>PVJO010000838.1:0-203766 GCA_004026905.1 Hystrix cristata
CCATAAAGAAGGATAAACTAGAGTCATTTGTATGTAAATGGATGTTCCTTGAGAATATACTATTAAGTGAAATAAATCAGACACTCATGAGCACACATCGAATTGTTTCTCTGATATGAGAAACCACAACTGTAAATAAGGACAAAGTAGTGTAACGGATATTATATAAAAGGAAGATAATATACAAAGGAGAGGAGTACTAGAAAGAGGGAAGGGGGAAAAGCAGGAAGGGAAAAAATGGAAAGAAAGGGAAAAGGAAATCATAGAGAATTGTGAATAAACCTGCTGTAAATAGGGATGGAGTGAACAGAAGGGAGGGGAGGGGAAGAGGGGGGAGAACCAAGAGACACCATGTACAGGTACAAAACAAACATGATAAATGTGATCAATATATGTACAATGTACCAATACATGTTCTTGGTTAAAAAAAATCGGAGTATTTTTACAATTATGGAAATTTCTAACCAAAATTCTTCTGAGTAGTCACAAAATACTGAAAGTACAGTCTTGATTAAATTCATTTTTGTGCAAAATAGATGAATAAGATATTAATCAATGGACTTTTTCTGAATATTAAAAGACTGATACATTATGAGCCAAGAGACCTCATCCAAGAAATACAAAGATTATTCAATAGTAGGAGATTTAATATAATACAGTATTATAATACATTAAAAGTGGAAAAAATGATCTTAATGAATCATGAAAATCATTTAATCAAATCCAATAGCCACTGCTGATTATTGTTTTTAAATGCTTAGCAAGCTACAACTATAAAGATATTGTCATATCCAAGCAAAGAATTTACCTGAACTATATTCTTAGCCATGGACATTAAAGAAGGAAAACATAGGTAGTGTTTTCAGTATTGTGATCACTTTCACCTATTCCAACAGTATAAAACAATATTATTCTTAAAATTTGTAGATGATAACACGAACATGCAGATTACATAACTGGAAAACCCTGAGCAACGTGCACTCTGTAATGTGAAAGATGCAAGGTAAATATATGAAAACTGGAATCTTTCTCTTATCCTAATGATAATCAAACTAGAAAGTTATGGCAAAAGGATATCTATTTAGTATACCAACAAAAACTACAAATAAGTAAATTAAGGGAAAGTATACCATCTAGGATCACATCAAACATTACTAAGGGGCATGAGTGTCAAAGAAAATGAATGCCGGAAGGAACATTCCTTCTTGAGAGGGAAGACACAATTTTTATACAAATTAAACTCAAACTAACCTACAAAAAGTTTTATTCCCATCAAAATCAAAACTGTTCTTGTTATTATCCATAACAAGACCTAATAAATCTGAAGCTTACATAGTTGAATAAATAAAATAATTAAAAAATATTTGCAAGAGTTTAAATGAGGAGAAACGTGCTTTCCCAAAGCATGTTTTTATATTTAGAATAAGTAAATCCTAACACAAGAATGAACACACACGAGGGAGCTGAGAAAGAGACAAATACCTAAATGTAAATGCCATTTTATGTCTCGATATAATGATGGAATAGTAATCAACGGCACAGATTGTTTTTGTCGTTTATTATAGTTTTTGTTCCTACGTTAACAGGTACTCTTTTGACATTAGTTTTTTCCAAATTTACCTCACATATCTAGATGTGGATACAGATAATAGATATATAGATATACTCAGAATCTATTTACAAGCTAATGCCCAAAATACAGGGAAACAAAAGAAGAGGATTGATGAAGAAAGAGTAAGAGTGTTGCTTTCTCTCCCTATTACAATATTTAGGTAACCTAGTCTCTTCAGAGTTCAAATTTGATTTTAAACAATGGATATTTATGGCAAATGACCTACGTAAAAATCTACCCTAGCTTTTTTATAACTAGAAGAACAGCTGTACTATTGAGAGACAACAGTATGCCCAGCTAAAAGCTAACATTTCTCAGCATGTTGTGTAGGTAATACACTTGTATTCTGACTAGTCCTGTGGGATTGAATGTTGCAGGGAATGTTCATGGGAGACTCTGTAAAGGGGACTGAATGGGTTGAGGAAGAACTTCCTTCCCATATACCTTTTCTGTTTCTTGCTGTCTTGCATTCAGGCAGCAGGGCTAGAGTGCCAGCAATATAAGAACAATGAGACAAGATAAAAGGAACACAAGGCCCAATTTATTTCTGGATCTGACCCAAGAGCACTGGACTGCCAATGTTTGGGTTTATTTTGCATCAGAAAATAAACTCATACATGTGGAAATCGCCATAAACCTGACAATAATTTGCCCAGAGTTCAAAGAACTCTGAGATAATTGGAGATGGTGACTTAAAGGACGGTACTGTATACTATGTGTGTTAGAGAGAAGACAAGAATTTGACAATATCAATAGCAAAACTCTCCCCTCCTGCTGCTCATTAAGAAAGAAGGGCAATGATTACATTAGGAAGAAATGGTAATATTCAAGTAGTAACACTGGAAACTATATTCCACTAGTAAGACTGAACCACACCTCCAAATGTTCTGAGAACAGCTATCCTCTAGTTCGGTGCCGATCTGAATGTCACAAGGCTTTGTGTTTCCTCTTTAAATTATCCCAAGACTTTAAAGGGTTATAGTATATAGATACTATAGAGAGAACCTCCATCACTCAGTAAAATAATGGTATGCAATATCCAAAATCTTACTTTTAAATTAATTTTGAGAATCACATTTTCACATGCATTATTTAATTCAAAAAGTTTACTTAACTGAGTGTGTGATTATTATGAATGCAATAAGTCAGATGTGCTCCACGTTACCACTTTCATTGAGTTCCTGTGTTCAAAACCACCTTTGCCTTAAGTGTATAAAAATATATTTTAAAAGGTAACATTCTAACAAAACACATTTTAAAACTGTCCTCTGCATGTTATATCTAAACATTAAAATCATGACTATAATACACTTACAGTTGTAAATGTTTTAAACGCTTTTCACAAACTTAATTATATTAGCATTGATAATTATTAAGCATTTAAAATGTTCTGCAAGTGACATATATATAACAAACAGACTTCACGAGTCCATGAGCATGTGGTGGGAACTACATAAAGAGGATTTATTTAAACCTTCCGTGGTTTTATTTTTCTCCACATTAATAGGGGTATAAAACTGAGTATAAAACTGAGCAGGTTGATAACAATTCAGTGATGCCTCTTGGGCTTTCCTAACTCCCAGGTGGGATCCTCAAGGCTTACTTGAAGGAACATTAGAAAATGCAAAAGAGCAGTGGCAGAAGCTTGGAGAAAGCTGGGCCCACCAAGATCTGAAGTACAGGTACAGAAGAAGAAAGACATTCTATAACCTCAGTGAAGAACAGGAGAGACTCCTCACGAAATATCAGGGCTGAGCACTATGAATGGCTGAATGAATTCTACAGATATTTATCAGATTTGTGAGAACTCTAGAATTTGTACTTTTCTACATACAGATATGGACTATAGAAACACCCAGAATAAAACCTGCTCTCATTCTCTTGATCTCCCATGTCAACGGTATGTGTTACATTCACGTAAGATTGTCAGTATTTTCTGTTCATGTCTTTTGTTGCCGCCTTTTCATATATCCGACTAATAAAGGCTCATTGTTTATTATGCTCAGAATGTACCTTTTGATACAGTTCTAAACATTGTTTTGGGGCCCGATTTAAATGATCTTTTCTTTATGGAAAATCATCTGATTGTCTCATCTTCTCCTTATTCACACCAATAACAGGGTTCATTGACTCATGCATTGCACCTCATACAGTACTTTAGAAGGCGTTTGATTGCATATCTGTCCTCTCCACCCCTGCATCGAATACAGGACTGAGAATACTTCAAGAGCAAAGATCTCCGGCACATAGTAGCATTGGTATACACGAATGGAAGAGAATTAAGGAGAGAGGTGCAGTGCACTAGCTGAGAGAAAGATAATCTACTCAGAAGGAAAATGGGATAGTACTGAAAGAAGAACAAGCAGGTGGTCAGGTTCCTCCATCCTTTAACTAGTGACAGTAGGAGATGTTTCAAGTTAAGAATGGGGAATAACTGTGGGATATAAAGATGCGCATTTCTAAATCCTTCTCTTTATTTCCCTCAACTCCTTTAATTTTCTTATTGGGCAGCTTTCAGGCCCCAAGCACTATTATGTATAGAGTGAAGGAAAAGTAAAGTCCTCAGGAAGGACTAAAAGGAAAGTAAAGTCCTTTCTTCTCCTGGCTTACTGTCCCGGGAGCAGCACCGGCCTGTCCATGTACTCAAATTTAGAAAAGCTCAAACTTAACAGCAGAATACGTTTCTCCTCTTATTAAAAGACACTTCCTTTATATCTTCGATATCTCTTGAAATTCAAGATAAATTATGCCCTTCTGAAAACTTGAAATGTCTTATGTGAATATTACCACAATTTTAAATCATCAGTCATTTGGATTTGTGAAAGAACTTACTTTTAGAAAACTAAGGTTGATTGTTTATTATATGTGAGACTATATTAAAAATTCCTTTCTAAAATATTATAGTTGATATACAAAAAATTTTCTCTGAGGAGAAAGACAGAGTAACAGTTAACAGTTTCGGTTATCACTGGAGTACACAGGTAAGATCATAAGGCCAACATTACAACCTCTTTGGACTTGGGACATTATAAACTATAAAGCAGTCATAAACATCCCACGCTATGATATCTCAAACTATACCTGGGCAGATCCTCACCTGAAAACAAAAAGCTAGCAATATATCTAGAGGAAACAGTTAAGTTATGGATTGGTTGTTACTTTTCTTATCACAAATGTATATATTTAATAATTACCATTATATATAATAATTATTATATATATCCACATACTATACATACAAATTATACATATCATTTTAAATGTTTTACTTTCTACCAAATTATAGAATTCGTCACCAAGATCCAAGCAAGTCAAATGAGATAGCAATGGTTTTATTTCTGTTTTACACCTTTTTGAAATTATAAAAATAGTAATTTAATTGCCAGCAGATTTAGGGGCCCAATCTGTACTGATTAACATTTTAGATCTATATATTAATGTAGTGTGTTTTGTATTTCAATTCCATAAACATAGAATTTAAAAACATATTTGTACATATCTTTAGAAAGCAAAACAAGCTGGGGATTTAGCACAGTGGTTAGACCGCTTGCCTTGCAAGCACAAGGACCCGAGTTCGATCCCCAGCACCACAAAAGAAAAAAAAAAAAAAAGAAAACAAAAAACAAGGCTTTATTAAACATCTCCCAGTTAATTCCATAGTTGTTTTTACAAAATAAGATAAGACTAACAGTCAAAAGAATGAACCTCAAAAAGTCATTGATAGTATATGTCCACTATATTCAACAGTCAGAAGCACTACCAATGTCCACTTCACAGGATCAGTAATATCCCTAGATCGATAACACAAATCATAATTGTAACTGTCTTAATCATTATATCCACCTTTGCCTTTCATGTCTGACTGTCCTGGGAGGAGTTAGTAATGAAGTATAACGTGCTTTCTTTTTCTTTTTAATATAGATAATGCCAAATAGTTTGCAATGAACACAGCAGAGCCTGATTTTGGATAATCTTCAAGAATCTGCTTTCTAACCATAATAAATAAATGCCTAAATATTTTGTGAAATATAAAATTATGAAGAACACAATTAAACTTTAAGTTAAAAAATCCAGCTGAATTTAAAATGTCTATTCATTTATCTTACTGATGAAGGCAATAGCCCCAGGGCATCATTCAGAACTAAACAGTTAATTAGCGCTCTTATTCAAATTTAGAAAGAAGAGAGAAAAAAAAATCTCTTTAAATTTGTTCATTGTAGAGTTTATACAGTCTCTGTGCAGCAGTTTCATTTTTCATGCTATCTTGATATGGCCCTTAGTGCATTTACTATGATCTAAATAACTTATTTTTAATAGTAATGGCTATAGTAGGATTTTTATTTCTCATCTCTGTTCTTCAGAATGTGAACACTGTAATGAGAAGGATGTTGACTTTTTTTTAACCACTGCATACCACATGGAGAAGCTAGAACTTGGTAGTTCATTTACTATTTGCCAAATAAACACATATATGAAGTTCACATGTATTTTTTTTTTTTTTTTTTTGGTACCAGGGATTGAACTCAGGGCCTAGTGCTTGCTAGGCAAGCACTCTAACTACTGAGCTAAATCCCCAGACCATATGGATTCTTACTTATGTGATGTTAATGGCATCTGGTGCTGGTAGGGAAGATGGCTTCATGTATCATTCAGTAATTAATGATTATAATATGGTACACATATTAGAAATATGAATATAATTTCTCATCTCCAGACAGAAAGCTTTGGTTTACCATAATGTTTGTCCATCTGAGATGATGCAGAAGAGGTCATGGAAGGATGTAAAGTCAAAGAGTGATGTAATATTCGCCAATCAGCTGTCAACTGCTGAGGCAAAAGGGATGGACTGATCTTCCTGTTGCCATTTAGCACATCACTGGTCAAACCCAAAGCATCCAACTTATATTTCTATTGTAAAGGATGTTCCTCTGCCTGTTAAAGGGTGTTCGAGGCCCAGGAATGCTTACCTTTTTCTAGCCCAGAGGAATTCTAGTAAAGGATGAATGGGAAGAGGAAGAAAAAGTCAATGATCAGAAAGAACAGACAATGAAATAATAAACGAGTGTACAATCCTGGAATGGAAGGAGCTTCTTGTTTACTCTTCTGCCTGTCAACACTCTGTATTAGGAACTCTGAACTCTGTCCTTTCCCACTGCTATCTGTAGCAGGTAGGCTACCATGTAGAGGGCAATAGGAGGCCCTGGGACTCCTTTAGCTTGAGCTGTACTGAGGCTTTATCTTTGGTTCCCATGTGGCACTGAGAGATGAGAGAACACAAAAGTAAATTAAAAGACTCGTTCTAAAAAATGAAGGTGGTAAAACAGACCTAGCGCTAAAGCAACCCTCCAACAATACACAGATTTTTCCTTGTTGGGCTCTGAACACTGTCAGGAGAAGCCGAGTGCAACTCAGTAGAAGGGTACTAAGGCATCTAATCGAACAGCCCCTGGCCTTGTCTACAAAGCCAGTAGGTATTACTCAGGCAGACATCTTCACAAACCCTAGAGGCACAAGGAAGATGTGCCAAAGACCTGGATCTTTCAGTATTAGTGAGAATCACGTAAGAGTGTGTTCACAATCATGCAATTAGCAGAGCTGTGGGAGAAATTAAGCCGGATTTTGAACCTTGGTTTTCTCACTTTGGGACTTGAGGCCTTCCCTTGTACCTTTCTAAAAGTCTTGAAGGGGTTGGGCATTTAGCTCAGTGTTACAGCACTTGCCTAGCAAGCACAAGGCCCCAAGTACGAGCCCCAGAATCCCTCCCCCTCACAAAGTCTTGAACTCTCCCTTCACTTGAACTCTTCCTTTCCCTTCACTTCCAAATTGTTTTGTGCATAATTTTGTCATCCCACCTCATATAAATAACTGCATAAAACTAATCATATAAGGAAGATGAATACAAAATAAAAGGGGGAAATATATGGTTTTTGGTGTGATACTGAGCTAGGCTTGAAATCAAGCTCCAAACAGTAAACTTCATCAAAGAGAACTTCAGGTTTATTGTCTATAAATGGATATAGGACCGATACTTATCGCATAGGGATGTTCTAAGGGTTCAATGAGATAATGTGTGTAGCAGGGCATACACAGAAAGCTAAGAAACGTTAGCCATTGCTGCTAAGGCAGAAAGAAGTTCAAAACTTGGAGACACAGACTTTAAGGAGATAGAACTATGTTAAAACTTCCTAATTACAGCTAAACATAATTCTTCACCACTGTTTTTTTCATCCAAGTCTTAAGTCATTTTACCCACTTCTTTCCAAATTTTCTGTCACCATCATCTTCTATCTCCAAATCCTTCCCATTCTTATGACTAAAACATGTGGCACTTTTTCTGTAATAGGACAGATTGTTTTCAACTCTGAGTGATTGTAAAATGCAACTTTTATACTTCCTGTGGCTCAATTTTTCTGTCTCCTAGTTCACAGTATTTATGAATAGTATCTTAGAGGTTCCCGTGTAAAGGACTTATTTCCCTGAACAGACAATAAGCAAAGAAAGGCAGATATTCTTTCCCATCTGAGAATTTTCTGTGAACCTGATGCATATAACCTTACATCTAACATAGTAACAAACATATTGAATGTGCTGGTACCATCACTGCGGTCAAATGATTCTCACACCGCCTATCAATTTTGGTCCTTAATTGCTACAATTGTCTTAGGAAATACAAATGCTACATCTTTCAAACTTTCACTTTTTACATGAGAAGAATGTTAAAACAGTGGAAAGAGCTCAGAATGGAAAACGGGAAAGTACATTACAAAATCACTTTTGCTACTAGCTACATTTGTGATCTTCGATGAGTCATTAGCCTCTTCAAGCTTGGATTTTTTTCCATCTGTTATGCAAAAGGATTGGACTTGACTGCTTTTAAAGTACATGGTAGCTGTAACATTTCAGGATGATGCGGTTTTACTCTTCTTTAAAATAATAAAAGGTAAAGCATTTCAGTTTTGAGCAGCAACGAATTTAACCCAGAGTCATTTTATTTGTTTTGTTCATGCTGTTATTGGCATGACCTTTATGGTGCAGTAGTTTCTGTGACACATGATAGAATACCAAAAGTCACAGTCTACAGTTTAGTCTAATGAAAAAACCGTTTTAATTGTGGGTTGCCACTTTAACAATATTATGTTAATAAGACAATGAAGTGCAAGAACTAGATCTCCCATGCAAATGCATACCTTAGTTTGCAGATTTCTTAATGCATAGTGACAATTTTGAACTAAACTATAAATGGATCATGAACTCTTAGTCCTGAAGCAACAGGAAACAATTAAATAAGAGTACCCTGCAAGTTTCCAGCCTACAGTGGTAAAGCAAACCAGCCATTCTAAAACTCTCATCTCTTTGCTGCATTTTACTTTATACTAAATTTATTTCTACCACTGTCTAGAATGTCCCATTTTCATCTCTTACTTGATGCCAACATTGCCTTCAAAGTCTTTATAAATAAAAAATGCTAATGTCCATGAAGGGCTGCGAAATCGTATGCTTGATTTGTCTAAGGAGTGTGTATCTCTCAAACTTGACAACTTGATCATCTTTGATAAGGTTAAGGTCAAACTCCCTGTAATCATTACCTAATGTGGTTCATCCCCAGTGTAAGCATCATGGACATCCTGCCTTTCTTCTCAAACATTAGAAGATAAGACATTACTTTATTGCATTGAATACCTTTATATTCTTCCTACCCCCGTTTTTTGTAAAGACTCTATTTGTAATTTAATCTCTACTTTGCTTCTCACTTTGAATTATATTACTTTTATTTACTGTTTAAATCCTTCCATAGTTTCTCCTTGTCCTTAAAAGAAATTAAAAAAACTACTCCTGGCCTACAAGGCTTTGTAAATTTGAACACTTGTCTAATTCCACAGCACCATTTCCTACTACTACCTGATGATCCTCCATCAACTTTTACTCTGGTCACAACAAGCCTTTCTTGTGGAACAAATCCTTTAAAGTAAGGGATGGAGTCCCGCTGACAGTGTTATGCATGATCTGACATCCACCTGCACCAGAGCCTGGGAAACTACAGGGCAGTCATTTCCCCCAACTAGGACTTGGCATCCTACTCTGCTGTCTCTACCCATCACGTCTTCAGCAGTGTCAGGGCAAACTAGCAGCTCTGGAGTAAAGCAGATTTCTCACTAGGGAAGATGGCAGCCTTTTCAAATGGAGACAGTCAAACATGAAGAACAAAGTTTTGGAAGCCCTGCTCCTTTAACTTTCAGACACACGGGTGAGCACACCCTTTGTTTTCTCTCCAAGCAGGAAGGTAAGGACATAAGCTTTCCTCCCAAACACTGTACTCTCCTCTTGCTCCCTGACCTCTTTTGCTTACAGTGTTCAAGACTCCTATTCCTCTACTCCAAGGAAGACTTCCTGTCTCATCCGTGATGGGCGACTTGATTATTGTAGCGAGAAAGACCCTCTTTGAACTCAGCCCCCAAATTTAGTAACTTTAATCTTGTAAGTCCTCTAATATTGGCACTGTCCAATGAAGTCTGGAGAAAACAAATAATTTAAGCAGTATCTTCTGCTATATAAAGTCCCTTGAAAATTTCCTCTAAGGTTAGCCATAATTTAGGGACAACATTAAATTAAAAGAAAGCTTTTTATTACCAATTGTATTTGTAGCATGGTAGGGAAATCAAAACTAATTCAAACCAAGAAGCAAGATAAAAGCAATCTTCAAGAAATCATAGACATTATAAAGTGATTATTAACTTTAAATTTAGATTGAAACCATGAATTAAAGTGACAAAACTTAAAGCACGTGATGTCTTTAGAAATTTCAAGGTACATGATTTAAGAATTACCTGAAATCTGGAGCTTGCTACAATTTTAAACTTGTCCTGGCAAAGTAGAGAATTAGCGTGATTGTCCAGGTATCCCACAAATACACAGTTTGTTTTTCTTTTTAAACTATGAAAGTGGGCTGGGGATTTACCACAATGGTTACAGTGTTTGCCTAGCAAGCACAAGGCCCTGAGTTCAATCCCTGGCACAAAAAAAAAAAAAAAAAAAAAAAACCCAAAACCTAAGAAAGTACATATAAGACATAGGTTATCTCAATAATACCTTTGATTTCTGCACTATTTAATTCTACTTGTTATATTAATGGTTAATCTTAGATTCCATTTTTTCCAAAACATAGTTGACTGTAAAAACTGTATTATTTTTAAAAAAGTAGTCTTTATTAAATTAGAATGGATAATTTACTAAATAAATTTTAAAAGTAAAACTAATAATAAATTATCAGAAATAAAAAATTAAAAATAAAGTAAGGGATTGAACAGAAGGATGTGAGATTCACGAGGGAGAATAAAAAGGTGATACATACAAATAAGTAAAATAAAACATTTGGGTGAGAATATTTTAGGTAGTATGTACAGCTTTATTTTACAATACACAACCACTGATCATTGCTAATACCTCACATCAGCAAGTGTTATGGCTTGAGTCTAGATGTCCCCCAAAGCCCTATGTGGTCATAGGTGGGTCTTTTCAGAAGTGGCTGGATTTAGAGTGATGCTGAGATTAAGGGGGGGGTGATTACTGCATTAGTCCACTGATTGATTTGGAATAGTTCTAGGTAGATAATGGTAAGGCTGTCCCTGGGGTGAGCCCTGGCTTGCTGCTTTCTGCCTTCTGCCTGCCATGAACTGTTTCTCCTCTGCCATGCCCCATCTGCCATGCCATCCTGCCACCCATGAATTGAAATCTCTACAAACTGTGAGCCAAATAAACTTCTCCTCTTTTAACTTTGGGTATCGGGTATTTTGTCTCAGCAGCAAGAAAAGTAACTAAGACAGCATGTCTTTTTGCTTTGCCTCCTCTACTTCTTGGCTTAAGAATACTGCTTCTGTAAATGATACTTAGGTTGAGGGAGAAGGCAATGTAGTACATGACAGGGCATTGCACTACAGTAAAGGTGAAGAGGTGTGGGTTGTCAATGCAACTCACAGCCAAAGTTTCTTTACTCGTAGTTACTTCTCATTTTATATGGAGATGTTTTAAAATCGTTGTGTCAATAGTGGGTTTTCTTTCTTTCTTTCTTTCTTTCTTTCTTTCTTTCTTTCTTTCTTTCTTTCTTTCTTCCTTCCTTCCTTCCTTCCTTCCTTCCTTCCTTTCTTTCCTTCCTTCCTTCCTTTATTTTGAATTTTAAAACATTTTAGATACATTCATCATGTCTGGATAACACTGAATGCTGTAACACATAAAGCGTCAAAATGCCTACCTTCAGGGGAGTAAGATACATAGTTGTATGATTAGTGAACTTTCACATAACATCTGGACATTTCTTACTTTAATGAAAGCAAAGTGGCTAATATTTGTTGAATATTCAGCATTATAAAAAAATACTATAGTGATTCTACTTTCTTGAATCACTGAAACAAACCTTATGGTAAGAGTAGAAGTTCTGATATTATTGCCATTTTACAATTGAGTGCAGTGAGGTACAGAATAATGAAGCAACTTTCTCAACAGAAAGACTGAGTTTTTGACTTGGTATTCTGACCACAGAGTTCACCATCTCAAATAAAGTAACATCCTATCTGTTATTTTTAACCAAGCCCATGGAGAATATGAAAATTACGTACGCAAATGATTGCCAGTTGCCTTCTATGGCCCAACAACACTGTCACCAAAGTGTTCCTCTTTTTTTTTTTTTGCATTAGCCATTTGCTTACAATTTATACTAATGGGACATGAAGAAAGGATGGAATAATGCTATTTCAGCCTCCTAGAACACAAGCCCTATGTTTATTTATTTCTTATGAAATTAATGTTGATAAAATTATAAAAATCATTTTGAAATCATAAACTATAAAACATGTGAACAAACTGCCTCTTTGAAGGAATACAGCCGTAGTTAATTGTGAATATATTTATTCAGTCTATAGACAGAATTTATCTGGGGCTACAAGAAACATCAAAGTTGTACGATGTGTGAGTTTGGGCCAATTTCTAGAGTTCCACATCTGAGTAAGCAGCCAATAAACATTTGTTGCTAAATAAAACAGCAATACTATGGCTGTTTTCTCATAACCATTACGTACACAATGACTTTCTTGAAGTAGACTGAAAAATATCAACAAAAATATACTTGCCAAGCCCCTAAGGTTTTGGCTCTGTTTTAATAATACGAATATATCATAATGTTTTTCACAGTTTATTCTGATGGAAAATTTACCAATTTTCTAGATAAACTCTTTTAAGCAGATAAATGAATCCCTACATTGTTAAATGTTTATATAAAATGAGGAAATGTTTTATATTTCAAATAATTGTATTACCTGGGGAATTATGAAAGGGAACATGAAACTAGAATATACCCAGTTTCTACTCTAATGTATCATTAAAGGGTTTTAACTTAGATATTGTGAAGTTTTATAGATATTTTCTAATTTTAAAATCTGTATTATTCAACATATCAGGAATTACGCTTGGGTTAATTATAAAATATGTACAAGTTACACTATTACTATATAGTTCAGTTTCATTAACTATAATACATCAAAAAATATATAATCATGTTCATTTAAAATGCTTTCTAATGATAGTCTGACTCCATATTGCTTTAATGTTACATGTGTATCAAAGCAAAGATAATATAAAGTGAAAGCAAAATACTGCTGTATATTCTTCTACCTTCACTCTGATGGAGACTACATTACATTCAAATACACTATCTACATTAAATTCAAATACAAAATACATTCTTAGAAGCAACATTTACCAAAATTCGGTATCATTCAAAAAATGACACAATCTTGCAATTGTATAATAATTGAAGTGATGAAACGAATTTGGCCTTTATGTTCCATGTCAAATCTATGGACTGACTCTTATCTTATCTTTCTCCTTCCTGCCCTGAGCATTATTCTTGATTCTCTTCCAAATATGGTATCTTGCTTTCTTGTTTCAAAACACCATTCATATCTTCAGCATTCTGTTTTCAGTCCTTCTTATTCAACAGTTTTTTTTTTTTCTTGTGAGTTAAGCCTTCACTGACATTTCTTTACAGAACCCATTTATCCATCGAATCCTCCAAATAAACTCAATTAGCACCTCTTTTGTGTCAGTCTACTCTTTGCTAATGGTTTACTTTAATCTACTGAAATCTATTATCTATGCATCAGGCTTAGCCTTTTTTTTCCCCTTTTATTCTTTGTGTGGTCGCATATAAACTACCTCCTCAAACCAACTGTAAGTTTCTTCTAAACATAAATTGAAAAGAAACAATAAATTTCTTTTCCATCTCTCACTATACCATTTTATTGATATAGTTAATTTTATCTAAAAGGAATGTTTGTGTCACAAAAACCAAGTGTTTCCTCCAAGTGAGAGGCAATTGCTGCTTTGAATCTAAGGGGCTGTTCACTTATGAGTACACACTGAATTTAACAAATGACGATGAGCATTCCCTTTAGTTTTATTAAAATTGATCGTGCTCATTTTTAATTGTTAGAAATGCACTTAAAAGAGGTAGGCAGCTTTGATTTCAATATATGTTTAGGTTTAATTATACGGAATAAAGGTTAAATTATGTGAAGACCCATGCTGAGCTCAGCCTTGAAGATGGGCAAGAAGAAATCAACACATTAAAGAAGAGAAGAGATAAGTGGCACTTCTGCCATTTCAATTTAATTCTACTGCTTTCCTAATGAAAATTCACCTAAACACCAAGTACCTTGCTAATTATCTAATCACAGCAGGAAAATAATAAATGGAAACTGTACAATTGTATTTAGAACTGTGCTCAGAACTGCTTCATACTCTGGTCTTCCCTAAGGAGTGACAACCAATGATGAGGTTCCAGTATTTTATTTTAAGGGAAACAAAATCCTACAACAAACTCATTTTTTCTCTTCCTATTTTACAGTACCTAAATTTTAAAGTATTATACTTTAAGGTATTAAATTTTGATTTATAAAATGTAGTAAAATTTTAGTAGGTTTGGTAAAAAATTTAGTAAAAATTTAATAGATTTAGACAAAATTTCAGGTTACTATGTTGTCTTTCTTTTTGTAGGCTACAATGAAAGATTACTCATTTGTACACAAGCCATCTTTATATCACAATATAGTAAAACTAGTGGAAAAAATTCACTTAATAAACACGAAATTCACTACTCAATGCATGTAAATTTTGGGAAGATTGATGAAGTTATAATTGCTCAATAACAGATTTTAGAAACATTCCATTTGGTTAGCAATACTTATCCAAGTAGAGGAAAGACATCACTTAGAAAAAAAGAAACACGAATAAATAACTAATTCTCAGAGTATTCCTGCTGTCTTATTTCTTTAGCCATGGACAAATGATCTTCCTGTTAAATGCTTAACCAATACAATTTTCTTAGAAGTCACAGACAATGTGTTTTACAAACATAAAACTCACAAAAATCATGAATCAAAAATTTTTCTCTTGTATACTAGACTAAAGCTAACCAAAGAGAAGTGAAATGAAGTGATTATTAGGTTTTAAATTTAGATTAAAATTATTTAAACAAATAATAAAATGGAAGCCCAAGATCACATTGGTTTATGTAAAAAAACATGATTGCATTTTTAACACACAAGATAAGTCAACAGTGATATAAAAACTGCTTTAAGAGAAATATTAGAATAAAAAAGCATGAAAAAGCAAGTTAGTTTTGATTGATATGAGGTTTATCACAGATGTAACTCAAATATTCATATTTTGCACCTGTCAGTCCAGATTTGTGAAATTGTTTCCTTTTTACTTGTTTATTTCCTTTTCATTCAATAATATGATTAAACATTTTTCATATGCAAGATGAAATGCCTTTAAAAAATCCACATGAAATATTCTAAATAAACTGACAGGTAAAGATTTCAGGATAAAGGCAATTAAAATGATAAGGACCCCAAAATTATGTCACATAAATGGTTTATGAACCTTGAGATATTTTCACTGATAATGAGAATCTCTGTAAAGAGTAAAGGCACAAAGAGTGAAGAGTAGAGGGCTATCATAAAGTATTTTTGTTGTTTTATAAGACAGAAATATGGATAACAAGTAATGATCACCAAAAAGCAAATAGGGACTCAGAAAAATGAAGAATTTTCTAATTCTTTGAATTTTTTCAGTAGTAGAAGAAGCATCCTTATAAGTATCTGTGTTTCTCAGACTCCTGCACATTACAGCAGTTTTCTGAAGGATGGAGGAGAGAGTACTGTACCAAGGTTGAGTAAAGGTAGGAGTACAGAATTACCTTAGATAAGATTCTAGAAAGCAGTATTCAGGGATACTACACCGTAGATTAAAATACCACAATGGTTAGAATTCTTGACTCTTTATCAACATTTATCCTGTTTATTTTGGGACCTATCAGTTTTATTTTCTTCCATTTATAGACTTATCCCCAAGCACCAAGTCTCATGGTTTCATTTCTTCCTGTTACTCCTTTCCTCCATCTTCAGAGGAGCTATCTATTTATTATTCTCTCAGTTCCTTAGAGGAATTTTCTCTCTCTAGGTTTCAATGCACAATTCTCTGGAGCTGCACAAGCTCCCACAATGACCTGTTTCTTCATTTCCTCACTCAGAATTTTCCTGAGTAGGCCATCTGTGCTCTAGGCATGGCTATCTCACCACGCTCTTCTGAACTGTGCTTCGATTTTCTAATAGCACATTTTGCATTTTCCTTTGTCCTTTCTCCTGAATTTGCTTTTATGGATTTTCTAGCACTGAGTACCCTAGTCCTTTCAATTCAGCTCACTTCACCCATTGACTCTAACATTTTTCTAACTCACTAGGATCCTTTCTAAAATACTGTCTCATTCTTCCTTTGCATCAACTTTCAAAGCCATTTGTTTCTCATCAAAGTTTTTGTCTCTCTTTCAGAACATAATAAATACAGCTTTTCTTCTGTTCCACTGTCAATTTCCTAGGTATTGAGACATGTTAAAAATAAATGAAAATGTCTTTAAATTTTTAAAGTTCAAAGGATAAAAAATAGAGTTAAAACTAACAGCTATATTTAAATTACAATCACAGAAAATAGAGAACTATGTCATTATGGAAAGTAGTATAAGTTAGAAGACAGTAAGCTCAAAATCTAGATTAGATAGAATGAAAATAAATTCTACAGTTAAGTCAAAGGAAAAATAGTTGGAAACAGAAATAAATTGGAAAGACTTGGGTGAAGATATCTTTATTTTTAATATCTTTAAAATAGGAGGAAGAAATGGTGTTTTTCAATACTGAATAGAAGAGTTTGGCAAGAGGAACTTTCTAACAGGCACGGAAAGGATGATCTTATTGTGCACAGGAAGAAGACTTGTTTGGATACTGTATCTCAATTAGATATTGTATCTCAATTAAACCTTACAAATGTGGAACAAAATTAATATATCATCTTTCTTATACTATGAGGATTTAATAAACTACAAATCAGACAAATGCAACACACACACACAGACACACACACACACAAACATGCACAAACACACAAATTCATCTTGAATCCTGGGATGAACAATGACATTACCAACAATAAAAGGACATCTTTATATTGTATTACTGAAATTAATGAGTCTAAGCAGAGTAACTGCTTGTATATTACTGATTTGCTAATGAAAACAACTTCATTGATGACACTTACAATTTGGGTACTAAAGTTCCATGGTTATATTTGCAAATATAATGGCAATGTTAAAAAAATCCTGTACATTACAAATAAACAAACTATAGCATTAGTAATTTTGAAATCTTTATTTTTTTGTTTTTTTTTTTCCTTTAAGGACACATTTTATTGTACAAAAAAAAGCATTCTAAAACTACACTCTCTTGTAAAGTTTCTTGCTAATAAGAATTCTTTTCTAAAATATTATATCCTGTCTTCAGTTTTTCTTTGCCATTACAATAGACATAGCCCTTTTTATACAGATGAGGAAACTGAGGCTAAAGAAGAGCTACGGGTTAATAATTAATGCACTACTTGGCAACATAATTGGTATTTATCTAAAAGTATAATCCCAGCACTCTGGCAGGTTGAGGCAGAAGGACTGCAAGTTTGAATTTAGCTCGGGCAATATAACAACACATTCAGCTACCTGATCTTTGACAAAGGGGCCAAAAGCATACACTGAAAAAAAAGAGTGCCTATTCAACAAGTGGTGTTGGAAAAACTGGATAACTCTTTGCAGAAGATTGAAACTGGACTCATATGTCTCACCTTGTACTAAATGAAAATCAAAATGGCTCAAAAAACTAAACATTAAAACAGGAACATTAAACTCACTGGAAGATAAAAGAGTTAAAACACTTGAAGCCATGACTGTGGGAAAGGATTTTCTAAATAGAACCAAAATTGCACAGGAAATAACAGCAAGAATCAATAAATGGGATCATAAAAAGGTTCTTTACAGCAAAGTATCAATTAGCAAAATGAAGGGACAGCCTACAAAATGGGAAAAATTTTTGCCACGTACTCCTCATTCAGAGGACTAATATCTACAATATATAAAGAACTCAAGGAAATTAGCCAACCTAAAATTAAAGACCAAGACAAGAAAGGGGCAAGAGAATGAACAGGCAATTCAGAGAGGAAGAAGTACAAATGGAAAACAAATCTCTCACCATTAAAGAAATGCAAACTGAAACAATGCTAAGATTCCATCTTACTCCAGAAAAAATGGCAAGCATCAAAGGAAAAAAAAAAAAATGCTGATGAGGCTGTGGTGAAAAAAAAAACAAAAGTGCTGGTGAGCATTCTACATTATTGGTGGAAATGTAAACTAGTACAACCATTATGAAAATCACTACAGAGATTTCTCAAAGAACTAAAATTAGAAATTCCATATGACCCAGCTATCGCCCTTCTAGGAATCTTCCCCAAAGAGTTTAAGACACTGCAGTGATACATGCATGCCCATATTTATATATCAACACAACTCATAAGAGCTAAGTTGTGAAAACAGCCTGTATTTCTATAAACAGACCACTAGATAAGAAAATGTAGCATCTATATGGAACAAGATATTACTTGGCTATAAAGGGATGGATCTCTTGCAGATGGGAAGGGGTTCAGGGTACAAAGGGCCAGGGGCATGGAGGAACTGATGGGGAAACAGTATTATGAAGATATGCCATGTACAGAAGCCTAATAACCTCAAGGCATGTGACTAGTATATGCCATAAACATGAATTAAGATTAATAAAATAAACAAGAATGAAAAAGGGAAGGAGGAATTAGAGAAGGAGGGACAGAGAATAAAGGGGATTAGAAAAGAAACAGGCAGTATTATGTACATGTACCAACTCCCCAAGATGACCATAAAATGCACTTACTGCAAACACATACTCATAAATAAAAGAGTAATAATAAATAAAAGAAGAAAAATTAAAAAGATTGGGGATGTAGCTCAGGGCCAAGGCTTTGGGTTAAATTTCCAGTACTACAAAATTTAATTATATTAGTTCTCTGTTAGGTGCAAAATTATTTCACAACTTAGCATTTTAAAATAACAAACATTTATAATCTTATGGTCTGTGTGAGTGCAGACATCTCCATAGGAATTAGCCAAGTGCCTCTGGCTTAGTGTTTCTCAAAAGATGGCAATCAAGCTGTCGGCTCTGGAGGCAGCCATCTCCAGGCTGACCCGGGGAAAGCCCACCCTAGGCTCACTCCTGCTGCTGTTGGTGTGGGTGGCCACACTGGCTGTTCACCACACACATTATTTTCTTGCCACTGGGGACTGTTCTAAGGGCTTCTCACAATGTGACAGCTTGCTTTACTCAGCAAGCAAGCAAGCAAGAGCTGGAAAAGATGAACGGGATGGAGGCCTAAGACTTTTTTAAACCTCTTCTTAAAGGTGATATCCCACCTTGTCTGACGCATTATATTTACTAAAGGAAAGGTAGTTAATCCAGTCCAAATTCAAAAGGAAAGATTATACAAGGGTGTGAATGGCAAGAGGAGAGATTATTAGGGACCATTTTAGAAGCTGTCTGTCACAGAATACAAACTCTTTTCTTTGTGGGACATCTATTTTTAGGCTTTCTTCTCAATGAAAAAAAATTGTGGAAGTACCCATGAAAAAATATTTTTGTTATTTTATATCTACTGATAAACTGTAATCCATGGAAATTCAAGATTTAACTTGAATATAGCTACATGTCTAAATTCATTTTTATTCATCACTACATTAGAAATACACAAAGAAATACCCTAGTGTGATTCAAGGTACAATATACAAGGTCACTGAAGAATAAGACAACTACAAAAAAATTTGGATAATGAATAAATCCCATATTATAAATTGTATCAAAGATCTGTGGAAGTAATGGACACTAAATGAACTAAAATCCCAGAGAGGGAAACATTTATGTGGTATTTTAGTAATTCTTATCCTCCCTTAGGAGCATATGGCGATTTTGGGTGCAGGCAGATTTGTCTGCTCAGAAGAAAGAGAGACCACAAAAGCTTTTGTCTGTCACAGGACTATCACAGTAAGCATACCAGATGGATGGGACAAGTTGAAAACTTGTAGAAACTCAAGGCATCACAAATACACAAAGAGAAGAGCAAAGTGTCTTCAATAAATAGCATTTGGAAATTTAGATATTTACACGCAAAAGAATGAAATCAGAATTGAATCTTATACCATACTCAAGATTTAGTTCAAAATTTATTAAAGCTATAAGCATAAATCTTGAAGTTAGAACCCCTTAGAAGAAAAAAAATAGACAAAAAGTTCTTTGAAATTGATTTTGGTAATGATTTTTTGGATACAACATCAAAAGCACAGGCAACAAAATAAAAGTATATGAGTTGGACTATACAAAACCAAAATGTATCTGGACAGTGAAGGAAACGACATAACAAAAAGTCCCAAAAATGAGAAAAAATTTTGCTAATCATATATTTGACAAAAGATAAAATACAAAGCATGTAATAAATAAGGAGCTCATAAAAATCAGTAGCAAAAAAGGAAGTGTATGCTGAAACAAAGAAACAGAGAACCCGAAAAGAATTTTTTTCCAAAGAAAGTTACAAATGGTCATCAGGCTTGTGAAGAGGTACTATCATTAATCATCAGGAAAATGCAAATCAAAATGACAATAAGATAACAGTTCACACTTGTAGGATTTTTTAATTGAAAAGAAAAGAGCTAACTAATATTTCAAAGGGTATGGAAAAAAAGATGCATTGTATACTATTGGTGTACATCTAAATTTGTACAACTGCTATGAAAACAAGTATGGGGTTTTCTAAAAAATTCAAAATAGAACCATGACATTGTACAGTATTTTCACTTGCAAATACAAGAAAAACACTGAAATCAACACATGATAAAGATATTTGCACTCCCATGTTCACTGCAGCATTGTTTATAATAGATAGATATGGAAATAACCCAAGTGTTCACTGATAAACAAATGGGTAAAAAAGAGGTGTCACACATATGTATAATGGGAAATTATTCAGTCATAAAAAAGAAGTAAATTGTGTAATCAGGTGGTCCTGGAGGATATAATGTTAAGCCAAATAAACTAAACTCACTACACTGCATGATAAGTACTGTGTGGCCTAAATTATATACGGAATCTAAAATATTCAGTTCTTAGAAGCAGATTGAATGATCATGTTAGCCCAGATCTGGGAGCAGATAAAATAAGGAGATCTTGCTCAATGGGCACAACACTGAATTATTCATTGTGCTGGTCAGAATTCGCGTTGGTGGGGAAAAAAAATACTTGACACCCATAAATTTAAAGATGGAGAGGTTTGTTTGGGCTCATGATTTCATTGGTTTAAGTCCTTGGTCAGCTGCTTCCAAGAAGAACAGTCACAGTAGAAGGACAGGGTGGTAAAAAGCTGTCCATGTATGGGAAATACAGCACAAAGAATAGCCCTTTACGAAAGGACCAGGGACCAAAACTTTCTCGCCATGATCTACTTCCTTCAAATAGGCCACACCTCTTCGTAGCCCATTTAGCTATAATCTCATAACCACTGATGAGATCTGCACCTTCACAATTCCAGCATCTCTTCAGGAGTCTTCATCCAATCAAACTCATGATCAAGTTTAACCAGCATGTGCACCATGAGTCTAATATATAGTTTGGTGACTCTCTGCATTATACTGCATTGTATACTTGAAATTTTCTAACAGAATAGAGCTTATGTGCTCTAGTTACTTTTCTTGATGCTGAAATAAAATACCCAACACCCCAAGTTAAGGGAGTAAAGGTTTATTTGGCTCATAGTTTGTAGAGGTTTTGGTCCTCAATTGGCTGGATCCAAGGCAGGTTGGTGTGTCAGACAGGCAGCAGCAGCAAGGAAAGCAAGGGGGACCTAAACTGCTTCTTTCTGTAGTTTACATCTTATCCAGGCTGCCAGGATTAGGGTGGTAACAAACCAATCAGTAGACTGATTTAGTAATCACACACCCTTAATCCCAGCATCACACACTCTAGATTCAGTCACTTCTGAAAAAGCCCCATCTGTGACTGTATGAAGCTTTAGGGGGACATCTAGAGCCAAGTCATACGATTAAGTAGTCTTATCACAAAAAGATGATAACTATGAGGTAAAGCACATTTAAATCAGCTTGATTATGGTAATCATTTTACTCTGTCTTGGTATATCAAATCACCACAATGTAGTACTAAAGTTTATATAATTTCTATTTGTCAATTATATCTCAGTAAAGCTAGAAACATAAAGAAAAATAATATGAGGGAATTTTCTCAGTTTGATAAATAACAACATTTATGTTTAGTATTTACTATAGGTCATAATTAGTTCTTTAGGATAAGAAAAGAAATTAAATTGAAAAGAAGATATACAATATCTTAATTCATAGATAATATGATTCTGATCTAGAAAATTTTACAAAATCTACAAGTAATTAGAAGTCATCAGCAAATTTATAAAGATCAAAGGATACAAAAAGATATAAATAAAATAATCAATTACTCATATGCGTAATCATTAACCAAATCTTAATCATTAATTAAATCATTAATCATTAATTAAATCTTAATTTAAGGGAATATATGAAGATTCAACTTAAATTAACATAAATATCAAGTGTCTAATAAATCAAATGAAGGATATTCAATATCTCTACATAGCAAATTATAAAACAATCATTTTAAAGAACTAAATAAATCAGAAGGGTATCTCACATCATTGGGATTCTCATTTGTGTAAAGATTGTAATTCTCTTCAAACTAATATTCAGTGCAAACCCTCTTGAAATGCCAGTGTTGTTTTGTTTTCTAGGGAATTTCAGAACTGATCCAAAATTCACGTGTAAGAAACAAGAAAAGTCATGGAAAGCTGGGAAAATAATAAAACTGCAGTATCCGTACTACTAGCAATCAAGAACTTGTATAAATCTGCGTAGTTAAAACATATATATTGATCATCCAAAAAGAGATCCTGAAATGAAATCATAGATATATGATCATCTGATCTATAAGGAAAATGATACTTTAGTGTAATAAAGACAGGGTGGTACTCTCAGTAAATAATGGTATGACCTTTGGATACTAGCAAAGTAAATGTCCAAAAAGATTGTACATGCTAACATATTATCAGCAAGATAATATATATTCAAATATTAAGTGATAAATATTGTCAAAGTATATGAGAATATCTTTGTGAGTCTTACATAGCTAAACATTTCTGAAGGTAGAAACAATTTAAAAATCTAATGAGATATTAAAAAAAAAAAAGCCATGAGCTGTCACCAAACACCAGAAGAGTAAAATTTAAAGAGATAAAAATGTCAAGTTTTGTTAATGATATGCAAGCACCTTGAACTTCATATAACTTTGCCATAGGTGTAAAGCAGTGGAATTATTTTGGAAAACGCTGGGCATCACTCCTTAGGCCTATCACATAGACATTACATGATAAAGCAACTGCACAGTACATAGATATAGCCAACAGAAGGTGCATGCTCACTAAATTTTATGTACTAGGATGTCTGTAACAGCACTGTGTGCAATAGTCACATGATGAAAACTAACCAAAAGTCCCTAACAATTGAAAGATATGGATGCGTTTCACTCACAAAAAAGAGTGAATGATGAAATCTAGACAGAACTGAATAAACTGAATAATTCCATTTATAAAATATAGCAAAATAAATGAAATAAGCAAGAGTATAAGAAATCAGCAGAGGACTCCCTTCCATGGAGACACTAACATGACAGGGTATTCTGTGAAATCCAACTACTCCAAAGAGAATATTGACTAAATGGAGCATAAGAGGGCTCCCAGGGTGCTGTGTTGTTGTATTCTTGATCTGGAGACTGGTTACATGAATGAATTCTGTTTGTGAGTGTGCAAAATCTTTTGATATATTTATGCCCCCAGGACAGAAATCCAAGACAGATGTTAATACAATAGAGGCTACACATGATATTTTTTGAGTTGAAAATTTAAAATAATGGACAAATATTAACACAAAATACATGTGCTGTTTTCATCAATTAGATTCGAAGATATAGTGTATGAAGGGGTATTGAGATTGTAGGTAACTCCTTTCTTTGATTCATAATATTATATAGGAAAGTAAATGAAAGATCTGAATAAGCAAAAATGTGATTTTCATTATCTAGTAGCTAAAGTGAGAATTTTAATTCACAATTTTATGGAGAACAATTTAGAAAATTAAAAACAAAATATTCAGTCTAATTAATTCCTTCTTAAAGCAATGGTGGCATTTCAATAGACCATTAAAACATTAATGAAAATGTATGCAAGATTCACATGAATAGTACATTAATTTATTCAAATTGGTGCTAACATCAAATAAATTCACAAAGTTGCAGATTTGAAATGCATTGTTACTCAAGCATGTTTTGTAAACATGAAACCATTTTCATATTTTAAAGGCACTTTTTTATATATTAACTGTCATGCATTTCATAAAACAACCAACAAACAAGATTAATGTACTGGTTCTAAAAGAGTGACCTGCTTAATAGAAAGTTATGTTATTTTTTTGGATATTTTTATGGATATTTAGCAAAATTTAACTTGTTATCAATTTGCATATTTTAACAATACCTTTTCTTGTACTTCAAATATGATAAAGAGATGAAAAAGTAAGATAAGATATTAATTTAAATACTCGTTTGCATTTTTCATGTATTATGTTGTGTTGCCTCATGGTTCTTTTCTTTTGATTCATTGTCAGTTCTCTCCAATATTAAACACCACACACACTCACAGACACACACAACTATAACATTTTCAGATCAAGTGTTTCTATGTTAATAGAACTCAGGCTAGGTGACAGTCAGTATCGATTTATCAAGAATTAAAATTTTGGGGCTGGGGATTTAGCTCAGTGATTAGAGTGCTTGCCTTGCAAGTACAAGGGCCTGAGTTCGATCCCCGGCATCACACACAAAAAAAAAAAAAAAAAGAATTAAAATTTTTAACTTAAAATCCAATTGCACAGAAAATTAAAAACTCAATATTAATATATCAGAAGGAAATATATATGAAAGTTTTGTATTTAACAGATTTATATCATATATATGTATGTAAATGGATAGTAGATGATAATGGAAACAATATGATTTGAGTCAATATATTAATGGTGAAAGGATACTAAAGTAATACACTATTTCCTAAAATCTAATTTTAGACTTCCTAAAGTACAAAAGAAAGTTTTACATTTGTTGCTATCAAAAATGCTGAAAGCATTATCAAGATGAAAGACTGATTGATGGTCCCTTACCTTAAGAGTAGAGATTTTGGCACCTATGACTACATTCCAGCCATTTCCATAGTTACACAATACGCTGCAACACTTAATAGTTAGGTAAAACAGAACACAAGACCGATGGTAAAATCACAAACAACACAAGCACTGATTTTTCTTTTTCTTTCTTTTCTTTTTTTTTTTTTTTTAAGCACTGATTTTTCTACACTGCCGTATGAGAGAGTATTACGTTGCTTAGGTCATTTAAAATTGAAAGTTTTAATTGACTTGGTAAATAACTGGAATGATTTTACTATTGCAGCAAGATTTTTTAAACAAAACTTTTCTCCATTTATTTTACTAAACGGAATGTATTTGAAGCGAGTCAGAATATGTCACCCCAAAATATGTCACTTTATGATAGGCATTATGTTGATTTGAAGTCAACTAAGAAAAACTGGATGGAAAGGGATCTCTGCTCATGCCCTATAGACCTAAACACTGAGCATAAAATTCTCTTGTGAAGGTGCCACCACCCAACCAGGAAAAGAACACCCCTTATTACCTGTGATGGAGATGGCACTGGGTTACTGGGTTGAGTCTGCCAAACACATTTTACTGCCGTCCATTTCCCCATATATTTCCTACTCAATTCTCTGGTAACATATTCCCCTGAGGACCCTCAGCCCCCTTATCTTTGGCTATTCCCTTCTCACAATTTAGTACTGTTTACTAAAGCATTATATAAGATCTTGAAGCTAACCACTTCACTGAAGTCTTTAGTATTTTTGATAATTTCATGTATGTACATTAAAGATAGTATAAAAACTTGTATACATGTTGTGTTCCTCTGCTAACTTCTTTGTCTATTTAATTCAGAAGTTTTAATCAGTGAAAATAAGATAGTAAAGAAAAAGGTTTCCTCCCCTATATTTTATATAAACATCGGTCAGAATCCACATACTGGGTTTATATAATTTATGCTTCTAAAATGAGAGGTAATTGGGCAAATGTTGCTCTAAACTACTAAAAATTCTGTTTGTATTTTTATATATAGTGATTTATAAGAAAATGGTATTGAGGTAGGAATAGGGCATGGCTAAGGCTGGCTGGCAAAGGAATGTGACCTGGACCCAAAGTCAGCCCTGGGGGAGTAGCCTGGACCTGATGTCAGTCTGAGGAGCCAATTTCAAGTGCCAGCCCTCTCACATGGACAGTAGGAAGTTCTCGTGAGTTTCCAAGGGAACTCCATTCGATAAATAGAAGCCACCCCGGAAGTAAGCCCTCTCTTGCTCTTTCTTCTTTTCTATGGTGCTGCCAGGGAAGGAGCTCTCCCTTTTCCCTCCTGTGGAAGATGGTGTCTGCATACCCAGTGCCACTGCTATCACGCCTTTTTCGTGATAACTCCTACTGTGACTTTTAGGCCTGGTACACATTTTGCTGTTTCTATTGTGATGCTCAACTTTCCTTTTCTTCTTTTCTCTATAATTTTAAATAAAACTTTAGATCTACTTTTTGCTGCCCTCATTCAATTCTTTGCTTGAGGAGGGGAAGAACCCAGGAATCTGGGAACGTAAGTGATAACAGTATTACATAAAAAATTAGTATAGTTCCTAAATATACAAATATAATTAAGTAGCAAAGATTCTACTATAAAACAGGACACAAAAATTCTGTTGCTAAATGTTCTGCTTAGAATTAGAAGCTACTAAAGAGAAAGTTCTTACTTCAAGTAAGCTCCCATCAGTTCACATTCGGAGCCAAAGAAGTATTTTCATGCAATTTTTCTGAGCTTATATAGATGACTTTTCATCTGGAAGAGTAGCTATGATTAGCTTTCTATTTTTTTTTTATCATATTGATAATGGCAATATTGATGCTTTGGGAAAATCCTGACCTTGTTTTAGCAGTGGAAATTCTGAATATCTACATAGTCAAACAACACTATCAAATGTTTTCCCAGATCTTATCTTAACTGATTCCAGAAGTTATATGTAAATCTAAATTTACCTATACCAATATTCTTTAACATTTTTAAGACTAACAGGAAGAGAATTTGATTCCAATTCTTATTTAAGCCTGGCAGACTTAGAATTCTTGGCACATTTCAGCATTTGTTAGTTGCTCATATCTTTTTTGATAATATTTTTACATAAAGCTGAGATAAATTATGAGCTTCTTCCTCTAATTGTATTTCTACTTTACCTCAAGGAAAACCCACTGTTATTCAAATCAATCTTTACTCCCCAAATGGTTGCTAGTGACACCCTGAAATTAGCATCTAACAGCCTCATCAATTCTAGATGACAAAGAAATAAGTGCCCCTATTGTATGTTTCTGAGTTAGTTTAAAATCCAAAGAATAGTCTCTATTAATTTCGGCATATTTTGAATTTCTAAAAAGTTCATGTCTTCAGAAGAATAAGACAATCATATGACAGATTTCTTTTTTACACATAATATTTGAAATAGACACAACCTTTCCAGTTGTGCATGTGAAAACTGATTTTAATATCTAGATTTGTATTATACCTCCTGTTATATTCTGAGATTTGAAGAATTCTTTTTCTATTATAGATTTCTTTGGTGATGTCTAAATTTCATTATTCTTAATTTTTATTTCTCAAAAAGTTTTTAGCTTCACAACTATTAGAAGGAAGCTGGATTGAAAACTTGCTGGTAAAAATAGAAATTTACTGCAAGTTTGACCATCCTGGAGAATATTAAACTGACTTATTTGGTGGCTGCTCAAATTAAAGGGACAAAACATTTTCAAGCAATACTAATAAACGCATTTTTTCCATTGTTGAGGTTCTGTTAATAAATGTGTGCTCTTTCATTTTCTTGGCATGGAAAAAAAAATTAAAAGAAAAGTCAAGAAAGAGAAGGAAAATAGGTTACAACTCTAACTTATCATAGGCTACTTGGGTTATCAGACTTCGTGAAATGAATTCAGAGTAATATTCTACAGTTAGATTTACAAATTCCATAAAATTCTAATTCCCATGCTCATTATATCAGTCTTTGTAGGGACAGGAAAAGTCTGTAGGCAAAGAAAGAACAGCATAAGTACTTCATTAAATTTTCTGATTTATCCAGACTAGAAATAGTTAAAACTTTACTGGGGGAAGAAATTAAGAGGACAGGACAGAAAGAGAAGAAGAGGGAGAAGAGGAGGAGGAGGAAGAAGAAGAAAAAAACAACAAATAGAGAAAGGCACCAAATAGCTTTGGGCTGTACATCAAATGACCAGAGAGGAGGCAGAGAGACAGAGCACAGTGGAAGCTAGGTGCATAAAACCAAGATAGTAGCTCTTCCCTACCTCCAATAAAGTACAAAGAAAACGAAAGGGAAGAGGAGGCTACCTAAGGAAAATTATTATTTAGTATATAAAAATATACACTCACACCTATGCACTTATACATGTGTGTTCTCACTCTAGTGTTGAGGAAAGAGAGATGCATGGCAAAAGTTGGCTGGGAAAATAGGCGCAAGCTGTTAATTACAAAATCCCAAACAGATGCGACTTCTTGAGAGAATGGCCTGGACCTGATGTCAGCCTGAGGCCCAAGATCCCAGCACCTCCTCTCAGGACCCGGATGTAGAAATTCTCAAGGGTTTCCCTGAGATTTAGACACTATAAAATAAAGGAAGCCATGAGGAGTCAGTGCTATAGTATCTTTTCATGATAGCCCATGCCACATCTCTCAGACGCAGAAAGTATTTTTTTTTCCACTTTTTCTTTTGTTCAGCCCAAACTTGCTCTGCAGAGCCAGTTCCTCTCCCAATCTGTATTTTGCCTTTTAAATATACTTTGTCACTTCTTTTGGCTTGTTTTGTTTAATTCTTTGTTCGAGGCAGGAAGAACCTGGAATCTAACTCCAGAAGGAAAGGTGAGTGATCTAGAACCCAGTAACATTAATTTGGAATATAACAACCCGATAACATTGTCACTGTATTACTGCACTAGATACACACATTCCCTTACTGAAATCACTAACTCTAAGCTAATTTTCTATAAGGATTCTCCTAACCAATCTATAAATCCCAGAGACAAGGTCCTGACAAGGACAGATGGCCAGGAGGAAATCAAACAAAGCCGAGAAAGGACTGTGCATGAAGGCAATGATGCCCAGGCTAGGGTCTTGGGGCCTGGGATTCATCCAAGACAACCTAGAGAGCCAGTTATATTGTGACAAACTCCAGGTGATGATTTAGGGGGAAGGGGCCCCCAAAACTTGATAAAAGCAGCCATGAACAAAGGACCTTGGGAATCTATCCAGTCCCCCTGCCCCCTCTATGGGGCATCTTTCTATCATCTGCTTTTTCATCTTTACAAATAAAGCATCTTCCTTTCTGAAACTCTGTCCCTTTAATTCATTACTAGTGCTGAGTTTATGACCCCAGTTGGCTGCTGATCCCAGAGGTACAGGAATGCACACCCTAGATGTAACAGTGTTACTTGAGAGAGCTTTTATTTTCACCACCTTATTACCTGCTTTGGAAGGTCACACTTTCAGAGATTTCTTCTTTAACTAATTTACTGTTGTAAGAAATAAAAGAATTAGATGGTCCATGTTTCATTTGAATCTCAAACACTTCAACAGAGATTTAATGGGAAGCTATTACCCTTATCCACAGACAACGAGGGTCATGCAGGTTGCACAACGACTCACATATAAAGAGTTAAAATGTTAAGTACATATGTCAATTCCCCACAACGAATATGATCATTTTGTACTGCAAACATGTACTAACAAAATAAAACCTTTAAAAAATGAGAAAAAAAAAAAAGAATCCCTAAACTCAAACACAGGTAAGATATTAGGGTAAGAGACAATTGCTAGGCAAACAACTTTTCATGAATTACGGTCATAAGAATGAAAAAGTCTTAATGGACCACAAAGAGAGAATCACAAGGTGGGGTTGGGGAGGCTGAAGCAGAAGTAACAAGCACAAGATTGTGCCTCCTTGATCTCGGCTAATGAGGAATGGGGAAGGGAACGTTGTGAGCAAGGGGATGAAATTCACTGTTTTTCAAATCAAGTGTGACTGGCTTTGTACAGACACCCATCTTGCAAGGTTGTGATTAAATGTCTCATTTCTGCGGCGCTTCCACATCTGAGTTCATTCTTTTGGGGCCTGAGTGATGGTCGTTTTCTCACGACTGTCAAGCAAATTACTCCTTTCTTCATATTGACTCTTCTGAAGCTTACTTGAGTGTGGGTGAAAGGGGTGAGGAAATACAGACAGTAAAATTATAAGAAAATTCTGTTTCTTGTAAGACCAAACCTACCTAATCTTGGGCAAATGGAGGCAAAGCCACAAAGATGGTGCTAAGGGCTGGGTTGTACATCCTGCTTAAATGTATAACTGAATCCCTAAGCTAAAATATGACTGTTTTTGGAAGTAGGACCTTTACAAAGGTACATTTACATGAGGTGTAGGTTTGGTCCCCAACAAGAGCACTGTAGTGCATAACAGAAGAGGAAGCAACACCAGAGTTGCGTACGCACAGAGGAAAAGCCAGGAAAGGATGCTACAGGCAGCTGTCTGCACAGCAGGAGGAGCTGCCTCACCAAAATTCAACCACTGGCACATTAATCTTGGAATCCACAGTCTCCAAACTGTGAGAAAGTCAATTTCCATTGTTTAAGTCATCCAATATTTGTTATTCTGTTATTGCAGCCTGAGCAGACTCATACAGATAGTTGGGAGTTAATTTTCACAACGGTGTAGCAAGAAGGAGAGAGAATATGGGCATAAGAGGAGAACAGAACTCTCTACTTCAGCTACACCCATGTATCACAGAGTCATCACGGCTTCTCCTCTTTGAGCCTACATGGAATACTATATGGAGGCACCTCAGTTCACGAACTTAATTCTTCCCGTGATTCTGGTCACAAACCAAATTGGATGAGAACGGAATCAAATTTGACAATTAGTTCAGTGTTGACCTTATGGGTAAACTGGACTCAGTTCTCACCCAATTCGGCTTGCTCCCAGAATCATGGAAAGAATTAAGTTCAATTAAGTTCATGAACCAAGGTGATGGATATATATGTATAAAAGTTTAAATCAGGATAAACATCTCTAACTCCCTAAACATCCTTTCCCACTGTGGAAACATTCAAAATCATTTCTTCTAGCTTTTGGAGATATAGAATTGTTATAGTTACTGTACTGTACAGTCTACCGATGCATCAGGACTCTTACTCCTATCTAACTATAACTTGGTACCCACTGACCAAACTAGTCCCTGATCCTCTTACTCTCTACAGGCTGTCATCACCATGATTTTACTCTCAACTTCTATGAGATCAAATTTTTAAAATTATACAAATGAATAAGATCGTATGGTACTTATCTTTCTGTTCATGGCTTATTTCATTTAATGAATAATGATGATCATCTCTAAGTCCATCTAAGTTGTTGAACATGATATCACTGGGTTTTTTTTTTTTTTGTGTGTGTGTGTGTGTGTGACTGAAGAGTATCCCATTGTATAGATGTACCCTACTTTCTCTTTCTACTTATTAGTTTATGGACACATAGGTGTTTTCTATTACTTAACTGTTGTTAAAAAACAGAGTTAGTGATTTAAGTAAGGGAATGAGTTTTGCAATAAATATGAGACTGCAGGTACCTCTTTGACATGGTGATTTCATCTCCTTTGGACATACACTAGTAGTGAGATTGCTGGATAATACGATAGTTCTACTTTTGATTGCTTTAGGAACCTCTATATTGTTTTCCATAACGGTGTACTAATTTACATCCCACAGAGGCACCAAGGGAGGGCGTGGATAAAACTAGCTGGGAAAGTAGGTGCGACAAAATCCTCAGATGCACACACAGAACCACTTCCAAAGCCCTGCACACGGACTTCTTGAGGGAAGAACTTTAGCAGGTTTTTGAATGACGACCTGGACATGACACCAGTGTGTTAAGGATAGAGAGAGGGCTGTGACCATCAAGAGCTCGCTGTTGTGTCTCCTTATGGTAGCCCTCCCTGTGCAGTCTAGTGTAATTTTTCAATTTTTTTTCTTCATTTTCCTACCTTTGTTTCCACACTTGCTCTGCAGATCCTGGTTTTTCCTACCTTTAATAAATGTGACTTGCCCCAAACTGACTCTGCAGAGCCTGTTTTTTCTTACCTTTAATATATAAAATGTTGCCACTGTTCATGATTGTTTCATTTAATTCTTTGGGACAGAAATAACCTAGAAATGACCTCTAGAAGGAGACTCCAGCACCCCAAAGCCTGATAACACCACCACCAACGTGTGTCATTTTGTTCTCCACCTCTTCACAAGCATTTTTATCATTAGGCATTTTGTTAATAGACATTTTTACCGAAGTGAGATGATATCTCAATGTGGCTGAGATCTCCTAATTCCTAGTGATGTCGAACATTTTTTCATCTATTTATTCACCATTCATGTGTCTTCTTTTCAAAAATATCGATTTACCTTTACCAACATTTTAAAACTCAGGTTATTTTCTTTTTTGCTAATGAGTTTTTTGGTTTGTTTTGTTTTAGTTTCTTTTTCTTTAAAATTTTTATTTTTTTTTCTGGTTTTAGTTTCTTATACATTCTAGATAGTAACTACTTGCCTGAGGTATAGTAGGTATTGATTTTACCTCCCTTTCACAGTCATTTTGTGGTACTCTTTTGTTAGATTGTATCAGTCCCCTTGACTGTAGTTTCCACAAATTAGTGATCAATAACCATACATTTCTTTTTATTCCTTAATGGCTTAATAAGCATTTGTTGATTAGTTGATTTTCCACTTTACCTGTTTATCCCACCTGATAACAAAAACAGTATTTCATCTTATAAACCTATAGTCCTCCTTGATATCCAGACATTCTATATATCTATTGTAGAGAAAAATTTTGTGAAATACTTCAACCAAATATTTGTACTGTTTTTTGAACTTTTACAGTTCCTCTAATATTTGATGTATCAGTATACTTGCTTTTTTTAAATTAAAGCAATATTATTTTAAACCAATAGAAAAAATTAGGGGGTATTTGAATAATGCTAAGGACAAATTACTTCATTTTTTTTGTATACAACCAACTTAAAAACTCTAAAGATATTTTATATATTACTGATTTATTATCTACAAAATCATTCACTTTAAGTTATTCATATTTTAAATAAGGCAATGCATATATTGAATGATGAACCAACTACATGCATGTCTTTGAATCCATTATAGTAAGGTACAATGTCTTTATTCAAGCTATGAAGAAAAATGTTCCACCACTGAGGGGAAAGCTGCATGTTCTATTTGGCAGAATGTCTCGTTCTAGTTATTTGGAACCCCCTTGTCTATGGTGGCAGCAGGGTTCTGTTGTCAACATAACCACTGGAGCCAATTTGGATGAGACAAATTCCTGAAAATGTAGGATTAAGATGGCGGATAGCATGACAGAGTTGGCAGAAAATTCTCTGCTGCCTGTGTAGCATCTTGGAACAAGCGTGGATATCCCAAATATCCTGATCTCAACTTGCCCTTCCAGCCACAAAACAAAAGGGCATTTGAATTTCGGTGTGTCCACTATCTGAGAGATAATTCTGTTGCTTTTCTTGACAGAATATACCAGACAGTATAAAATGAAGAGTGCATGATGTGTAACAAATTTCCTAGTTTGGACTTGAATTTCTTTGGAGCATTTTCCATGGTAAACGTACAGAAAAGAAATAGAAGCAAGAATTTACCAAACTAATAATTTTAAAGATGATTTTTTCTCTTCTCCAGATAATCAAGAATCAGAGAATAATCAATATCTTTAGCAAACATAAGTGTCTTTAATTCAATGGCTGGAAAGCATGTTAGTCTTTGATGTCTCCAATTCTATCTAAAATCATCAAAATTATTTTCAAATATTTCAAAGAAATATCCTGTACATGTCTATACAGATATGAAGATTGATTTTAGACATATATCTAAGTATTTCATGGTTGGTTTGAATGAATTACAATTCAGTCCTCTGAGTATGAAAATACAGTCATCATTAGGATGTTTTAAATAAACTTTAATAAGTGAGAATTTAAACTTTCACTCTAATTCTAATAACAGAGTATTTGAACCTTATAAATTTTGGAAATCTAATTAGACAATGTTAAGTTCTTTCTAGTTGAAGCCACAGATGTTTCACACTGGGAAAATCAGCAAGCCCCAGGGTTTGTTTGGTCTAGAGGAGTGTCAAATTTTCATGGATAATTTAATAGCTAATAACTCTAATTCTTTCCTGTAAACCAAGTGATGATAAATAATGATTGTACTAAAACTGTAAAATTAACCCTCTAGGCTAATGAAATTTTTTAGAAACCACTGACGAAATTAATTCCTAGTACTTAATGTTTCTTTATTGCCAATCTTTCTGGAGTTGTACTGTGTCTCATAATATGACAGGAAAGGCACATAAACACATTGAAATGATGCAATTCAAAAAGAATTATATATCAAGGGAAGCTTCAAGTATCTTTCATCTCATTTTCACTGACTAATCTATCATAGGTTAAAAAAAGATTCTCTAATTTGAGACTCAGCGTGACATTTTTGTTTGCATAATATTTGATTTGTGTACCATAAAATAATGAATTTACATGAATAAAATAGCATTTCTTATCAAAAATGGAAAACTGTGTCAGAAGTGCATGATTTTGAAATACTTTGATGTGACATATTTTATTAAGTATATAATTGGTTAATTGAAATTATTGCTAATAAGATCAACTTTTGAAATTTATATAGAGTATTGGGGCTACTAGGACTTAGTTGACGTAAGAAAAATGACTTGAATCAATTAAATTCTCTTTACACTCATTCTTGATTACATCTAAGTAGTAATATTTTAACCTTTGAGAAGATATGGGATCACCTAAAATCAAACAACTTTTTGATTTTACTCTCTAAATAAATAGTTTTCAAAGCCTAGAAATACGAGACCACAGTACTATTCCTGCAGCATAACCTAACCACAGATGTCTACATTGTGTGATTTATGTTCAGTCCAACCTTCAAGTGACCTTCGTGTTTCTAGCAGAGACACAAAAGCTTTGCAAACCAAAAGGAGTAAGGAAATAGCATACTTTTAAATCATGCATTAGCACTTAGCATTTGGAAATCCCAGTTGCAATGGCCAGAGTCAAATCAGTGAAGGTTTTTTTTTTTTTTTTTTTTTTTTTTTTTTTTTTTTTTTTTTTTTTTTTTTTTTTTTTTTTTTAGCTGAGTCCACCCAAACACAGGGTAGCAAAAAGGCCCTTGGGTAAGTAGACAATCATCCCAGACCCGCCATTCTTCTCAATTAATGGAACATCTATAGTATTCAACAATAGTGGTTTCCCTACTAAGATTTATGACCAGAATTACCTAATTGAAAATTGTCCAGTAAATGACAGAAACTCTCTGGAGTCACAGCTCCAGCCTCTTTTGTAGTGAAAGAGGTGGGTACTGAAAGGTTTCTCTAGACACCAATTTAAATTCCGTCTATCTGAGTTCCTGCTATTGATTTTTCATAAATGTTGAGATGAAAAATTTGATCATAACTCTAATATAGTAGGGCAAGTCATAGAGTAGGAAAAAAAAGTGAATATAAGAAAAAGATAAGGCAGTTAGTTCCTGTATTATGGTTTGCAAAATCTGTCTTATTGTGGGGGTGTGTTAGACCTATGACTATAGCTGGAGTAAACTGACTTTCCACAGGTTTTTACTATATGAAAAGAATCTTTTCTTGTTTTGTTTGCCATAAAGTCTCAGCCATAATAATATAAATAAAACCTAAGCAAAATTAATAGTTCTTTAAGTAAAACATTTCTACTGAAACACACATAGGTAAAAAATTGCTTCAGAATCTACTACATATGGTTATCAATCAAGCCTCTAAGATTCCTTTTAATTATACATTTTTAGTTCAATTTATTTGTCAGTGTTTAAATGTAGATAATCGTATGTTTTTTGTTTATCCATATGCACTCAAAATGTATCATTACTTTTTAAGACTAAATTTATCTTGGCATTTCTCTATTTGTGTTATAAAATTTCAAATTGTATAAATGACAGGTGTCAATATCTTCTTTACGTGCTGGTAGGTACATAAACATACTATATCATGCTAAAAATAAGCAGTCGAATTCATTTATGCTGGAGTGAAGGGGTGTTTTCAGATTTTCCATTGTACTTTTAATAGTAGCATTTCTAAAAATGTGAATAAGGCGGTGAAGACATAGAAGCATATACCTTTGAGAAAAGAACTGCCTCTCTGTCTCCTCTGGAGATGAAAGAATTGGACCTACTGGCCTTGAGCTATCCACTGTAAAATTATGTGCAATTCCTGGATGCAGTTAAATGATTCCTCAATGTACTTGATGTGGATCACGGCATTCTAGGGATGGTCAACGTAGAACATAGCAAGAATTACTCTGTAACACACTGGCAGCTTTTAGATTTGTCCGAGAGATTTGATACTTCAGCCAAGTGCCTTACCTGGTCAGTTCTCTCTTCCCTCATCAGCTACATCACTCATCTCAACTGCCTTGATGGCCATTTTTTCCCTCTACTGCCATGGTCTACTTCTACCAAAATGATTCAATTATGAGCTCTAGACCCCAACTTCTCTTCTATTTGTATATTGTGCCATTGCTTTAAAGCTCAAATATGCCAAGAGTAAAGCACTGTAGGGTGTGGTGGCCCACCTATGTAATCTCACGTGCTTGGCAGGCTGAATAGAAGGGTCTCAACTTCAAGGCCTGTGTGGGCAATTTAGCAAGACTTTGTCCCAACACAAAAATACAGAGGGCTGGAGACGGGTTCAGCTGTAGAGTGCCCCTGAGTTCCACTCTCAATACCAGAAAAATCATTACTATCTCTTCCTTTAAAACAAAATTTTTTCACACTATTAACCATAAAATTGAATTAATAATACTTTTGCTGGCAAGAAATTATAATTCTTTAATTTTCAGCATCGGCAAATTGTCGTATATATTGTGAAACAAATTATATGTGATGAGCAAAATCATATTTTAGGGGCAAATGTTTCTAGTGACAGTCTTATGAGTTTCTGAAATCACTGTTTTTATAATGCTCTTTAATTCTCTAGCTAGGAAAATTACATCAACCAGGTTTCCTACATCTTATGGGTGGGAATTAGGTAAATTTTTTGGTTTTTATTTTGGTTCATAATTTGACTAACAACGAGTGGAATGTGGTGTAGTACTTCTTGTTTTCTCGGTAATTTTCTATTTTTTTTTCCTTTTCTATTTTTCCCTTTCTTTTAAATTTACAATCACGCAAACAACATAAGATTAAAAGACTATGTAGCAAGATACTGTATGGTGGGATTGCTTGTATCATGTAGAACGCCCTGGAAGTATGATATGTGATACAAAGCAATTATTGCCTATTACACTTTAGATATTCCTTAAGAGACTTTTCACCATATTAAGTTTAATTTTCTTTTAGAACTTCTTAGACACGCAAGATGAAATAAACGGCTTTGCCCAAGGTGTACATCTCAAATTAAGGAAATATACTGCAAAACAAATTTTACCTAAAAACACCATCTACGCACAATTTGGATAACTACTTTTCATGAGTGAAATCTTCTAAATAAATAGATGATCAAATGAATAAAACTTGACAAAGGATAATTTAGCAACCAAAATTTTTAAAGCTGTATAGTCATAAGATCTTATATCCTGTACATAAATATATATTTAAAAATTCTTTTGTACAGTAGTCATTAAAACTGATCTTATTTATACTTTATGTAAAAGGAATGAAAAACTTGACACATACAATCTCATTTCAAACACCGTGAGAGTCCTGTTGAAAACATCTTTGTTCTCCCACTTGCCGCAGGTAACGCAGAACACATTTCCTAAGTGACACATTAGGGTTTTGTTCCACTGAAATCATTAAACCTATTCTTCTCTGTGTGTTTCCTCAATCTGTGTGCCTATACTGCATGATTAATGCTGTGTGTTTTGTGTCATAGTAAAATAGCTTTTTCTTAGGTAAGAATCCATCACATATTTTACCTTATTTCTATCAGGTTGTCCCAAAGCCTTCTCTTCTCCTTGCTACAATTTATAAGAAGCTTGATAGACTTTAGGCTCTCAGTACTTTGGTCATTCTCTGCTTCACATAAAAATTTTAAACATTCCTTGAAAAGATTGACCCAGGAAGGTACATAATTCAAATCAATTCTCTAGTCAACTAGGTAAATGGGACTTTTTTCCCTTTATTTGGGTCTTGCATTAATTCCTAAAATGATAAATAGTAGTGGTTCACTAATACATAATTATAAATCAAAATGTAAATATCTCATATAACCAAGGAAAAAAATGCCTCTTACTTAATAAATTCAAAAAAACTCCCTTCCAGAAACATTTTAGATGTTTATTTAAAAACTGTATTAGATCAGTGGTTTGTACTGGGGTTGAAAAGATGGTGTGTTTTGGAAAAGTATTTTCTTCCTCTTTTTCTTCCTTCTTAATTCATCTCAAAATTTCCACAAACAAAATTGTTTTCAGGGTCTTTGTCTTGATTTGTTTTCTTTTTTATTCAGGGATATTGAATTACATGACTGTCTCCTTACAATGGGAAAAAATTAAAGGGCAAGCAGTTATTAAATTTGGAAAAGAAATGCACTTTGTATATTGGCCATATTTATTATTTTTTTCATTACTATTGAAGATTTGTGCTCTTTTCAAGGAAGCCAGAGCCTTATAAAATTTTCAAGAGTTTGAACTCTTCTCTGCAGCACGGATGTTTTGCCAAAGCCTATGGCACTTTGGTCCGTCGTGTTGTTTTTTTTTTTTTTTTTTTTTTTTTTTTTTTTTTTTTTTTTTTTTTTTTTTTTTTTTTTTTTTTTTTTTTTTTTTTTTTTTTTCTCACTATGATTGAAAGGAACACGTTTGACAACGTTAAGAAAAGAATGCTCCGCTGAGATTCATTGCTAGGAACCAGTACTGAATTTGCAGTTCACAAAGACTGGAAATTTTGAATATAGCCTCTGTGTTCTTAGGTTAATGAAGTGCAGTTCTACAGAGGAAAGGTAAGATCCCTTAAACAACAATAGATAGTGTCAATATCAGAAATAAAACAATCCTTCCCTTCTCTTTAATCAATCTCGATATGATGATTAGATGAACAAAAGTGCCTTATAAAATATTCATACAGTACAATTTAGATGCTGCTTAATGAGATACCTACAATTATTGCTGGGGAGAGCAACTGGAGAATTTCCCTTAAATTGGAACTAGAGAGTGGAGTGGGGAGGGAATTATGCGATATATTTTTTTTTAAACAAAATTATTTTTTCTTTTGACATTCCACTAGGTTTTCCATATAAATCTCAGTTTTTTGTCAAATATACTCTCACCTTTCTTTAGTTCTACTTTTATTCTTCTGATTTTTTTCAGAAATATAAATGATGTAATGGCTTGAGCCTATGATATATTTATTTTGTTTTTAATGTTAGTTGGTGTCTTAGTTACTTTTCTCTTGTTGCTGAGACAAAATACCCAACACCCAAAGTTAAGGGAGGAAAGGTTTATTTGGCTCACAGTCTGTAGAGGGTTCAGTCCACAGTCTGCTGGATCCAAGGTAGGGTGGCCCGGCAGACAGGCAGAAGGCAGCAAGGCAAGGAAGACCTAAGCAGTTTCTTCCTGTGCCTTATATTTTATCCAGTCTGCTAGGATTAGGGTGCTGCCAAATCAATCAGTGGATTGATTTAGTAATCAAATGCCCTTAATCCTATCATCACACACTCTAGATCCAGCCATCTCTGATCCAGCCTCTTCTTATCTCATGAGACTCTGGGGAGACATTTTGGCACAAAGCACAACATTCCGCCCTGGGCCCCCCAAAGACTCATGCACTTCCCTTTATTCCAAAGGTATTTAGTACATCTGCAAGAGTTGCCAATGTCCTAACAGTTTCAGCACTGCTGAAAAGTCCAAGTCCAAAGTCTCCTCTATGATTTAAGGCAGACTCTTGGCTGCAAGCCCCTGTGCAAATGAAAAGAAAGGTAAGTACTTCCAGTATACAATGCCACAAGATAAATATTTCCATTCCAAAAGGAACAAATAGGTGGACACAAAGGAACATGACCAAAGCAATTCTGAAATCCAGCAGGGCAAACATTAAGTCCTGTAGTCCCATGTACAACATCAGAGGTGAACTGTGGCAAAATCTGAACTCAAAGGGTTTGGGTGGCTCCGTTCCTGTGGCACTTCCAGTGGTGGCAGCTCCCACGGCTTCTCTCTTGGGCTGGCTCTGCGCCATCCTTGCTGTTTTCCTCAGACAATCCACGTTCCTGGCTTCTCCACACTTCTGGGGTCTCCAGTGCACCTTCGGCTTCACCCTCACAGCTTCACACACTGCCCTCACAGAGGCACACTGCCTGGCCTCCCAGGCCTTCCTCTGAAATCTGGGTGGAAGCCTTCTTGACCCCACAGCTTTTACACTCTACGTGCACCTAAAACCAGGGCCACGTAAATGATGCCAGGGTCTACCACCAGTTGGAGCAGCAGCCAGTCTTCTTTCTCTCTCATCTGTAGGGGCAGAGGGCCTGGATCGCTGAGCACGCTGAACAAAATCCCGAGGAACAACTTCCCTCGGCCACTGTCATTCTGCAACATGGTGCTCTGGGACTTTCTTCTCAAAGCAAAGTCTTTCCCCTTCACAACTCTGAGGCTGCGAAGGCTGGAGTCCTGCTGGTTCTTGTGATGTCTTCAAGCCATCTTTTCTGTTGTCTTCTTCTGAAATACTTGGCTTTTTCTCGGCCTCTCTAATCTTTTCAGCAACCAATTTCTCCTGTGTTCCATCTGTGAAGGCCACAACTTTACTGGAGCTTCCTTTCTGGCCAAACTCACAACATACTGAATCATTCTGCTGGGCTCTTTGCTCTTGGTTTTCAACATAAATCTGGTTAAAAGCCCCCAACAATAGCCAATCCACCACCTCAACATTCAACTACCTTGAAATTTCTTTTGCAAGATTAATTAGTCCACCACTCTTGATCTCAGTCTCAGCCAAAGTCTCTTGGCACGCGCAAAATGTAGACAAACTTTCAGCCACGCCATAACACACAAGGTCTGGAACCCAACAGGCAATGTGTCGCTTCTTCCCTGCAGAAACCTCCCGAGCCTGGTCTGTACTGGCAAATTTCCTCTCAGCATTCTAGTCTTCTGAGCTCTGACCAGAATCTCCCACCAAGTACCAACAAAGGCTTTCTGGGGTTTCTCTTTCAGGCAACATTTCCAAACTTTTCGTAACTCTTCTTTCCACAAGCCAGCTCCAAAGGCTCCTACACCACATGGTCAAGTATAGTCACAGGAAAGACCCCACTTCTCTGGTACCAAATTTTGTCTCAGTTACTTTTCTCTTCTTGCTGAGACAAAGTACCCAACACCCAAAGTTAAGAGAGGAAAGGTTTATTTAGCTCACAGTAGAGGTTTCATTCCACAATCAGCTGGATCCAAGGCAGGGCGGCGTGCCAGACAGGCAGAAGGCAGCAAGGCAAGCAATGGAAGCAAAAAGGCACCTAAGTAGATTCTTTCTGCCTTATTTCTTAACCAGGCTGCCAGGATTAGAGTGGTGCCAAACCAACCAATGTATTGATTTAGTAATCGCATGCCCTTAATCCCAGCATGATACACACTAGATCCAGTCATCTCTGATCCATCCTCCTCTTACGACATGTGGCTTTGGGGAGACATTTAGGCACAAACCATAACACTTGGGAATATGTACTAAATCACCTTTGCTCTCCTAGAGCCCTTTCCTGACTTCTCAGAAATCAGCGAGTTTCTTACATAACTCTGATCTACAGTTTAGTTCAAAAACCTTTCCTGCCTAACTAGCACCAGACCAAGTGCTTGGCCCAGAGTTAAAGCAACAATAAATAACAAACTCTTGCCATGAAGTGACTACACACTTGTGATGTTAACTAACATAACAAGTCACGTGTTCGCATTTCCATATACCTTCACTCATCTTCATTTCAATAATTTTATCTTCTCATACCACAGTTTTATAGAGGGCAAGACGACTATTTGCAAACAAGTTACAGACTCTACTAATTGGCCCATGAGAATCAATGAGGGACATTTTAATTTGTAGATTTTATTTATATTTTATAAATTCAATATTAGTTCTATCCAATCATTTAACCCAATCCAACATAAGCCTAATGTTTCTTGATAAATACATTTTGCTCTTCTTTTTGTAAATTTTCCCCAATGTTTCTGTTTTTATTTTCAGACTAACTTTTTTTAACAAAGGAGATAAAATGCCTTGATGAGCTTCCTTGTAACTTTCACATTTTTTTTTCTAAAGACATTATTCTTCAGGTTATTTTCTAGGCTGAGCATTTTTCTGTCACTGACTCAGATCCCTCTATCCTGTAGCTGAATGTGTTGTTTTCTTCCATTTCCTCCCCACCTTAGCCCAATTACTTAGCTCACATAGGTTATAAACACTGGTTGATCATCCTGCTTTAATGAAATTAGTATTACAACATCCCACTATGAAACTTAACAGATAAAAAGGTACTTTTTGCACATTACCCCCTGTCAACTCCTCTATATTTTTTTTCTTTCATCAAATCTAAATTATGTCCTAGATTTCCATAGCAATATCCTAGAAACATGTCTCAATATTATTGCTCTCACTATCCCCAAACACAGCCTTTACCCAAGATCAAATGCACTGATTTATATTCTCTGGTTTATATTCTTCCTGAGAAATGTTAGTATTTTATTCTGCGTTTGGAAATTTTATACTTCTTTATGTAACATATTTATTTTCAATTGTTAGACACAGGACAATTATTTCCAAACCCATTTACACCTCCATTTTCTAACATTTTCTAAAGAATCCAAACTCATGTCCTTGGAATGGTTTGTGTGTTTCACAAATAATTTCCAACTCATTATGCAAACACTATAATCTGTGATAATAGTAATGCAAATATTTACAGCATTTATGCTATCTCAGTCATGCCTTCAAAACTATCCCAAATTTGATGAGTATAAGGGAAAATTCAACTTAAAAAAAGAGATTTAATTATTCTTCTTTAAAATAAAGGAAACGACTCTGCACACCCCACTCTAGTGACTATTTGTAGGTCATTGACTTTAGAAAACTTCTAAAGCTAAGTTCTTTCTCTGTCTTATTGAAATGAATGTCAATATTTTATAACTAAATAAGACTTATTCCATCATTAGAAGCTAGAGATTGCTTCTTGAGGAATGCAGAACCATTCGTTTGAAATGTTTTATCAAAGAAGGTAACTCCCTTGCCTCCCAGTGTCTGTGGGAAGGCAGGAGGCCAATTTCATTGGGCAACCCGCTCAACTTACAAAACTGCCTTCTGTCATAATAATGAAAAGTTTATTTCCCTTACAAAAAATGCCAATTAAACAACATTGAGTACTTAACATTGGTTAATTGGTTAAATGAGTACCTAACTACCAAGTAAAGTTAGGATGGACTATCTGTGACAAATGATGGGGTCAAGTCCTCTTACTTGAGGAATAGTTATTATTTACTTTGAGAATATGTATGCAACAGGTTGCACCTGCTGGGTCTTATAAAAAAATGGTTGTATGTCTCTCAAATTTTGAGTGAGCAAACATTATATTTTATCTCAACAGTTTTAATTCCATGTTGCCTGAGAATATGAGGGAACATAAAGAATAAATTATTGACCTTTAATTCATTTGTATATATCATGTATAGTCTTCAACCTGGTGGACTTGATGGTACGAATATATTTCTTTGCAGGGGCTATGAAACTCCATTCCTTTTCCTCCATTTCTCTCAAAAGAATTTCTCCTCATTCTCGTTTGAAACTCTGCATGCATTCCTGTTTGTTCAAAAGTTGAAAAGTGAAGCAGCTGTGCTTATTCAATGTCTATTCAAATCAAGTGGAAGGGAAACCCACCCTCCTGGAGAAACAATAAATATGTCAAATCTAAATTCAAAGAAAACTAAGCCACATCTTTCTTCATTCTAACAGTATTCAATTTCATTGCAAATGAGATAAATTCTGCCCATCATTTCTGTCATTAAGTCTTTAAGTGTACTGAACTTTTGCACTTTTTCATTAAAGCCTACTAAATGATACACAGAAGTTAAACTATAGGCTTAGAAATAGAAAAGGTCTTGGTTCCAACTCCTATCTTACTTCTTACCAACTATGTGGTTTTAGGAAAGATCTTTAACTTCAATTTAGTCATTTCTAATGTGAGTAGGGTTGGCAGGTTTAGGACATAAAAATGCAACATTAAATATGAGGCTATGCACAGCAAGTGATGTACACAAAGCATTAGTAGAACGCCAGGCACGTAGTAACCAGTGATAATAATGGTTATTATCATTATTCCCAGTGCTTTCTAAACATCCTTCTCATTATCTAAACCAGTCTTTTCCAAGTTTTTGTCTAATTGCACTTGTGCAACTTGAGGTCCATTGTTAACAAAAAGTTATATGGAGTTACCTAGGCAACCACAAAATGGTCCTTAAATCTAGACAGTTATAAAATACATTATTTTCAGGCATCATCAAAATTCATGTTTAAGAGACTAAGTAAAATGCCTCAAAAGCCTGTACTAAACTTAGGCAAATCTAAAATAATATAAAAAGTAAAGAAATGTTATGAGCTATTCCTATCTCTCTATTTGTATTTTTAAGTACGTTTGAAAGGTGTATTTTGCTTAGTAAATGCTTCACATCTGGTACTTGAACTCAACCAGCATTTTGTTTTCTGTGCCATTTTCTGTACAAGCAGTGTTGAAAATTTTGAGGCCCAATTATGGGGAATAAAGAATGAACAATTTTCCCTTATTTTCCAGAGAAAAATTTATTTTTCAGTGTGCTGTAGTAGAATAAAAGCAAATGTGGTACAGGAACATCATTTCAATGATCATAAACCTACTTCTTAGTTCCTTGCTAAAAGTAACTGTTTTGCAAAAAGTGATCTCTCTTTTGTTAGCTTGTTCACACCCATTCACTTTCACCTCAGTTCGTATCCATAGTTATCTGCTCATTTTCTTGTCTCTCCTGTCTCACAGAAACATGGAGCTCTTTATATTTTGTTTTTTTTTCAGTGAGGAATGCTTCTTAGTTCATACCCACATGAAAAGCAAAGTGAATCTCACATCGTAAGTCACTTACACCTATTCTCCCTGTGCTGAAGGCACATTATGGGTGAAAAAGCAGCAAGGTCATCCGTGCATACGTGGCCATGTGAGGAAAGGACCTTGCTGCGCAGTCTCTGACCTACAGAACATATTAACAGCAGCGTCCGGTATTTAAGACATCTGTGATGCCAATGCTATTTCCAGCCCTCGGAATTCCCTAACAGGAACCGTTTTCATGATGTTTATGCTCTCCTTATATGGCACGTGAAGTTCATTAATTTTATACAAGTCTAAAACATGACAGTTTGGACTTTCATTTGGCTTTACAAGTATTCAAACTGTTAATTCTTTTATTCCCTTTACTAATGACTAGCTATTATTTTCTTTTAATTTAAAATGACAAGGATTTCCAAGTATATAAACATTTTATTTCCCCATGTCCTCATTTCTCTATCTTTACATCTCTCAATGAATATTTTATATTTTTCAAGATCATATTATACATCTGAGAGACAAGGATGCAGAATATAGATGTGTGTGAAGTTTTATTCCAAACACGGGAAAGTTAAGCTTCTCTGGCATACAGATTATATCATTTCCTGCTTGGATTTGGAAGTTACCTTCCACTATATTATGTCCTGTGTAAGAAGTGCACCTCCAAATACTCAGTTCTTATCCTACTGTGTTTCTATACCCGTGAATATATATAATTGCTTTTTTTGGCATAAATTGACAGAATAGTTCAGTCTTTCCTGTATAAAACTATTGGAAAAATCTTCCTTAAAGTGCTTCTCTCCTCCTACTACTGGTAAAATGTTTCACAGAATTTCCATTGCCACATAAATGAAATATCTCTTCATTCTACCACCTTAAGTCTGTTTGCCATATGAAAAAGCAGTGGGTTATGGAGTCAGCAGATTCCTATTTAGGTTTGGGTTCATCCTAATTATGTTCATCTTGGAGCCAACCACCAAGTCTTAGGGCACTGGCTTCTCAGCTGAAAATTAGGTGATCAGAAATATTCCTTTCTACTTCCAGGACAAACTTCCGAGGCAAACTGGATTGGTAATTTTCTTCCTCCTTCTCATGGCTACTCTTTCCTCCACTAAATGGTGTTTCACCTCTGTGCCTAAATTTACCCTTCTCTATTCATTAGCCTACCTCCACCAGAAATATCACCTTACATACTGCTTCCTCTAAAAAATCCCTTCTTACTTCTCCAATAGGCAGTAATATTTCTCTCCTTTGTTTCTTAGGCACTTGACTTACTCTTTCTCTACATTATGACCTCTAAATACTGTAACTTTCTAATCCAACTTACTATATTTTAAGCTTCCTGACAACAAAATTTGTTCTTCAATTATTTTTAAAAAAATGTGTAGGTCTTGTACGTTGCAAATAGGTTGCATTCATTATATTATGTTAAATCAAGTTATATTTTAAGATTTAATTATGAAGTATTTTAAGAACTATATTTCAAAAGTATGAAAATACAGTAGGAAGTTTAATACTGAAATATAGTTTTCAGATATAGTTTGACGTTTTCCTCTTTTTTTGTTCTTATAATGGATTCCCCAAATTTACAAATTCAATAAAAATTTTTAATTTTGTAATTTTTCTGAAGAAAGTTCATATCAGTACTCATTTCAGTGGGTATTGCATTTGGATCATGTATGGTCTTATTTAACTGTGAACTTCTCTAATAGAACAAAATACATAATAGTATTTTCACATCACTGGACTTGATCCAGGTTTCTCACAGAATGGGTGTACTGTGTTCTACGCACTCCTTCCAATTCAGCATTCATATTAGAAATATATGCATCCACTCTATCTGAGTAATTGTACTTGATACTCAGGAATATTCCTTTCCTTTCTCACCTCAAAGCAGAACTTCAAATTTCCAGGTACAGTGTCCCTTGCCACAGTTCATTTTTGAAGAAGTGGATTTAGGGACAAATGTTCTGCTCTTAAATCAACAACATTAATTAAAGTAAAAGGAAAATAACTTTTAGCCATTTCTGAAAGCATATGTTTTTGTTGTTGTTGTTCGGTTTTTGTTTTTGTTTTGTGAGACAGGATCTCACTGGCCTTGAACTCACTATGCTACCCAGGCTGGCCTCAAACTCACGGTGATCCTCCTGCCTCAGCCTCCCGAGTGCTGGGATTACAGGGGTGCACCACCAGGCCTGGCTTTGAGAACATTAAGTGTAACAAGAAAATGGTAAATTTGAAATTTGTCCTACTCTCTTATTTTATGTACCATTTTTAAAAGCTCATGAGACCTTTGGAACAAAAGGTATGTTTGTCTTATTTAAGAATCGCTGAGGGTTAGCCAATTTTTCCAGCACCATTTGTTAAATAGGCTATCCTTCTTCCAGTGAGGGTGCTTGGCTTCTTTGTCAAAGATGAGGTATTTGAGTGTGTTTGGGGTTGTTTCTGTATCCTCCAATCTATTTCATTGATCCTCAAGTCTGTCTTTTTGCCAGTACCATGCTGTTTATAATACTGTAGCTCTATAGTATAGTTTTATGTCGGGGATTGTGATGCCCCCTGCTTTTCCCCTGTTGCTTAGGATCGTTTTTGCTATTCTTGGTCTCTTCTGGTTCCAGATGAAATTCATGATTGTCCTTTCCATTTCTTTAAAGTATGTTGGTGGTATCTTGATTGGAATTGCATTAAATCTGTACAGTAGTTTAGGAAGTATAGCCATTTTCACGATGTTGGTTCTTCCTACAGGAACATGGGATGTCCTTCCATTTTTTGATATCCTTTTCAATTTCTTTTTTTAGGGTGCTGTAGTTTTTGATGTAAAGGTCTTTTACTTCTTTTGTTAGATAGATTCCTAAGTATTTCATTCCTTTGTGTGCAATTGTGAAAGGTATATCTTTTGTTATTTCTTTGTCGGTGGGTGTATTGTTTGTGTATAGGAATGCTATTGACTTTTGGGTGTTGAAATGGTGCTGGAAAAATTGGCTAACCACAAGTCGAAAATTAAAACTAGATATATGTCTCTCATCATGTACTAAACTCAAATCAAAGTGGATCAAAGGTCTAAACATTAAAACAGAAACATTAAATTTACTGGAGAATAGAATAGGAAGAACCCTCGAAGACATAGGGGTAGGAAAAAAATTTATGAACAGAACCCAGACTGCACAGGAAACAATACAAAGAATCAGTGCTTGGGACCACATGCTATTAAAAAGCTTTTGCACAGCAAAAGAAATCATCAATAGAGTAGGGTGAAAACCCACAGACTGGGAAAAAATTTTTGCTAGCTATCCATCAGACAAAGGTCTAACATCCAGAATATACAAAGAACTCAAAAAAATTAAACTTCCCAAATTTAAAGACCCAATCCAAAAATGAGCAACTGAAATGAATAAACATTTCTCAGATGAAGAAATAAAAATGGCAAATAAATATATGAAGAAATGTTCAACATCACTAGTCATTCAAGAAATGCAAACCAAAACAACGTTAAGATTCTACCTCACTCCAGAAAGAACCGCATATATGGAAAAATCATCCAATAACAAATGCTGGTGGGGCTGTGGGAAAAAAGGAACATTTCTCCACTGCTGGTGGGATTGTAGACTGGTCCAGCCACTGTGGAAATCAATACGGAGATTCCTCAAAAAACTACAACTGGAGGTCCCATTTGACCCAGCTATTCCCCTACTGGGGATCTTCCCAGAAGAATTAAAATCGTCATACCACAAGGACGTATGCACCACCATATTCATAGCAACACAATTTGTAATAGCTAAGTCTTGGAAACAACCTAAATGCCCAACAACCAACGAATGGCTAAAGAAAATGTGATTTTTCTACACTATGGAGTACTACACTACCATAAAAAAGGATAAACTAGAGTCATTCATATATAAATGGATGTTTCTTGAGAACATACTCTTAAGTGAAATAAATCGGACACTCATGAGCACACATCGAATTGTTTCTCTGATATGAGAGACCATAACTGTAAATAAGGACAAAGAAGTGTAATAGATATTATATAAAAGGAGGATTGTGTGCAGAGGAGAGGAGTAGTAGAAAGAAAGAAGGGGAAAAGCAGAAAGGCAACAGGGGAAAGAGAGGGGAAAGGGAAAATATGGAAAATGATGAATGAACCTGCTGTAAATAGGGAGGGAGGGTGCAGAGGGGAGGGGGAAGAGGGGGGAGAACCAAGATGTATCATGTATAGGTACAGAATAAATGTAATGAATGTGACCATTGTATGTAGAATGTACCAATACATGTTCTTGGTTTAAAATAAATAAATAAATAAATTAAATAAAGAATCGCTGAGGGTCAAGTTTATTTCCTGAAATTGGAGAAGCAAAACAAATTACTTTAGGTTTCAGTTGTGCTGGAATGTGCAAGGTTTAACTGAGTTAGTACTTTCCTGTTGGGATCAAGTCACCTCTGTAGTTTCCAGTTGTCTACTTGGGAACTGAAAAAAAAATCTTAAAATGTAGAAAATAATATAAAGTAAAACGTTTAATCCATCAAGGAAAAGAAAAGATCTCATTGCAAAATTTGCATTTTTTTCTGATTTTGGCCACAGATACAAAGATTTGTAATGCTCTCATGCTATGAAGTAGCTTTATTCATAATCAGGGCATGTTAACATGGCAAAAGCAAGCGGCAAGGCATACGCTCAGATGTGGGGCTGGAGTTTTGCCACCGTGGTGGCGGCTGCAGGTTTCTCTCTTTTTGGCCTCACACTTTACACACCCAGCACATGGCATGTTCCCAACACAACACATACCCTGTTGTCTCTTACTGCTTAATTATGGCTCATATTCCCAGCATATGTTTCTTACTGTCAACAAAAGAAAAAAGCCTATTTCGATTTGGACCAAATTTAGTGTCTTTAAAATATTCAAATATGCTGTTTTATAATAACATATGGCCATGAACAATGTTTTTCACTTTTTTTCTAACAGTATCTCTCTTTAAGGATAAATCATGTATTCCAAGATTAAATTAAATGGGCCCTGCTGTTAGAGAAAAATGTTTTCGTGCTACAGCTTGGCTTTCTACATTAGTGTTTATTAAATCTTTAAAAATTTAAATAACCCTATGATAAAATTCAAGAATATGAAAAATCACGTGTTCATAAAATAATGAATTTTTGTATATTAAAAAGTAACCATAAACCAAATGACTTTATAAACTAGAATAATAGAATTAGGCTTTAGCTGGTATCATATAATGACAAATTTCATTATTAAACAATATTCTTCAATCTGAAGTCATTTCCTGTTACTTTTCTATCTCCTCTGCTATCCTAGCAATGGACAGATATCGGCTCTAAGATTACACAATATTCTAAGTAATGGGGAAGATGAACCATCTTTTTATTACTTCTTAAATATTCACAGCATTGTACATATTTCATTTTCAATTTTTGCTTTTCCATCTGATTATTAATTTTGCAACAAGCTCCAAAGAGAAGTTGATGAGATATTAGCATATGTCATGGTTTTGGAAATCTCTGCACTTACATGTTCCCAATCATACCTTCCTGAAACAAAGTCTAAAATAGATCCAGCCTTTCTATTTTCTTGCATAGCAAGAAGTTTATTTCTTTGGTAACTTATGAAAATCTTACTTAAATATTCCATATATCTTTTCCATCACCCAAATGAGAATGTAAGACCTATGTGAACACTGTTTGTTTAGCACAGTCCTTGGGTATAATAAACGAATGGGTATAGCTAGGGAAACTTCATTTTTGTCCAAGGTCATAAAGTGTATTCATCTCAAAATAATAACTGGAAAACAGCAATCTTGTGGAGTCCAGTCTGTATACCTTTCTACCATGTCCTTCGCTGCACAATAAGCCTGAGGACAACTGAGAATTACCTGATTGACCCTAGTAGATCATCGTCATATTAAAGACCAGCTGTAGAAAAATTAACTGAGTTTTAGGAATGATTTGCAAAAGAGATGAAAAATGATGTCAACTTCAAATATATGGATGAATACAATAGACATGTTCTTGTTTCAAAATGATTTCCTTATGTTTCAACTCACTTGCCTCGTCCTATAACAGCAAGTAGGAAACAAAAGTTGGAAGCTACCTTGAGAAGTCATTGTCTCCTTTCCCTGCCCTATTATTAGAGCCCTGCTGTGCTGAAAAAGAACAAATTGGAAACAAACATTTTATACTGGTCTATCTTTCTGCATATTTAAACATGAATACCATCTCTAGGTTATAGAATACATCATACTACTTATGAAAAATTAGTCACTGTGGCAATTATGCCCTTAAGAATATCCTAGGGACTGAAGAAACAAAGACAACATTCTGAACAAACAATCTTACTTTTGTATACTATCTTACTTTGACAATAGTAAAGATTCCTGGAACCCTTATACAATTTGCCTTAAAAATGCTAACTAATAGCATGTCTACCATGTAGTAGCATTTACTTGTTTCTTGTCAATGTTTATTTTATTTTAAAATAAAAAGTTTAACTTTAATTATATAGAACATAGAATAATTATTAGATTCCATGAATAGAAATTACATAAATTGGTCTTTTAATAGGATAATCCTATAAATAAATAAAGTCTAATCAAACTGCCTATTTTGATATATTATGCCTTTTATAGTTATTTTAAAATGATTTATATAAGACTTGTTGCACTATTAAAACTAGTGTTATAAATAAAAATGCAATAATAGTTCTAATGATAAATGTAAAATGTATCACTTCCTTCAGTTACTTTTCCCCAATCTTCATAGCCTCTGATTTAACAGATAAATACAAATGACTTTTTTAAAAGTCATATTCTCCCACTGAATTCAAATTAAGTCTTCAGCTTGTGTCCCCACCACCCTCTCTCCCCAGGGAGACAATTTCACATCATGTACGTGAACTCTGTAAGGGCCAAGAGGGTTCAAAGCAAAACACAAAATGGGCTTTATGGAATCCATTAAAGGTTGCACATTGGTTTGTCACGAGGAATGAAATGTAAATAGTGGACTAAAGTGCTGGTGACCTCAATGTCCCGAAGAGAACTGGATATGGGCACTAATGCTTGGAAAATTATAGTCTCTGTGCATTTAGAGTCCTGGAGCTCTGTCTATTTGGCTTATAATTGCCATATTTCTCAACTACTGTAGCACGGGATGAGCAATGGGTAGCACCATAAAGACATTTTAAAAAAATCCATTATGACCCCGCATGTGCTGACCCTGCTACTTGAACTAACAGGATTCTTTTTTTTTTTTTTTTTTGTCTTACTGTACTGTTCTTTTCTGCTAAAAAGGAAAGAGAAAGATTTCTAAGGACATTTCTAAAATAGTTTTTGTTAATGGCATTTACATTAATTGATTTATGTAAATGCACCGTTGCCGTGTATGTACAAGTTTATGTGAGGTAAATGAACCTCACAAACTCAAATGTCCCTCTCCACAATGTACTTCCGAATATGTCTCTGTCTTTTATAGTCAGGGAAGTATGAGATATTGGTAAAATCTCCTTTCAAGCACAAATTCCTCTGCTTTGTTACATATTCATGTGAAAAGAAACCTTTATACTCTCTTGATTAAATACTTGCATCTTAGTCTTACTAATTAACCTGCTACTGTACTAAGGATAAGCTGCTGTGATATCCAAACTGACTCCCTACCTCTGTCCCCACGTTCTGCAATTACCAAGTGCAATGTGCCTATGGTGCAGTGTTACCTTTGATCTGAGGGGAACAGGCAAAAAAGCTTCTGAAGAATTTATTAATGACTTTTCCACCCAGGGATTAAAAGAGCAAAGGCCTAAGATATTGCTAAACTCTTCATCTAATTGTTTTGCCTCCAGTGTCCCTTGTTTATTAGATTGGGGTGAGACAGCTCCTGTGTATAGAAATGCTTTGATTGTTAAGTTTAAAGCACAGATACAACTAGAATATTGTTGCAACAACACCTGTCTTTAGTTTCTCTACTAATACAATGCAAATGAAAAGCTAAAATCAAATTATTCTTAGATCTCCAAATAAATACTCATAATTTCCCTTCTATTCATTATGCATGACAAAAATCATATTTCTGCTCTAGCAGTAGTTCCAAAGTTCCGCAGAGCAGGGTTGGAATGGTCCTTCTGTCCCTCTATTCTTTTCCACACACATTCCTCATTCTTCAGTAAACTTCTTTAGCTGCTATCTCTCATTTTCTCCTCTATGGACTTCCCTTCCCAAGCTATATTCTACTTCTACACACTCAATAACAATCACACTGCTGTTTTAAACACAGATCTTTTTCTCAGTGCTGATGCAGGTTAAAACTTCATAATAAGGATATTTGTCTTTTTTAACTTATTTAAATGTAAAATTATATTTGGTAGTCCTATATAACATTGATAGGGACCTTAAATTCTGACATTAGACTGGATTCAAATTTGGTTCAATACTCTAAGAGTTGTATAAATTTTAGAGGTTACTTGATCTCCTTCAATAGATTTAGCAATAATAATACTGTGATTGAATATGATTTTCCATTTAAATTACTTAGCATCTGCTTAGTATGTACTAAGGGGTCTATAAATATCAGTCTATTTTTTCACTAAGACTATTAAGATGTATCCAACTAGGGGCCATCCTATAACTAAGAAGCCTCGTTAACTAGAGAGACAACATGGAAGGGAGAAAGACTGAATAACTTTTAAAATATTGTCCATTTTATCACTGAGTCTCAAAAGATTATTGGAAAGACAGAATACCTGCACCCTCTATAGAAAAATATCATATTTTTAAAGGCTAACTAGTGTTCAACAATATAAAACTTTCAAACACAAGTGTGATCATTAGGCAACTTGGGATGAGCATTCTAACAAAATCCTAAAAAGTAGTATAGTAACATAGAGACATAATTACCTGACTATGGAGGAGACTATCACAGAGGAAATAGTACTTGAACTCTGTCATGGCATATGATGTTTGAGATAAGGATGAGGTGGGGGCTGAAAAAGCAACAGTAAGCATGGATAAAGGGAGGTGAGAGATAACATGAGGCATGATCAAAATACACGATGGATATTTAAATTTAAAATAGTTTTAGACGAGAGATAGACTGCCAATAATCCTCTTCATAATACGCTCCCTTGTTTCAAACACATTTATTTCATTGTTTTTGCCACTTTCTGAAGCAGTTCTGGAAGTCCTCTTTCATGAGTGTCTTTATGAGGTGTGATAAAAACAAAAACAAAGACAAAAAAAAAACAAAACCATGGTGAATTTGGTTGCTGACAGACATCCAGTGAAATGGTAGGCTCATGAAAATATTAGGATGTGGCTTTATCCACCTTATTCATGGAATGTGGCACTGAGTCACTTCCCGCTCTTCCCTAAAAGTCAAAATAATCATGATAGATAAATGTTTTGAATTGATTCAGGATGTCAAGACAGCTGCGACAGCACAACTAAATACACTTATCGAAGGGGACATGAGAATTTCTTCAGAAAGTGTCAAGAATGATGAGAAGAGTGTGCTCAAAGTGAGGGGGAGAATTTTGAGTAGGATTAATGACAATGTGTCTTTTATTACCATAATTGTTTTAAAAAATGTTAAGATTCATCGTATTTTCTAATCATGTCAGAAATGTCTTATAAAACACTATCACGGATGGTTTAATCATAGGTGTAATGGAAGAGATGTACAAATGAGGAGTAACAATAAATAAGAACTAGATTATAAAAATTATTTTATGTTAAAAAGCTTACGAATATTAATCCTAATTCTTAATCCAACATCCTCAATGTTGCTAGCATTTTCACTGATTACTTCTTTTCAAATTTTTTTAAATTTTATATCAATTTCATTCCATATTCTATTTTGCTACTTCCCCTTATGCCTCTTATTTACAAGAATCAATCATGTAAAAACAGGCAAGAGTGGAATGATAATACAAGGAAAAGAGCACAATGCTATGGTCACCCACAGAAAGCAAGGCAATTAATCTTTCTATGGCTTTATTTCCTGTTACTTACAGTGGAGATAATCATTAATTCCTCCATTATAGAGTTGCTATGAGGGTTTAACAAAGTAATAATAGCACAGAGAAAACTTTATATAACTATTTTTTTTTAATTTCACTACATCTGTCCATTGTCACTCTCTTAGCCACCTTCCTGTTGCTGAACACAATACCTGGCACCTACACCCTGAAGGAAGGGAGGTGTATTTTGGCTGTTACAGTCTGTGCTCTGCTGACTCCACGGCAGAAAGAAGATAGCAGAAGGGCACGGCAGAAGAAAAGTTGCTCATTTTATGGCATCTGGGCAGGAGGTGGGGAGAGGAGGGGAGAAGAAAAGAGGAGATAGAGAGAAAGAGAAAGAGAGAGAGGAGGAAGAGGCAGGGAGGTAGATATACCCTTCCATGTCATGCCCCCAGCAACCCACCTCAGGCTCCACCTCCTAAGAGCACATTCAGCTACGTAGCTTATCAATGGATAAATCCACTGGTGAGTACAGTGCTCCCATGATTGGATTTCCTTTCACAGACGTGCGAATTTTGGGGCACACCACAGAGCTTACGAACGGCTGGGTCTTGTTGATTGCTGAGGTGCTCTCAAGCCATCATTCCCATTGTAATTCTCATGCAATAGTCTTGGCTTTTGAATATTAACCTTTCATTATCCATGTTCTCCTTTACCCCAACTTCTCAGGCACTTCCTTTTGTCCAAAACTTCTCAAATTTTTGAAATAATTTAGCTCTGTTATTTTTTCCTGAGTTTCACTCTACAGCTGTCTAAATACAAGCAGTCATATCCATGCCACGGTCCAAATGTTAGGCTGCATTAAAATTTCCTCTGATGGATTAATCAGTCCACTACCCCTAATCTCAGTCCCTTGCAAAACATCAGGACATGAGCAAAATGTGGGTAAATTTCTGCAAGAATATTACACAAGTGGCCAATTGGCCCTGCCAATGGAATCCTTGTTTGTAGCTGAAACCCTTTGAGCCTGGCATTTACTGTCTGCATTTCTGTCAGTATTCTGGTCTTCTGCAGTCTATCCAGAATCCTCCATCAAGCTCACCTTACAGCATCCTACGACTTCTCTAGCCAGCATCTCCAAACTTTTCCAAACTCCTCCTCCCAACCAGTTCTAAAGATTTCTGAAAAAATATGGTTATGTATATGCACTGCAACTACCCCGGTCTTAGTGCCAACATGTCTCATTCACTTTCCCGTAGCTGAGACAATACCTGGCACCTGCAGTTTAAAGGAGAGATTTGTTTTGGCTCATGGTTTCAGTCCATGGTCAGCTGGCTCTACGGCAGAAACAGGATGGCAGAGGGGCATGAGAGAGGACAAGTTGCACAAGCTGTGGTGGCTAGGAAGCAAAAGAGAGAGAGAGGGAGAGGCCAAGGTGCACCTCAGTGACCCACCTCTAATCACACCCTACACCCTAACAACACACGCTGCTACTCAACGCATCAACGCACGAATCCACTGATGAGTGTAGCGTCCCGTGACCAATATCCTTCCAACACACATGAGAACTTGGGGAACACTCTAGATCTAAACCATAGCAACCACGGAAACGTAGATCATGACTAATCTATAATCGCTATTTTTATGCTGTTCTCAATTTGTGACTAGAGTGTGTAAAGGAAAATATTATAATCTATCTCTCCATGAGACTTCCTACTTAAGTTTAATTCAATAATTGTGTTTAAAATGAACCCAGGTTTTCCATGTAATCATTTACTCAATGAATGTTTAGTTGAAAGTCTACAAAATGCACAATCCTGAAATATAGGTGTAAGTGGTAAAAGAAAAGTCACATATTCACATAATACATAGGAGAAAACTGAATCTTAATAAATAATAATTTTCTTCAAGTTCAAAAATCTAGCTAGAAATGTTTGGTTAAGATTAAACTTTTTTCACTACCTTATGATTTTGATGTGGATTCTCCCAACAAAAACTCATATTGAAATTTGATTTCCAAAGCAAAGACGCTGGTGGGGGAGCCTTTAAGAAGTAATTAAATCCTGAGATTTCACCATCTTAAATAGATTTCGTTTTTTTCAAGGGACTCAGGAGGTTTTATAGGGACTGGATTAGTTTTTGTGAGAGTGAATTAGTTCTTTTGAGTGGAGTCTGTTCTAAACAAGCTTGTATTGGTTCTTCTGCAGTTGTCCACTTGCCTTACCTCTTTTCTGTCACGCAAAGAACAGCCCAAAGCCTTCACCATACACAAGTGGATGAGGCTACCTCATCTTGATGTCTAGCCTTCAGAACTATGAGTTCTTCCTTTATAAATTATCTAGATGCTAATGTTCTGTTACAGCATCATAAAATGGGCTGAGAAAATTTCCAGTGCAAGATACTTTTGACTACACCACATGGAGTACCTTATTTCTATACTAGGAAGCATAGTCCTTGAGACTAAGAAGTAATTTCCACTGATTTTCACACATAAATACAGTGATGAGCACACATTAAGGACATATTACATACAACTTTGTGTTACTGAGATTTTTGATACTACAACAAATATGTGAAATAAACAAATGATCAAGAGAAAATGTTTACTGTGATTCACAGTTTGGTAGCACATTGTGGTAGGAATGTGCTTATCTCACGGCCAGGAAGTTACAAGGAAGGGTCCAGGATCCTACTATTCTCTTTGAGAGCATACCTCAAGGACCTAATTTATCACACTAGGTCACACCTTTGACAGGTCGCACCTCCAAGCAGCGCTACACTGGGTTCCAAGCCTTTATACCATGAGTCTTTGAGGGACGTTCGAGACTTAATAGCAGCACTGAAAAAATAAATTACTGAACCTCCTTGGTAGAGTTTTGCAGGCATATAGTCTGAGTTCACTTCATTTTCCTTTGTTCTATGCTTTTGCAGGGTTTAAAATAGTACTGGTATTATGGCAGCAGGATATTCACATGCTACAGAGTGAAGTCTCCTCCCTAATGGCAAGTGCCATTTCTGTAACTTGATGCAGTTGAGAATATTGGGTAAAGAAAACACTTGAGATGATGAGTATAAGCAAACGAACAACACAACAACATGATTTATCTTAAATCAACATGAGTTTACTGAAGACTCCAAACATGTACTGTATTACACTGATTGCTATTTCATTGAAATAGCAGGACGCCCGCATTTATGAACCCTAAATAGATAAATACTAATATCTTACTTGTTATCACAGCTTTACAGAGTTGGAATTATAGCTCTATTTTGCCTGAGACATTAAGTAACTTGTCTGAGACTTCACAGTTTAGTGGATAACTTCCAAAACACTACCCTATTTCATTAAAATCATCAGTCGATACCTACATTGCTTAAGGCAGTATTAAGTAAGTAAAATTATGCAGTCTGCCTATTGCAAAAAACTGAGACTAAAACAAAAAGATAAAAATGGCCGTTTTAAAACTTATTAAGTGTAAACTCCATTAATCAAATATGTTTCTTTAGTATCACACATTCAGTACTGCTGTCACAGCACATAAAGATATTTCCCTTGTTACCGTGATCATGACATTCATGGGAATACATAAACCCTTCAAGTGTCTGTTCACATTTAGAGACTGTATCAGGTGTTAACAAGAAGCAGTCACAGTCGCCTAGCAGATTTACTCATTTGGACTTTAAGATTCCCAAATGTTTACATTTTTAAATAAAATAATAATGTTGACATTTGTTTCAACAATTATAGGAAGAGAAAATGGAAAACAGCATCTGAAACAGGAAAGGAAACCCAAAGCAACTGCTAGCCATTGAGCAGCTCTTGAGCAAGGATCTGGAAGTATTGTTTGCTTCTACCCCCACCAGCAGATGCCATTTCCTTAAATTAAATAGCAAGTGATGTGGATGCTGCAGAAGGTACGACAAGCACCCTCAGAGTTGGCCAGAAAACATCACTACGAACAGGGCATGCATCTCAGAGAAAGGGAGCAAAATAATACCGAGAGCCCTGACATGCCCCTCAGCGTGGATCTTTTAACATTTTTGTGGAAAAGCTGACAGCTATCTTTAGAAACAGTGGACAAAGAGATAGGTACTAATCTGATTTATATCCTAAAAGGAGAAGCATATGCTGCTTATTTATTTAACCTGCACAAAAGCAGCTAGTGGTATAATGAAGCTAATCACAAGAAAGTAGTTTGGCTTTGTGTGAGTCTTGCTAATTCGTTAGACTGCAAATTTTCCATAAAAAGTTATTTACATCTCACTAACCACAAGGTTCACACCTGGGGTTGGCAACACCTGGCAGTGTTCTTAATGAGTTCACCACTGTTTCCAAAGAAAATGCTGACATTAATAATTGTAATGTTACCTTTATTGCAAGAAAAATACAAACATAAATGCGGTGGATTAGTAAAGGTCATTGCAATCTAACTCCTTTTGGTGCTAATGTAGCTTGACAGTATTTGCAAGCCAGGAAGGAGACGAAGGAAAAAACCCTCTGTGATAACGAGATCTTTCATGGCATTGCCTGATTGCATAAGGGCACCTGCTTAGGTGATTTTGCCCTCAACGATGCTTTTGGCATTTTCCAAAATGGCACCTGAGTTTCTGTCATATTCTATTCAGTCTGTCACTAAATTCTACTGATGCTTTTCCCCATATTTCTCAAGTCAGTGCCTTCATTTCCATTTTCACGGTCTGCCAGAGTCCTGGCCTGACCTGCCTGAAAAAATTACTGCAACTGCCTCCAATAGAGCTAAGTAAAGAAGCAAAAGTAAATGTATTTGCCTGATGTTGTGACTAATCTTGAAATCCACAAATAATGACTGAATGCCTGCTAGGTACCCAGTCCACTGCTTGGTGCCTTGGGATCAGGCAGAGAAGAGCAATGACATTCCACTCTCAAAAAACTTATTTAATTAAGGAGACAAAAATTTAAATAAAATTAATCAGAAAGGACAATGCTGAGTATGTATGAAATAAAGTGCTTATAAAATGTTACGTGGATGCAGGAAAGAGGGAAGCACTAACTGACCTTTTACAGTTTTTACAGCTGACCCTTTAATTTCCAATTTTTTCATTGTTTAATCTTTCAGTTTTTGCACTAATAAATGAAAACTATTTTGCATTTCCACAAATGACTCATTTTCTCATATCCTGGAATAATACATGCTGCACATATGTCTTTCCTTGAATATTTTACCTTTCCATGCCACATATTCACTTTCTACAGCAATCTGTCTACTGCCTCATCATATCGACGGATATGTCTTCTTTTTCTTACTTTCTCTCCAGTTACATCATGTGGTTTATGTTATTGACTACCCCCACAACCTACCCCCCCGATATATACATTTCTTCTGCAGTACTTGGGATTCGACCCAGTCTTGCACATCCTAGGATGCTCTCTACTACCGTGTTGCATTACCAATTCTATGTCTACTTTTATATAATACACGCTTTAATTGTTCATGATAATCTAATAAATACAAGTGTGCCGAGGTTGGGTTTGTGTCCATCTGTCTTTGCACATTAAGTTAGTGCAGCTCTGTGGACAGGAAAGTGTCAATTAACAATTCGCCAGGGCACCTCTACATAGAGTGCGTAATTGGTATTGCTGGTAGTCTAGATCCTGAGTTAACAGTGTGGGTGTTAGCTGGTTCTTTCAGGAACGTTTCCTGAAAAGCAATTCAACTTAGCTATTCCTGCTCCCCACAATGCCTCTCTTTTTGGACCTGCTTATCTTTTGGCACAACTTGCCATGACAAGCTCCTTTTAGAACAACACAGACCAACTTTCTTTTTGATGATTTCTCATTTGCCCCCAGAATTCATATACACGGGACATAATAATGGACCTAGCAGTTCTTTCTCACTCTGCCTTCTGTGTTAGGGTAAAAGCCTCACTCTCTCATCCTTAAACTAGAAAAGTGGGCACATTCCATCCTCCAAGTGGTCTCTTTTAAGTCACCCCACAGTAGATTTGAATCGAGGAGACGCGATCACATTGATTCTCCTTTGTTGGCACAGTAGGACACATACCTCAGCTCCATCTCTCCTCAAATACACCTGCACTGTGATTTATGTCGACTTCTTTGGTATCTGATAAATTTTTCACATCTATCTTGAAACGTCCAGCCTAGAATCCTGGCATCCTAACTATATTAAAATAAGTGTAAACATCAAATGAAATCAAAACATAATCAAATTAGTTTAAATATCATTCTGAATGTAACGGAACCATTGGGAAAAGTTAAAAAAAAGTAACAGGATAACTTCATGAAATATGAGTTTATATATACATATTTTGTGCTTATAACAAAAATGCTGGATGAGTTTTACAAAGTAATACAGAGTATTCTAAAGTAGCCCAATGAGCCAGACTCCATCTGTTTCTGGAATGAGACAGAACTGAGTGATATTTATAATCTTAATTAGTACCCAGGGTTGATTGCTCCAAGCTGTAAGAACACTCCTTTTGCTCATTTCTCCACATTTTTCTTTGTAGAAATTTGATGGAATGGGTGATGATTCTGACATAATAATTTGGGGAATCGATAGTTCTCCACTATAAACTCCATGTCATTTTTGCACAAAAGTGCAGTTTCAAGTTGATGTTTGAGTTTACTTATGTACAAATATTTGCCTTAAAATAGTAATATCTCAGGACATAGTCAGTCAACGTTTAGCAACTACTGATTTTGAGTTCAGATTTGAGAGAAACCGTATCTTAGTGTGCTGGGTAATATGCACAGTAAATTACTAGCACTGAATAAATATCATTAGCTATAATAACCCAACAGTTCCTACAAACTATTTCAAAGCTTACATATTTTGCCATAATTGGTTTGCAGAATGTATATATGATGTTAATTCCCTCTTTTAATAACTTTTTCAAGCCATTATAGGATAACCATAACCATTGGACATTAATTTTTAACAAGGTATCTATAGTCACCTATTTATCATTTATAACATGGATGGCGAAAGCATTATCAAACATTTATTAAGCATTTATAAATAATTTTATCCTACTTCTAGCATGTGTTATAAATATATTATTAATTCTTTCTAAATTATTGATAAATCCGTGAAACTGAATATGAGAGTAACATTTATTATGTAAATGACATTTTGTCACCCTTGAAAATCCCTGTGCTAGGCTAACTATATGGATATCAGGGGAAGCCAGAGGTAGAGGTGAAGCAATAATATTTCCTGTGGAAAAATATAATATTTATGTTAGTACTTGACAATAAAATGTACATTTTATTGAACAAGATCTCTCCAAAATGAAAATTGTCTTTATTGATCAGGTGTGTTGGCAAATGACTAGATCCTTTCTGGTCACTAAATAGTCATTAAGAGACCTGTGGAGAACAATTTAAACACACTGTGTATTTGCCCTATTTTTCTTTTATGCAAATATGCCATATTCCCACACAAGAAAACAATGCTTGTTCTCTAAACAGAGTAATGATGATGTACAATCTTCCAAGCTATATAAGCTTTACTAACAAATAAAAGAGTCAATACAATTTTAGATATTACCTGAAAAACCTAGATATTTGGAGGAATTGACTCAGCACTTCTTCTCTTTGTCCACAGGGTATGATAAAACCTCATGAAAAACATTCCACACCTACTTAGATCCAAGTCAGTGTGTCATACAAGTGAGACTGGAGAAATGTGGGTATCAAGTTCCCAAATTCAACTTTCAGTATAGTAAATGGAATTTGAGTTAAAAGAGAGTTCTAAAATGACTTTCATGGGCTCTGACTACTACAAGCAGGCGTGGGCTGCCTTCCCTTGCCCAATTCCTACCCTATGACTCCAGAAAGCCGTGCTGAGATCCCGAGTGAGGACAAGTCTCTGTGTAACCCAGAAACAGATGCCAAAACCCTAAATATCTTAGAACCTAAAACTGAAAGTTTACATCAGAGATAGAATGATCCATTATCTGATTTAAGGTTCATTTTAAAAGGAAACATTTTTCATGCCTTTCAAAAAGTGATTTCTCTAGAAATGATACCTTCTGGTGGTTGATTTATTTCTGTAAATAATATGTTTTGCCTTCTTATTGTTGGTACATTATTGTCTTCACTTGCTTAACAAAACTTGGGAGCAAATTTGATTAGAGAAACTAACATAAAGATGGCAGAAAGTCACCAACTAACTTTGATATTAAGTAAAGCTCGTGGTGTTATAAAATGAAAATGTATGCAAAATTTTGCAAATATAACTCCCTGAAAATAAAGCTTAAAAGTTAAGTTCCTCTTTGCTGCCAGCCTAAAGAACTACATCAAGATAATATCTGAATTGCTCTTTTTTTTAGTTTTTTTTTTTTTTTAAATTTCATCTATACTTTTTGTTTTTCAGAAAATTTTGGTAGGACTAAGATCATAAATTACTAAACTGTATTTTTACTTTCCACCAACCACCCATACATGAGCCATTTTTCAATATCAGCATCTCTTGATAAACAGTAAATATTATTCTATGAGTGAATTAATATCATATTATGAAGACAGCAAACAAACACTCAAAGGTGTTACAACATTATCTAAAATATATGTGCTGTTATTCTGGGAATTAACCTGGATTTCACTAGGGTAGCCTTTAAACAGTGTAGTGAGTGCAGTGTTTTAAAATCCTGAGAAGTTGGGGCTGGGGATTTAGCTCAGTCATTAGAGTGCTTGCCTTGCAAGAACAAAACCCTGAGTTCAATCCCCAGCATGAAAAAAAAAAGAAGAAGAAAAGTAAAGAAAAATTCTGAGAAGTGCTGAGTTCCTGGTGCAGTTAATCCAGATTGATGAATCATAAATGAGTAAAATTCAGTGTTTATTGAACGCCAGTTTATGATTTGGAAAATAACCACAAAGAGGAAAACAAGAAGCCTTGGTTCTTCCCCAATGATATTGGCCATGTCACCAAAATTCAGTAAGTTTCAGGTATATTTTGTATCAAGTATTGCTAACACAAACACAAGTCTGAACATATTAATGACATAGACTACAAGATCTGTGATTGATCTTCCCTTTTTCACATCTTTGAACTTAAACATAAATTAGGGTAAATTAAGACAAATTTGAACCACAAACAGGACCAGAAATAAAGACAATGAAAAGAGTCCAAACAAGTTCACAATGGAAATAGGTGGCAATGTGGGAGATGGAGTAGTTGAGGCAGAAATAATACCTTTGAATTCTGTTCTATATATTTTTGAGGCCACCAGACATGGAATCAGTAATATGATGATTTTGTTCTTATAGTGGCCACCAGAAATACTGTAAAGCAGATGAAGATTGCCCTGAATAGGTCCACTGTTATCAATGATGCCACCTCTGAAGATTCAGTCCTTGAAGTTTTATGCTGCTACTAAGAGCCTCCTTTTGCCTAGGGTCAACTGCTCACTCTGGGACATCAGATCCTAGCAATTTCACTCTCCTTTAGGTCTCATGAAAATGTTTCTTTCCCAAATTCTTAGCCACAAAGTACATTCATAAGCAACTATAAAAACAAGCCTATTCTCTTTTGGTAGCATTGATTCTTCAACACCCCGTATCTACAGAAGCAAAACTTTTATTGAGTAGGAAAAGAAAAAAGGAAAAGACTCAGTGTTTGATAAGCTAAACTTTCTGGAAAGCCAAAATTTTATATCTAGAAACAGAAAATTAATCTTTTATACGACAGTCTATGTTATGTCAGGCTCAGCAAAATGTTCATATTATGTTATATTTTACGTATCTGGTTACTGTCTGTGTATTTGATACTCCCTGGCTCTAGGACTAATGCCGACTGTACGTCATAAACGTAGGAAGAGCAGCATTACTGTATTAACAAAAATTTAGCAGTGTCACCTGCAAAATTCAAACATATATTTGGACTTTTTGATTCTAAAAAAGAATATAACTTGTTATTCACAAGTTAAATTGGACATAATAATTACATTAAAATAAAACAATAGCCAAATATAAAGAGATGTACTGTTCTCACTTTAGTGCAATCTGCCCCACATTCTTGACGATAAAGACATGCGATTAGGGACATATATACACAAGGTGGACTTCACGGGTAAGTTTCACATTTACTGTAGATATCCCTCCCTACCTAAGCACAGCAGGAAATCATTCATTTAGTAAATTCTGGAAAACTGTTTGGAAATTCATGAAACATTTCTCACAAGCAGCCTTAAAAATCTAACATGTATCATCCTCTCAATTTCCAGTTTCCTACATGTAGAAATTATATAACATATTCTTTCTGTACTCTAACCAAACTTATTTGAGAATAACAAATAGATTTTTATTATTTCTCCATATAAAATCTAGGAATTTTGATATAGTTCAAAGATAGTTTTAGTACTGTGAAACCCTACACATGAATTGAAAAAAATAAATCTATTCAAAGTTATAAAAAGGTATTTCTTTAATTAAGAGACAGAAAAGTATAGAAATTTAAATTGATTTTGACCAACTCTGCATTACAATTGTTTTCATAAAGTTTTCTATGCATTGTTTTGTAGGTAGCAATTAATATTTAGAATATTATTAACATCATAAAAGCAAGGCATGTGTTTTGATAGAAATGTATTGAAGTGTGGTTCCAGAAAATTAGTACTTTAGGCTGTGAGTAAAAGGTTAATCTTTGTATTTTAGTATGATAACCCAGCCTTGAAATGAGTGTGAGCAGGTGCAAAAGTAAAGGAAGCACAATTCATAAATATATGACAGGAGTCCAATAACACTAATTAATTTGGAGAAAAATACAGCCAGTTTTTGTTTATGGAAGACTAAAATCTTTTAAGCGCTAGCAAATTGATGGCAAAGGTCATTCGATCAATGCAGATAAATAATGAAAGTCTTTAGAATGAGCCAAAATGTGACAAGTGAGAAGGTGGTCATGTCATTCAATTTGGGGGAATTTAAATATTGAAAAGTCAATTGTTTGGGCATTAAATTTAAATGACCAGAGTAATGAAACATGGAAATTAAAGAAAATCTATGTTGTTCCTCTATGTTGCACGCCAGAATTCCCGAGGTCCTAAACTGTTCTCCAGGGACAAATTGTACACTCTGGTTTAAACTGTCTTTGTTACACTCTTACAAGCCCAGTAAGAACGTCCCTGTGAGCAGAAGTGACCAATCCAATTTCCTGCCTCCCAGATGGTAGCTAGGGCCAGTGTGGTAGGAAAGAGTGAAAGAGTGCTCTGTGTGCTCCAAAGACTCTGTGATTTCTGAGTTGTCTCTGTCTTCCCTATATGCCTGATAATGCTTGCAGCACGGATTTAATAATTAATTTGTTCTTTGTAAAATTATAATAGGTGTTCTTATAAAGTCCATCGTAAAAGTAGTAAGATTAAAACAGGTCATAATGTGTATTACCAATAGAGCATTATTTCAGGGCATATCTAAATTCTGTCAGCGTAGCCAACAGGGGGACCTGTCTGCATAGAGGAAGCCTTGTGACCCAGAAGACCAAAGAGTGACAATTTCCTCTGAGGGTCTGTGATTCCCCTTTTCTCCCCCCACATTACCATTCCCTACTCACAAAAGCAAAAAAGAAGGGGGGAGGGGTGGAGTAGGAAAAAAAAATCAACCAAACAAACAATAAACTAGAAGAGGTAAAAAATGAAGTCAGACTGTATGAAGCCTAAAATATTGAGGTTTTAAGAGAACAAATTAGAGAAAAGCTGTATTTTTCTAGGCTTACCACTTTGAGGTGTACTCTTTTATAACACAATAAAAGCCCAATAACTTAATATTGTTGACTCATATGTAGTCCTAAAAATATTCCAGTAACCACAAATGAGTAATATTCTAGGATTTTCCCACAGTCTTTCTCTAAACTTCTTCATCGTGATAAACGCTTTTTCTTGTGAAACAACACAGAACACTTCTCCAGACCCCAGAGAAGGACAGAACTTCCGTGTGATAAGGTGTGTAAGGCATGGGGATGAGTACAAGATCCGTGTACAAGAGCTTGCTCCAGCCTGTGCAACTGGAGGAGTGAGTCTTTCCACCGGAGTTCTCCAGACGAGTTTCTTTAGAAAGTACCAGAATAAGGCTGAATAGGCTGCTGAATGCAGTTAAAAAGTTTAGATTTAGTATATGCAAAAGAGTTCAGTCAGACAATATTTTCCTACCAGGGCTTCAAACTTATTTTATTTTAGCAGAAGGGAAACGATGAGAAACAGGAAATAAGTAAATTGATTTTTTTTTTCTTCTGAATTGTAGATATTGCACATTTTTGTGTCAAGGAAAGGTGATGACGACAGCTTGGAACAAAGAAGTCTGCCAAAAATGTATGAAATGGGATGTCACAATGTTCGTCACATAGGAATCCAAGATACCACATCAGTCCACAAGAAACTAAGCTATTTCTAGAGAAGACTGCAATGATCTACCTAAAGTTTCCAAATCACACTCAAAGAACAGTATATAGTGCATTCTTCTAACTATGATTAGTTCTGGAAAGTATAATGCAGAGAAAATTTTAAATGAATATGTTAGATAATTCTAATACTCAAAGATGTGAATCATACATGTTTACATAGGCTTAAAAATTCAAGAGACAGGGCTGGGGAACTTAGCTTAGTGGTTAGAGCGCTGTCCTTGCAAGAGCAAGGCCCTGAGTTCCATCCCCAGCACAAAAAAATTAAAGGCAGACATAAAAATTAAGAAAAATAAATTTAAAAATTTTAGTCATTTTAATGACAGCTATTCAATTAATTTATCTATTTTAAAATACACAGTACATACATCCTTCGCTTAACTGTTCCTCAATTGTTTATATGTGTTTTGTAAAATGTACCTATGGATGCTAATATATGTCATTAGTCTATAAATGTAAAAGCGAGGCACAACTCAAAGAAAGGAGGGATCGATGTCCACATATAAATAGCAAATAGTAACAAATTACTCTCCTAAAATTTTTCATTCCATTTTCTATTAATTGCCTTTTCCACAAGCATTAAAACTGCTGAACATTCTTGCCACTGCTGTGCATCTACAAAGTGAGAGGAACAATAACAACAACAAAAACAGACATATTGAAGCCTTATTTTTCTGAGTTTAGAACAGATTTTTAAAATAATAACATATCTGCTGTTTCATGTCTCATATTCTCATAAACACATTTTTACACTGAGCATTTTAAATGAAAAATAATTACTCGAAGCACTGTGTGGTACTTGGAACATTTCGTTGAAAATTTATTCAAATGTTTTCTTTGAAAATAAAAGCGATTGTAAATGGAAATGTCCCAGAGCTTGATGTACAGAATAAATAATTTAAGCGCAGATATGCTTATCCTTTCAATAAAGAAGACAGGAATATCGGGATGAATGAGGTGTTTGGAAACGTAACACTGAAGCCTGGAGTCTTGGGGTTCGGGAGCAGGAACTTGACTAATCACAAGCGTGTGACTCCATTGCCACCTAGTGGTGTGAAGAATCAGCCTTCCGATACACGTGCAAGACTTTCGAGTCCATAGCAATTTCTTAAACAAGTGTTTCTTTTGTAAAAGGAAAAAAAAAAAAATAGAATTCTACACCAGATGGCTGAAGAGCCCTAGTAGGAGCACTTCTCTTGTATGTTCTTTCTGTAAGGCTTCACGATTCTCATTGATAACAACCTCAGGTAACTGCAGAGTAACCCTGCAGACTCTGTACTCCAGGCAGGTGTAGATGGAAACAAGCTTCAAGTGTGTTCATATTAGAAAAACAAAACAAAACAAAACAACAAAAAAATTCTTATTTCTTAGCGACTTAGAGCAGTGTTTCGTTTGAGAAGCCTGCTTAAGATTTAAATGCTTTTCTTTTCTAGTTGGAAACAAAACCAAAAACATAACACACTCATAAAACAAAAGAAAAAAATCCCTTAGAGAATGTTTCAAGTGCATCATTCTTGCTCTCAACAGCTGGCCTTCCAGGAATGTACTCATCCAACTTGTGATCAATCCGAATGCAAACTGGTGAAAAGACAGCCTTCTGATATTGACCTCTCCATTACAGGCAGCGACGATGCCAGATTGTGTCTGCAGAGTAAGGTCATTTCAAAGGCCTGAGGAAGAAGAAAATGTCTTGCGAGGCGTCAGATTCTTCTTTGAGAGAGGGTTAAAAGAACCATTGCCATTTACTCATTGCGGATTTGTTTTTGGGGCATCATTATTACAGCAGGCACTAAACCACAGGGGGGAGAAAAGCTACAAACAAAATTTCAAGGGAAATAACCACAATAAAAAAAATAAATAGCAGGCACAGCTTTCACAGTGCCTGATATGAACTTAAGAACAGTAAGTTCGTAAACCCCCCAACATGTATTAAGTAGACACAAAGGCAGTTCTCCCTCTTATAACAAATAAAATTATGTCAGATTGAGAATACTACTTTAATATTCAAGTTCAGCAGAAGGCATTAGTACTGTTTCAATATTTAAAGGCATACACCCCTCTAATTAGTAATTTTTCAAAAAAAAACACGCAGCATAGTATGTATTTTGATTATAATATTTGAAATAAACAAGGAATTTGTTTCCTTCCTTAGTCCCCCTCTTTATGGTCTTAGGAAGATGCTGTGCTGAAAAGTCCATTTGCAGTCATTTAACGTGTACTCTAATTTTATTAATAAAATAACACCACCGCAGAAGTGAAAGCAATGCACCCAGGCAGAGATAGTCTATAGTCCAATTCTCTCCTTCCCTGGTAACCCAAATTTCACTGCATCCTATAACCTTCCTGTAGAAGACAAATGTATTTTCCGTTTTCTAAGGGATGGTTGATAATGTTAATAGTCTGAAATTAAACTGCACAGCATAGAGCAGAAGATGTTATTTTCAAGTGCTCGGAAGTTTCACTAGTCACTATTACACTACACTCTTTTAATAAATACAAAAGCAATGTTTATTCACTTTCAAGTCATGACATCTATGAAGTTAAAGGTTTTCACAGCAATGAGCAATTAGTTAAATATCACACATGGAAGCAAAACAGCAATTTGTAGACTTCTGTTGCTCAGTGCTTTAATTACTTATATTGCAACTTGTTTCAGACCACTAAAGACAGGGCCATCCAAAAATCCCCAGGCAATTAAGGACAAAGCGTGCTCAAACATGAACAGCTCTTGAAGAAATAAATTGAAAGACCAGGTTTTTATCTATAATGTTATTAGGTGGATAAATCACTGGGAAGAATAAACCAGAGGAAAAAATAAAGCACAAACTAAGATTAGTCCTTTAAAAATCTCCTTAGAGATTATGCAATTTTCCCCAAGAAATCAATATCAGTTCAATTGAAGATAAATTACAAGAGAAATCAAAAGCAGACACTTCATGAGCAAGTAATAATTGCATCGTTTCCTTCATTACAGAGCAAGATCTGATCACAAAATAACAACACGGGAAGGGGAGCAGTGTGTATTTGTTAGCTATTTTTGACTAAATGACTTGGCTTTTGGAAAATTGTTGTCAACACGGCTTGTTGACATTGGATTGAGGTTTTGTTTTGTTTTTAAAACTGTAAATTTCTCATAGCTGAAAGTTGAACTGCTATTTGATATCTTTTTACTTCTGCTGGAATATTTAGACTATATATTACTCTTACTGAACATTGATAGAATATTTTCAAAATGTCAGTGGATGTCTAGAAAAGAATATGATAAATTAAGAAGATTCTATTTCTTCTTTATTGCAAACATATTTTAAAAAATCAAGCTAATAATACAGAAGACCACTTATCAAGCAGCGAAATGGCCACTATGCAAATGAGAACATAAAATAACACTTCTACAGAATAAATATACTGCATGTGACATGAACTGATTTGGAAACCAATCAAGGAAAGATTTAGTTGATGCAGACTTTAAAATATATTGTCATTACCATAAAAATCATACGTTATCATGTAACACTGAAACTAAAAGGTCTCTGGTACTACTTCTTTTTTATAGAAATTGTGTGATAACACTGTTATTGTTACAGTAAAAAAAATGTAGACTTCTGAATGTGTTTTGCAAATACAGTATTGAAAGTGGTCATAAGAAAATAACCGCCAAGAAAATCTGGATGTGAGCAGTGAAATACACCTATTTGATTTTCTAATTATAAAGAACAAACCCAAGTTTTAGAGGTGAGACATCATGTCAAGCAACTTTTAAACTGGATGTGGTGAAGCATGCCTGTCACCCCAGTAATTTGGGAGGCTGAGGCACGAGGATCAAAAGTGGGAGCTCAGCCTGGGCAACTTAGGGATTTAATAAGACTTGTCTCAAAAAAATATATATATAATATGTATATATATTTAGAAACATATATATATAGTACATGCATATATAAAATGTGTGTATAATATTATGTGTATATTATGTGTATATATAAAAAGGGGCTGGAAATATAAATCGGTGCCAATTTGCTGGGTACAACTCCCAGTACTGTAAGAGGAAAGGAAAAGGGAAAGGAAAGGAAGAGAAAAGAAAAGAAAAGAAAAGAAAAGAAAAGAAAAGAAAAGAAAAGAAGGAAGACTGAGACATCCTATGAATCAATCTATTTTCTTTTAAGATATATGAGTTAAATACCATAAATTCTGTGCTAAAAGTGACCTTAGAATCTGTTTCATAATCCTTTATAGTTGATAAAATAGAGGTATGGATTAGATTTACAATAACATTTTTTTTGAGAAAATCATAGATGTTTATTTTTACTTCTTTGAATGAAAGTCTGAGACAAATGCCTCCCTTTGGGTTCAGTATGAACTTGAAAAAAAGCCAAGATGTAATATTTCTAAAACAATTTCTTAACCCTCTGGTGTTGCAGGTCAGGTCCATATTGCTAGAAAGTGTTAGATTTACGACAGAGAGTCAACTAATTTCCACCATAAAAATTATCTGAATAGGGGTTGGGAATTTAGCTCAAGCAGCAGAGTGCTTGCCTAGAAAGCACCAGGCCCTGCACCTGATCCCTAGCACCCCACCTCCAAATTCTCTGAATACACGAATGCATGATTACAGCCTTCTGAATGGAGGACAGAACATATAAACGCAGCACTAGATTGAGAAAATAAAGTGGATTCAACATGGAGAAGGGAGGAGTTCTGATCTTAGAACTTTTAAAGTGATCCTACTTGTATTCTCTGAAGAGAATTAAAGAATCCTTAAAAAAAAAAAAAGGTGCACTTAAAAGAAAATTGTGAAGCCATGTCACACTTTTAAGTGTGCAGGGTGGTCAGTTCCACTTTCTGCCTGTGGGTGACATGCGGCTGAGACTCCATATGCAGAACAGATGAGAACAAGTACTCTTCCTGCCTGAGGAATTTAATGCTAATTAATGTAGAATTTCGACCGTAATACTATTGTATAATTTAATCCATTACATTCTGATATTTCTATTTATAATCTATGTCACTATAACACTGCTTTTATATACAACATATATTGAGATAATATTTTTGGAATATAGTCTTACTGTACAGCAAGACTCATAAAAGTGAAACAGATTTATGCAGGCGATTGGTGCATATGAGACAGAAGGTAAGAACAAAAAATTAGTGGTGTTTCCGTGGGGTTAACTGGGTTTCACTTCCTCCATTGTAGCAGAAAAGCAGTAAAACCAAAAGTGAAAAGCAAAATACGGTACTCTAAATAATGGAAAAATATTTAAAATTGGAATACATTTTTCACATGTAACAGAGTGAATAACCTTTTCACAAGGATAGAAAAGGAAGATGTGTTATGAAAGAAGAGGAAGAAAGGAAAAGCAAAAGTGGGCTGGGGATTTAACTCAGTGGTTAGAGTGCTTACCTAGCAAGCACAAGGCCCTGAGTTCGATCCCCAGCATCAAAAAAAAAAAAAAAAAAAACAACTGAAAAGCATTTCAAGATTCAATAATATGGAAGCCTGCTATTCACAGAACACTCAGAAAGCACAGAACTAGACAGTGATCAGATTTGATGTGACAAAACCTACGTCTTCCTTCCAAGCACTCTATGTTGCTAAATGATACATTCTAAAATTTCCAGCTGAACTCAAATATTCTTTCTATGAGGCTGGAATTTCTGGACAAATGAACTCCCCATGTGAGAAAAGTCCAAGAGATTGAATTCTAGTTGGGACCTTACTCAATTTTCTGATGATTTCAAAATAGTTTCTTAACACTCCTGAGAAAATTACCAAATCTGTGCAATGTGTAGGTCTGTGCTTAAAATGTTAGTAGTCTCTCATGGAGAAGATTTACTGTCAACTCAGCATATCAGTAACAATCATAGTAAAGGCCTTTGCTCTGTATTCACTTGCTCGGGAACCTGGGCTTTATTGGTCACATTCCTTCATGAATTTCATCCAATCAGTCACTAAAGCTTGCTAATTGTGCTATCTTGCTATCTCTGGATTCTATCCACTTGGAACAATGCCAACCACCAATACCCTCATGTAATATGTATTGTGCTTCATGTTGTCTTTTATAGGAGCCTCTCAACCAATTGTCTTGAATCACCTCTAATCTAATCTTACTGACAGAAGGATTTACGTATTTAAAAACACACATTCTTATCCCTGTGTAGCCTTCTAAGATCATTTCTTTTCATCTCTTAGTAATAAAATAAAATAAAAATCTCCAAAATCCTTTATCTGTTTTGCTATAGTTTGTCTGATCTGGCTTCTACTTATCTGCCTGGAAATATCTAAGCCAATGTTCTGCTCTCATTTCAACACTTTAAGCCCACTGGTCTTATTTTTATTTCCTGAAACATCTCACTTTGCCACTTCATGGGTTTAGTTCTTGCTGCTCCAACTCATTTTCTTTCCCCAAACACTGAGTGCTTTTAAACCACTTCCCTAGTAAAGTTAAACATCACTTGCCCCACAGAAGTCCCCCCTGATCTGGACAACTAGACAAGTTACTTCAATCATGCAGAAAATATCATATTCTACACTTCGCCATGCCTCTCCAATGCTTATAATTGTTCAAATCTATATCCTCTCCTTCCTTTGCGCTGCTTAGGAGAGAGTCACCTCCTATATCACTCACACTTGCACATTTCCTAGTCCCAAGAAGGTGCTAATAAATTATTCTTAATTGGACAAGTAACTACTAATTTTATTATGTATAATATGGATAAAATAAAACATTTTAAAGTGATAGTCATCTTTGTTGACTTCTTTGCCAAAGGAAACAAGCCACTAATGTAGCAGGCATTGAAGTCTTCAGCATATGAACTTTGATGGGAAAACTTGCATAGTTAATTCTTTGGGAAAGGGAAAATGTATGGCAATACCAGTAGTATTACAATTGACACTACTGACATTATTTGTCGTATTATTACAAAATATGACAGGAGTCAACACCCGCAGTTTCACTGTTGTTGGATGGTCTCTAATGTCCATCAGTGTTTATTTTCAATGGGGATTGTTGGTGAATGGATTAGTAGTACAATGGATTGCAAGCTTCTGTTGGAACTACAAATCAGGTTTTTTTAAGCACCGCTGGAGAAGATCACTAAGCTACTGTGTGAACTCAGTCAATACAGTGTTTATCACATATATTCCAATCATACTTTGAGACTTCCCAAGTGTGTCAGCAATTCCATTTAAATATTAAGAATATATTGACATTTGGAAAAAATATAAAGTGATGGATATAAAGGAAATCCTCTTGAGCATTATTCTGTTTCCTTACTCTTGTTTTGCATTTCTTCATAGTATTTAATATTTGTTTGTCTGTCACCAGAATGAAGGGTAATTGAATAACACCTTATTAACTTCTGTATCTCCAGTTCCTTGAACAGTTCTTGTCACAAAAGAACTGAGTAGACAACTGCCAATTAATTAATATGCAAATAGATGTTTAATAACTACATGTCTAGCAAATGAAGAAGCAGGAAAGCATGTGTGAGCACTCAGTTCCTCAATTCTTGGGGAAATGGGCTGGAAAGACATCATGAAAACTGGGACATGACAATAATTAAGAGGAAGGACTCAGAGGGAAGTATCATAACGTTTATGGCGCTCTGACTGAGTCTCTGTGTTCCTTGGTACTCTAAAGTGAGAGTATCTGGGAATAGGGGAGTCATCCTCCAGGTGAGAAGCTACCTGTAATCCAGGTGGGATGAGAATGCATGACCCAAACTGCCTACATCACAGACACTAAGGATCTCACTTCATTGATGAGGACTGAGCTCTACAGTAAATGACTATAAAGAATGTGTATTTTTTCTGGTAAGAAATTAAGGATATTTTTCTTCCCCATTTGGGCTAGAATTGGGGCGGTGTTAGTGCAACCCTTGTCTCGGACAAAAGACTGTGCCTTAAATTATCATCTCATTCACCTTACCCCAGTCTCTGTCCCGTGTGTGCCCTAGTGCCTGAAGCTGGTAAGCAGCAGATTATAAAGCATCTCACTTGGATTTCTGTGGAGAAAACATGTTCTCCTTGTAGAAAGGAATCCAGAAGAGCATCAGAGGCCAGGGATCAGGAAGGGGTTCTTTCTCATGGTCTGAGACAAGACCCAGTAAAGAATTCAATCAGCCACTGTCTGCTTCAGTACTTGCAGTCTATAGTCTGGAGACACAGGCTGGTAGAGACAGGCTCACTCATGATGGGTCAAGGTACTTGGAATTCCATGAAGGTTAAATGAAAGATTATGACTTGTAGCTCCAGTGTTACACATTTATCTATGAAGAAAGTAAACACATATTTTCTGTAATGACCAGACACCCTGTAGATCAATTCATAATTATTAAAATAATGGTCTCAGGATATCAAATGAACTATGTACTTAATTATTTTTGTATTTTAGTTTGTCCTCCTTAAATGAACTGTAATATAACTATTTTAGGTTCATATTTGGGTTGGAATAGTTCAAAGAATGGATACGCATTTGCTGCTGTCATTCTGATTCCCCTTAATCTCCCGAGATGACATAATTTCACCTTTTGCATACTATTATTATTATTATTATTATTATTATTAGTGCATGGGTGAACGTGTGCATGTGACTGAACCCAAGGTCCTGGCCATGGTAAATGTGTACTATACTACTAAGCCACATTCCCCATGCCTTTTTATTTTATTTTGAGATCAGCTCTTGCCAAATTACCCAGGCTGGCCCCAAACTTGCAATTCTCCTGCTTCAGCCTCCAAAGTAGCTAGGATTACAGATGTTGACCAATACATCCAGTTTGTGAATTAATTTATAATACATTCTGTTTAGTTACATATTCTTTCATTCTCCTTGAAATTCCAGTAGCAACCCTGTAACAGAACATCTGCAAGTAGAAGAAACAAGATTATAGATATAAACTATTCTTAGGTATTCTTGGGTTCAACACAAGAACCTAGTGCCAGAGCAGGCAGATAAGTCTATAAAGCATTATTACAGAAGATAATTGTTGACAAAAGTTCATTAAAACCTATTATTTCCTGTCAAGAATTTTTTTTCCATTTCAGCCATTTTCATCAAGCTTTGTAACTGGATGTGGATAAAGGGCACACATGATTTTATGAGCAACAACAACTCACATCTGTATAGCATTTTACTCATTGCAAAGTCATTTTCATAAACCTAATTCACTCTTCACTGTCACACCAGCAGTTAGGTGTTGTTAAGCACCTCTATACTTTATTAATGAGGGACTTGCACTGGCAAGATTAAAAATTTGGTACATGGCTATATGAGTAAATCCAAATAAAATGTCTTGAGATCTTGACCTTTATTGCATTACAATGAAGAGTATGAAGTTGATCAGTATCTGGTGCTGATTCATTCACTAGCGCAGTGTCAGCACTAAAGTTACAGAATTTTCTTCTTTCCTTTTGGCCATGGAATGGCTGCATTCCAGCTGGAAGGACATGAAGAGAGAAAGAAGGGCAGTGATGCTGCCATCAGACAAACAAAAGCCTGCCCAGAACCATGTGGTGCATCTGTACCCGAGTCTCACATAACAGGCTGAGTCACATGATCACTTCACTGGCTGGAAGGTGGTAAGTCAGAGGAGATGCACGAGAGAGACTATGTGAATCAAGTGCCAGCTCTCCTACAACAGTAGAAAGAATTTTTCATTTATATTATGTTATTCCAGAGCTCTTAGTCCTTAATCTACAGCAGAGGGTGTGTTAGTGGGAAGAGAATACATGTGCATGACTGTCTCCACACACGCTGGGGAGGGTGCCAGCAGACAACTGTGTGAAGTTTATGATATGGAGGGGAGATACTGATTTTTCCCATGAAAGAGAAAAAATATCTAAATACATGGTCTGAAAAACCATTACTTACATATGACATACTTTATTCTTAACACCCATGTTTTAGAAGAATCATTTGCTTCAGGACTTTGAATATCATAACTACAGATTGATCTCTGAAATCCCGGCACATCTGTCATTGGTCTTTAACTATACTTGAATTCCACAATCCCAACTGACTGTAAAACATTTACAATTGATTTGACCACTACCTCAAATTTAATGTATTTCAAACAATGTCTCAGGCTATCTATAAAATTTGATTTCCAAACTTTCTAAAAGTCTTTCCACGACACCATTACTCTCATACTTCTTGACCAAAAATGAAATCACATTTGCTTAATATCCAAGAAATGCGCTCTTTTTCCATGTATATTTTTTGGTTATGCACCATGCATTGTGCTAGGTGCTACAGCCACAGTGAACAGCTGGCCTGACATCACAGCTCCATTACTTTTATGTTATTGCAAAGTATTTCGTTTTCTTTTTCCTACTCCACATACTAATAACACAATCAACTTTCTAAAAGATGGTATCTATTATGCTTATTTCAACTTCAATAAACTACAAAGCTTCCATAGTATCAGCTCCCTTGATTTGAACTGCTATGTTATCCTGTGCAAGAGAGAATTAATCTTACCTAGAAAGAGGTATGTCTTCTGCTTACAGTTACTTTGGGATTAACTCTAGCCTCCTGGAATGTTCTGTCATATCCCTGGAGGCTTTAACTGTGGGACAATTAACAATGCGACTCCAATTTCTGGAGGAACTAGAAGCAAAAGGCACTAGTTTAAATCTTCAGGAACGACTGGAAGCTATAGGTTAGCTAGTGCATAGTACGTGATAGCACCGTACTAAGAACTGTGAACACAATGGCTTGGGTGAGCATCCCTGGTTCATACTCTGTGTGTGTTGTCATACCTCATGGCCAGGAGGAAGTAATGTTGCCCACGATTCCATGGGCAGGATAACTGGAAGCTTGGACCCCACTCCTACACACACACACACACACACACACACACACACTCTCTTGGCCCCAGCATCTTTTCCTTTGACTATTTCTAATATGTGTGTTTTTCCTATCCTAAATGTGACCATACATGTAATAACTTTCACTCATTTCCATGAGTGTTTCCAGTGAATTAGCAAAATCGAGGGCGGTAGCAGCAATTCCTGAATTTATATAGCCAGTTGGTATAATGTGAGTGTGGTCCTAAGGCCCCTGACCTTGAAGTTGAAGCTGACAGAATGGGAGTCTTGTGGGGACTGTTCCTTCCAGCTGTGCAGTTTGCCTAAACATCACATATTATTTCTGTAAACTCACAACTTTGCAACCCAGCTGTTATGGTTTGTGTCTAGATGTCCCCCCAAAGTCTCATGTGGTAAGAGATAGCTGGATCTAGAGTGTGTGATTACTAAACTGATCCATTGATCGGTTTGGCATTGTTCTGCTGGGATCAAGGATGTGAGACTGAAATTGGGGGTGGGAGTGCGGGCCGCCCTGGGGGCAGGTAGCCTAGATAAAAGATACAGGAAGAAGCTAACTAGCTGCTTGTTTGCATTGCTTATTTGCATACATTCCTTGCATTTTCCTCACTTTACTTTGAGGCTGCCGGTCTGCCACGCCAGCCCGCCCCTCTGCCATGCCGCCCTGCTTCGGATCCAGCAGACTATAGACTGAAACCTCTGCAGACTGTGAGCTAATAAACCTTTCTTCCCCTAACTTTGGGTGTCGAGTATTCTGTCCCAACAACGAGAGAAAAGTAACTAAAACACCAGCTTTGCCAGCTGCTTATTTTAGTCTCACCTTTATTATTGATGCTCTCCCCTCACACCGGATTATTTCTAAACCTCCTCTTTTGCCAAATCTTCCCCATCTTCAAGAAGAATGTCATACCCTGAGTCCAAGATGCTTCTTTTTACCAGAGTTCCCAAAGTACATGTTTGTTGGTTCAGCCAGTAAGGGAATTTCTGCTATTACAGGCTGTGCTTTGTTTCTGTGTGTTGTAATGTGATGCCATTTAGATGTAAGCTTCCTAAGATGAGGGATCATATCTTAATCTATTTCATAACCCTTTTGTCCATTCCTATTGCAACGCTGGCTAGTGCACTATCAGTAATAATCACCAGACGCTACATTTGTAAGTACAGATTAAAGTACACTGCCTTCTTCCCTAAAAGGGTTTACTCACGCACGCAGTAATTTCCACTCATAGATGACTGTGACCAATAATAACAATAAGAAGGCTAGCTTAAACAAATAAAAGACATTGCCTAGTCACCATCCATGACTGCAGAATATTTACAGTGTTGTTTTATGTGTTTTTCCAAGGATGATAAAAGGAAAGCATCAAATTCACGCTTCCTAACCAAGTTTCATTTTATAAAATCTTTAACACGCTCACTTTGTTATCAGCTGACAGTAAGCAGGTATAACACTGGCACTGACTGACCAATGAGTGAATCTTACTTTCTTCTCAAGCTCAACTTGTCACACATAGCACGCTAAAGATTTCATAGAGGAGCGTGAACGATGTAATGTGTATGTATGGATGTAAATTTATCCAGTTCTCACAAAAAGCTATCAGGAAGTGCTATCCTCATCTTCATTTTCCATACAAGGAAATCAAGCACAGAGAGTTTAAACAAAAATAACTTGCCCAAGGTCAACCAGTTAGTAAAGAGTTGGGCTTGTATCCCAGAAGTCCAGACATATAACCTGTGGGTCAATTGCTATTGCGTCCTTGCTCCTGCGTATTTGCTGGAGAGTAGCTGGACTCTGCACCTGTTAGATTCCACTGCCATACCGCTAACCCTTCCAAAGGATAACTCACACCTGGAAACAATTTTCCTCTGTGGAAGAATCACAATAAAAACTCATCATTAACAGAAAAGATATGGTGTCTTTCTCTTCTGGACCATGTGCTTGCCTTAGTGTCAGAGGAGGAATATAATCGCAAGAAACAGATTATATCATTTCATTTCAGTTGAGAGAAACAGAAAAACTGAAATTTTGCACTGAAACTTACAACTGAAGTTCTGGAACTGAAATTTAATCTTTTCCTGGGATCTGTCACTTAAGGCTCATGACACTATTCACAGTATATTGCTAAGTGGACAGAAATATTAAAATATCATGTGAAAGTATCATACCACTTTTTAAACATATCACTGTTTATGTATGTCTTAAAAGAAAAATTTTGAAATGTGTTAACACTAATTATTTCTTTGTAGTAGGATTATAGATATATTCTTCTGTTTGTTACTTATATTTTACACATCAATTTTTTAGAAATAATGTGGATTATTTTTATGAAAAACTAATTGATAGTGTTTATACATTTATCCTAACAGAAAACCCCAAATAAAAAAAAGAAGCTTTCCAGTGTGACTTGATAGACCTAATGCAGCAATGTGTTAAATTACAAACACATAAAATTTTGTCTTTTACATCATTCAATTCCTTTTGAATTATATATAAATCATTCCTTACAATTAATTCCATATTTATTGATATGAGTCTTCTAATACCAAAGTCTTGGAAGTTAATGTAGATACCAAAGAAAAAAATTCATTAATATACCATAATGAGCCATTTAACATAATTTTAAATGTTTCCATTAGTCCGTTTAAAAGTCACTCTTTTTATACTATATTCTTTGATGCCAAATTCACATAAAAAACAGAAAGACACAAAATATTTCTCTTCTTGAATATATTTTCAAAGACAAATGAAGAAAAGAGCCTCAGAGATGTTGGTTTCAAACCAACCAACTATAAAATAAGTCAAAATCCTACTTTCTCTCCTTCACATATGATACCTAATTATGTATTTACACTCAGATTAAACTCATGATCAAACTCATAAATAGTGTCAGAAAATAAATTAAGAAGGCAGGCATATAAACAGGTATTGATTAAAGAGGAAGAACAGGAAGAAGAAGAAGAGGAGGAGAAGGCAAGAGGGATAAGGAAAGGCAGAAAGTTACATGTCCATTGCCTATGTACTATAATTTTAATATGTGGAGAAAATTTAACTCACAAATCAAAAGCAAGTCCAAACTGAAAGAATTCTGTTTCACCTTAGCAATTTCCTTTATAAATAGAGCCTTTGGTGTTAAGAAAGGATTTTTGTATGTGTGTGTGCGGTGTCTTCTTTAAAATTCCATTTCAAAAAATTTGTTACAGATCTCTACATTATGTTCATTGCTGCACAGAGTAATGGTGCCTTAGTTACTTTTCTCATTGCTGAGACAAAATGGCTGAGACCCAAAGTTAAAGCAAGAAAGGTTTATTTTGGCTCACAGCAGAGTAATGGTGCCTTAGTTACTTTTCTCATTGCTAAGACAAAAGGCCTGAGACCGAAAGTTAAAGCAAGAAAGGTTTATTTTGGCTCACAGTTTGTGGAGGTTTCAGTTCATAGTTAGCTGACTCCAAGGCAGAGTAGCATTACAGAGGGCATTGCAGGAAAACAGTTCATGGCAGGTAGAAGGCAGAAGACAGCAAGGCAGCAAGCAGCAACCCTCTTTCTGTCTCTTATACCCTATACAGGCTACTCCCCCATTAGGTTGGGTAGCAGTAACACCCAGGGTTGGGCACCCTTAATCCTAGTATCACATTATGAAGCGATCCCAGCATCAGAGACTCTGGATCCAGCCACCTCCAAAAATCCTTACCTAAGACTGCGTAAGGCTCTGGGGACATCTAGATAAAAGCTATAACCAATGAACTTAAATCCTACTCTTCTATCCAACAGAAAGCACCCAGTACAAAAGTTTACTACAGTGCCTGAAACAGGCAGCTTTGAAACAAAGGAAAATTTCATCAAAGGGGAAATTTTTAATCCACTTCAAATTGTGCTTGAATTTTATTATAGTGGCCCAGTGGCATTGCATGTGTCTCAATTCTGTGGTAATACAGTTGGTGTCAAAATCCCATTTGGACATGCACAAATTTGTTTCTATGATTTACTCTGAGCCCAAAGTCAGGAATTTGTTTTCTACTGAGTGTTGCTGGCACATGGGAGAAAGATGGATTGCAGGGTTCATAAGATATAGACACTATCAAATCCAGAGATAAAAAGAGACAAAGAGGAAAAAGCGGGCACACAGATAGCAGATGGAGACTGACGTCCAGGGAAAAGCCCCTGTCCTGTGGCCTATTCGTTTACAGCAGCTATGAACAATTTGGTAATTATTGGCAGTGAGAAGTTCTCATCTGAATCTTTATCTTTTATTTGCTTTAGCAGATCACTTAAAATTTTCATCTTTCTAAAATATTTTAAAACCTTTAGTTTTAGTCTGTGATTGCTGTCACCTTAGGTAGCCTTTGTTATTTTAATTCTAAAGAAGAGAAACTATTAAGTCAGACTAATATTTTTCTGTAAAACATTCACCAAATGAAAATAGACCCATTAATTATTTATCATTATTGCTGGTTAAACATTATTAGTTATAAAACTTTGATGTCAAAAATTGTTTTATCGGTATACAATGAAAGTATTAATAACTATCTTAGTTAATTTTTTTATCCCTGGGACTAAATACCTGACACCACACGTGAAAGAAGGAAAAGTTTATTTCAGCTCACAGTTTGCACAAGTTTCAGTCCAAAGTTGGCTGGATCCAAGGCAGGGCAGCATGGCAGACAGGCATCACAGTGGAGAAACAGTTCAAGGTATTGCAGGTAGAAGGCAGCAAATCAGCAAAACAGCAAGCAGCCAGCATGCCTTTCCCTTTCACCCCATCCAGGGCACCAGCCTTTTGGGTGATGCCACCCAGAACTATGCTAATTCCAATCAGTGGACTAATTTAGTACCATACACCCTTAATCCTAGTATCATATCCCCTACATCCAGCCAGCTCCAAAAAGCACCATTTATTACTGCATTAGGCTTTTGGGTGATAACTAGACACAAGCTGTAACAATAACAAAAAAAACAAATTTCTTATTTTTTGTAAAGTAGTAGAGTTAGAAGTCCAGAATAAACTAGATTAATCATCTATATTCATCGAATTGCTACTATAAACTGCAATATATTTATTTTTAATAAAAGACTGGCATATCAGTTGTGAACTTAACATAATAGATAGTATCCCAGTTTTGTGTTTAAAACATTTAAGTCCTCTGTTACTTGATATGAGAGACTATGCATAATTTCTGATTTAATTCTGAATTATTTGTGAATTCTTACATAATTAACTGGATTGCAAATGTCAAAAAACCAACTATTAAAACATGCATGTGTAATATTTAAAGACTGGGTCTATAATGATGACAGATAGAGTTGCCATTCATTCAGGTAGCAAAATATGTAAGCCAGATCCTAAAATTCTTTACATTTTAAATCTTGAAATTTACACTGAATATTGTCTTGGCATGTGTTGTGGTGACTGACTGACATTTATTATCTGTTGATTCAGACTGTTCCCTAAATTCCTTTCATACCTGTATTACATGCCATGAACTTCACTTATGAGTGGAACTTCTTCAAACAGTACTCAATATTCTAAGATTCAAATAGCATTCATCAATTTATATTAAATAACACTTAGGGTTCAAGAAAAATGAAATTATTAAAATGGTTCTAATTAAGCCCATCTTGACTAATTCCTGTAATATTAAAACTAATTTAGTTTTCCAATTAAAATAGTAATTGTATTCTATAATGTCTCCTATTCAAAACAATTTATTCAATTTAGAAATAATTTTAAGAAATAGCAATATGCTGTACTTAAAAATGTATCAAAATGGAGGAAGAGTTATTACTTTTGAGACAAGAAAGAACATTTAGCTTTACTTCAAGGAAATAATTCTCCATTGTTTGATATCATTTTACAGAAAAATACATATCTGTCTTGCCATTTTTGTAATAATATATAAAGGCTGAATATAAACTGTGAAAAGAAACAATTCTATAAGAACATTGTTGCCCTTTTTCTCTTTTCATGTACAACTAAATTAAAATTCTCGTGCATTCATAGTCCAGATGCTTCATTTTTATTTGATTCAAAGAAGAATGCCTCTCTCCTCCATAGCCCCCATAATTTGTTTGAAGAGGACTTTACATAATAAATGAAAACAATTTTATTACTTGTGCTTTATTCTGCAGAGGAAATATTCAACTTAAATAATGGAATTAACGGTGAGAAGAGAGCAGTTTTCTGCAGATTCTTAATGGTGGTTTCTCAATGGGAGATTTAAACCTTTAAACTTCCTCACAGTACTAATTTGGGTACTTACCACTCACATGTTTTGACATAGCATTTTTCTCTTTAGCAATAATTAGGACTTAATCCAACATCCTTCTTCTAAATGCCACAGATCTAGACAATGGCTACATTTTATAGAAAATTGTATGTGTTTTAAAAAATGGAAAAAAAAAGTTATAAGAACAAAGTTAAAAGCAATATCCCTTATTTGTCTATCAAATGATTTCTCAGTATGTACTTATACTTAAAATTTTTGAGGAAAAGTTTAATATGACTAATTAACACTTGCCCTTCAAGATGCTTTACAGAAATAAATAAATATTAGTGCAACACATTTTTGCCACTATAGACATGATATTAAACAAAAATAAACTGAGAACAAGCTGTAGGATTTTATTAAAATTTAGCTGGAAATAGAAGGGTTTTAAAAACAGAGTCAATTATTCTTATAATTTATATTCAAAAACAATGAATGATAAATGATAATAATCATGTGTAACTGACAAATGACAGAGCCTGATTTTTTTCTCCCAGTCTTCTTTTCTAAGCTTTTCAAAATAATAAAATGTACAAAACTCTATCTTATTCTAAAATGTACCAAAATACCCACTGCTGATTAAAGGCAAATTTGCTCTAATCATGTATCTGCACTTATCAGCATGAAGACTGTACAATATGCAGTATATCTTGACCAGAAAGCAAACATGAAAAGCTCCACTATACACTGTGGCAGATGATGTTTTCTGAGTGGTAATTCTGATATTTGATGTATATTCTTTATTCTTCCTAAATAACTTTGATTCTGTGCCAGCCAAGATATAGCCCTGAAAAAAAATACTTCAAAGCACTAAAATGCTGAAAGAATCTCCAGAGTCAAGTAGAAAAGAAAATTGTATCCATGTGCCAAACAAATAATTTTTATTTCAGATTCATGAAAAACAAAATCTTGGTCTCATTAAACTTTTGAGATATGCAGCTGTTGGTTGGTGTTCTTTGTATGAACACTAATTGATAGAACTTGATTCATTTTCAATATAATTTTTATGTTGAAAGGGATTTTAAAGAAGTCATAGGATGATCATTCATCAAGATGTATATTTTTTCTTTTATCACACGTATTCAGACTTTTTAAAATCACTAAATGCTACCAGTAAAATGAAGAAGGTATATTGGAAAGAAGGTAGGGTAAATAATTGCTCTGCTTCATGTTGTAAAGAGGTAAATTTTATGTATTTCACTTTAGAGAAAACAGGAAATTGTCGAATATATTTTTACAATAATTTACTAGATAATTCAGGTAAAGTTCTAAGTGTCTGAATCTTTCAAACAACGTAACTTCTAGTTTACACTTCATTTGACCCACACATGCTTAATTTGAGACAAAATCTCATGTAGATATTTAACTAGAATTCTGCATTGTATACATATCATAACATTTATTTTGATTTGGCATCAATTATCTGACCATTTTAGGATAACAAAATATATAACGTAGAATTGTGCTCTAAAGTTAGAATTACTGTGATTAATTTCTTAAATCTTCTCTAGACACATAAATATTTGATCATGATTATGTAACCTGAGCAATATTAGTAATAATCCCTTAGAAATAACGTGCTATATTATAAATTACACCTACAAGGCACATTCTCTCTACCTTCTTAGGCTGACTATAGTGTCAATGTTATAATCACAGTAATACAAGACACTTGGCCAAATACTGCAGTTCAGTGGTACTATTAGCTGTTAACAATTTCAGTATGGTGTATGTATAGTATAAGATGAACTGATAAAAAATATTGTGGCTTGGAGGGAGCCAGTAAAGAGGAAAAAGAAGAAAAAGAAAAGACACTCGAACTTGCAAATCAGTTTCAACCTTTTTGCTACCCTGGTGGTGGACTTTGCTGTTTCTACGTAAGAATGGGAATGATAAGTCCTAGCGTTGGATATTTCACATACTGGATACACAGCAGGAACAAGAAGAATATTTATGCCACAAGGCAAACACCCCTAGCATGTCATGGTTACCTTACATCCCTCCCTGCTCCACAGACTGTGATTTCTTCCTTGGAAAATGATAAGGGTAAATAATATACAAGTTTATTTTGAAGCAGGTCTAGTTAGAAGATTTGGGATTTACTGAGAGCTATTCCTTGTTCCAGAGGGGCAAATACTACTGGCTAATGTACTTAAAAGTTTTGAACACCCTGTGGTTGCAACATTGAATTTTAATCCTGAAAATAAGAGAACGAAATAAATCTCTGTGCTCATTTTAGGACAGTAATACCTGGAACTTGTTCAAATCCACATTAGTACAACCACTTGGGAGTGCCATTGTCAGCTTTATAGAATGTACATTGTGCATGTTCGACCTTTTCTATATCTATCTCACCCTTATAAAAATGAGGATGAGTTAGGAAAAATAACTTAAAATGTGTAGAGTGCTTTCAGCATTTAAGTGCTAAAACCATCTTCAAACAGCAGTTCCCACTCTTTTCCCAATTGACTTCTGATGATAAACAAACCATTATTACACTTAGCTAGTAGATTTTCAAAGGCCATTAATTTATGGTAGGCTTTACAATAAAAGTAACTATCTGGGGCTATCCACTCTAAAACAAACGGTGACACCAATTTTTGCTAATTCTTTGGATTTCTTTGTAAAGAAAACAACAGGGAATGCAAAAAGAGTGCTTTCGAGTGATTTATTAATCCAGGTGCTTACAGTCCAAAGAAGCAAGGTCAGCCAAAAAAGAGAAAAAGAGACTTTTTTTGGTGTCACTGATATACTGATACAAAGGGGAAAAGGGGAAATAATTTAAGACAAACAGTATGCACACATATCTGAGATGTGTAGACAACATGAAGCCATAAACTATTTCATAAAATATTTCATGTTCATGTTTAGTGTCCCTTTTACTGGTACAGGAAATATATATTTTTTTGTAATCAGAGTTTCATAATTTGCAGTTTTAAAATAATTTAAAAATATATTTATATATTAGGAACTAGAGCATTGCTTAAATGCTTCTAAAATAGTGTTTATATTTACTACTGAATATTTATATTCATTTGGGTCAACATCAACATAGAAATCTTGTTCCTAAACAAAATTTCTATTATAGGAGGGGTTAGAAATCTAGTCCTCATCTTACATTTAACTCTTTTATTCAATTATTTCTATATGTGGAGTTATTCTTTCTACTTTTATTTTCTTCACTGCCATACTATGCCATTACTGTCCAAATGTTCATTACCAGAAAAATGTCAACCTATATACAGAACATTTTCATCTCAAAATATAATACTCAACAACAAAGAAACTATGTACCCCCTTTTTCTAAAGGTGAAATTTTCAGAGGCTTTAGGCTGCCAATCCAGTGGCATTGGATAGTAGAGATGCTTTACAAAATTCTCCTGAAACCTGGGTGCAAAACAATATATCTAGCTGTGGTTTTGAAAACACCATATATAAATGAAAACAAAAGGAGTTTTATTATTTTAGTTTGACTCCTTCATACTAACAGTTATTTAGCAACACTAAGCAACGTTATAAGTAACAAGGTATTTTCATTGGGATAAAACATAACACTACAACCTTATGTCCTTTTTTACTGCATTATAAATAATCATGGACTATTGTTTTAGTTTCCAGAAATCACACAAATTGCTAAGACATACCTCAAATGTACTATGGAATCAAAGAAATTCACATAGAATTTATTAATTTATCTGTAAAGACTAAAACACCCCACATATGCTTTAATAAATAGTGTATTTATTTTAAGTTAAAAATATTGTATGTCCTGCTTGTCTTTGGCAAATGCTCTGTGGTCTGACTAAGCAAGAATTCCAAAAATTAATAATAAGGTGGATTATACTTCCCAACTTACTTAGAATTGTCATTTCTACTATTAATGAAATTATATGAGGTTATATATAATATATATATATGAGGTTATCCTGAATTTTGCAGGTAAAATACAGGTAGATTTTTAAAACAACTAGAGAACTATATTTAATCATATAAGAGCCATTCGCTTCTCAGAAATTAATTAATTATATACGAACTGCTAATTGTATGATAGTACACAAAACTATACTTAAAATAATGAAGAATCTATTTTTTGTTCAGTAGACGTCTAATATTTCTTAATTAACATAGAGCTTATTTATTCCATCAATATAACACACTGAATTGATTTTTTTCAGGAGAATTGAACTATAGTCCATGCATAGAATTGTTCAGTAACTACCCATATGCTAGAGAAATAAATTTTACCTTCAAACATATATATCAAAACTTTATCATTGCTCTAAACTTTTTAGATTCTGTGTAAGCTCAGAATAGCATGCACGGATTGGTAGTCTTTAAGATTTGTGTATATTTTAAGTGAATTAAAGAAGCAAGAAACAAGAATTTAAAGAAAAAGCTAAAATTTATCAGAATATGTAGTTCTTAAAATTCACTGTTACCAAGAACAATTTGAAATCTACTAGTAGTAGCTGTGCCCGAATTAATACTGTACGTAGCAAAAAAGCAGAGGAAACATGGTATAAAAAGGTAGGCGAAGCTAAAAATTTACCCCAGTGTGTTTTCTTTTAGTTCCTTATAGCTGCTGTTACTGGTGTCTCCCAGAAAGCCGGTCTGTGGAGGATAATGTCCCTCCCACAGAGAGTACCAAATGTGCCTCAAGGCAAGCAGCCCTGCAGCAATACAAACATAATCTGTAGGGACAGGAAGGCAGAAGTTGGAGGTTTTGCCACAAAATGATTGCTGGTGAGACTATAACTTCACAGAGCTAATTTCAAAGAAGACATGAGTTTCTTTGTCCAATGATAGCATCCCCTCAGAAGGAAAAAGGAAAAAAAAAAAACCCACTTATTTCTAGGATGTGACCCTTGTTCAATTCATTTGTTTGTGTTTTTTTATTTTTATTTTTATTTTTATTTTTATTTTTATTAGTACTTCATGTTCACAGTAGATAATGACTCCATTCATATGCGGAGTTGGTAGACATACACAACGCATATTAATTATTTTTCAACTTTCTTTGGAAAATGGGTTCAGAGTCATTTTATGACCTACACAAGAAAAGTTGGTCTCCTGAGTTTAAAGCTTCATACATAGAAGTGAGTGCAGTCTCTTAGGTCCTGTCAATTTTGACAAGAAATGATTTCCCAACTTTTGAATGCATTGGCCCTGTTTACAGTAGTTAGAAAATAACACGCAAATCAATCATGGTCAGGTAAGCAAGTTTTCCTTCAATTTATACCAAAACTGTAAATACTCTCGAAATTCAAAATGTCCTTATCATAATATTTTAAATTAATGAACATATAAATTACAATGTTATGAATAAAGCAAGCCATAATTTAAAATCCTAAATATCATTTCAAATTTTAAATAATATAAATCATTACACTACGCATGGAACTCCCCTATCATGTTTGCTGTGAAAAATTAGCAATAATTGTTTGCAACTCCATAATCTCACCAAATGGTGGCACATGTACCATGTTTTCCTTAAACTGAGACTGTTAGTTGCATTCAGAGTATGATTTGGTACTAGCAGCTTCAGTACATGTTAGAATATTCCTTTACCTTTATAAAAACAGGGATTAAAGAGTGTTACTCTTTAATTTGAACTTGTCTGTTTTCAACAGCAAATGCTGTGCTTTATTTTAATCATCAATGACTAAATTTGATGACTAAATTTGATAACTTCAAATAAAGTTATTTGAATTTTGTAGTAAATTTTGAATTTTGCGTGACAGAATCCATTCAGTATTAGCACAAAGACAATAATAGTTTTTTTGCAGGTTAATGAAACAGAAAATTTATTATTTTTCTCTGCTATAGTGGTGCTATGTATTTCTTAACTTACTCATCAAAGATTTACTGACAGGTTATAATGTGTCATGCAGCACGCTAGTTTTAGTGTACAATGAAAACATGACAAACACTGCTGACATCTCCAGGAAAGACAGAGTGGCTAAATAAAGCTATGTTCCCTGTGTTTAAGAATTTATAGAGGATGAAATAAGAACATAGTCAGGCTTTGCAGGGTGTCAGGAATGACTTCCCTCGGACTGCTGGTTTTTGTCTGCAACTTAGATTACAGCACCCACTCTGCCTTCAGAAATTTTCCCTGTCATCCTGGTAATGTGAAATTTCTCACACTTATTGTTACTTACACTTCCCCTGTTTTCATTTTCGGGTATGTCCACGAAGAAATTATATAGCCAATTAGCCTCTCACAGTCACCCTTTACATATCTTCGTTGGTATTATACTTTATAATTTTCGGGATTCTACATACATTTTATGTATAAGATTTACACAGAGTGAGGATTTTCAACCCTGCTTTACAGATGAGAAAACTGAGTTTTAAAAAGTTTGTGATTTGCCTCAGATAAAGAACTTAATAAACCAAGGCATTAACACTGCAAGTTTTTCATTCTGTGCCACTTATTTATGAAACAAGAAGTCACACCTTTTAAAATCAAGCAAAATGTACATTCAGATGAACAAACAGTTGCCAAAGGTTGAATGTGTTCAAACAGGGTGCTTGCAAATGAGGTACAATAGTCTTATCTTCACTTCACACTATGCTAGCAATACCATTTACGTACAATATCAGCATCACAGTTATTTGTCATTCAAAATAAATTTTAAAAAATCCTTTCAGTCTGTCTATTCCACAAAAAATCTCCACGGACAAAGAGAGAGCATGCTAAATCCATCTGTCTCTGGAAACAGTGTGCTGAAATATCTTTTCTTGACCCTTTGCAAGCCAGAGCCCCAGGATGTGAGCAAACAGTGAGTTGACCCCTTGATTTCTACTCTTCTTATCTTACCCTGCAATCTGATTTTGTTCACCTACCTTTCTTGTTGATAAATTTGTTTAAACTGTCATGGAATCTACTATAGTTTGGATGCTGAATGTCCCACAAATGGCCATCTCTTCAAGGCTTATTCCACAGTGAGGTGCTATTGGGGTGATGGACGTTTAACAGTGTGGGGCTTAGTGGGAGGTCTGCAGGTCATTAGGAGCATGTTCTAGTCCGTACTCCTTTCTTTTTTTTTTTCTCTCTAGTAATAAGTGGGCAGTTTTTCTCTGCCACATGCTCCCACCATGATGTGCTCCTCACCAACTACCCAAAGCAACAGGACCAATATATCATTGACTGGAACCTCCAACACTGTGAACAAAAAGAAACCTTTTCCCTTATGAGCTGCTATCTCAGGTACTTCATTATAGCGATGGAGAGCTCACTAACATAGGAACCACTGCCTAATGTAGTGGCTAACATGTCTCCATCAACATTTTCCAATAGATAAGGAATGAAGCCTGAAGTGTAGATGATAATGGAATTTGGAGCTTCATATCTGACTTTGGGCAGGTTTTCTAAACTCTCAGTTTCAGTATAATCACTTGCATATTGTACATTTTCTGTCATACACTCTCAGTATTTCATAACACTGTATAGGTTAAAATACTGAGTGTGAATAACTACGGAGTCATTCAATGCACAGTTGGGCCTCAATAAACGGTAGCTAAACAGTTCCGTATTGTCACCACTGGTCCCTCCTACCCCTCACCCGGAACACCCCACTGCTAACAACTTGCTTCACTCAAGTGGTTCTGCAAAGCTGAAAATCACCATGGAGCATGATTCATTTGTTCATGGAAGAATGCTTTAGCCATGTGGATTTGAATCAATCGGACTCCACATTTGCTGTAGGCCCTCCAAGGCTTTCCACTTGTCTTGAAGGCTCTCTGAAGGTGCTGATCATTTTTAGATCCAGTCATCCTCTCTACAGCAATAGGATTAATAGTTATCGGTCCATGTGTATCCTGATGTTGGCAAAAGAGTCTATTAGGACCAACATTTATTTACCTATATCAAGTGAACTTAAAAGTTTTACATCTTCAACAGCCACTGACAGTCTTGGTTTACAAAATTCAAATGACTTTTAATAACCAATCCGCAAGACCGTGAGACCCCACACAGGTGGGAGAGCCTCGAACAAGTAACTTACGGAGCATTAAGTGGGCACTGTGGGGAGGGACACCAGCAAGTTCACACAGGGTTCTGAGGCAAGATATATCTTTGCAAAGGATACATAATATGCAAGTCTCAGAACAAGAATTGCTGAGTCGGAACATGTACTCATCGTATCTCATTTTACCGCTATAATAGCAATTTACCATCATCTAATTCTTGTGTAGCATCTGTGTATTCAAGGTCTCACAGCCACTGTATTTTGCACTACTTTCCATAGTTCTGTCATTTTGTCTTTCCCAATATAAAAGTTGGTTTCTAGTGAATTGTGTTAACTACTTTAGATCTTGGGAATATTTTCTTTGGCCTTGATTTAAATCATCTTTAGAAAAATCTTATGTATCTGGTGCATTTATTTATATCAGTAATAAATAATTTAATAAAGCTAGAGTCACTGCCTATTTCTTGCACCCACCGTTGTATATTTTTAATGCAAGTGAAATACGATTTTTTCTCTACTTTATTGTTAAAGCATTTCATAACCCAGTTCCTAGGAAAGTACCTTATGTATTAGTATCCATAAAAAGTACACCAAATGCACCAAAAAAATCTTTTGTTACACAGTGTGAAAGTAGCTTTAGTTTTGTCTGTTGACAAATTTTGGTGAGCTCACTATTAAGCCATGAAGAGCATTTTTCCTGAGCAACTCTGCTGTCTGTCTCTAAATCATTCTTTATGTCAAGATAAGCTTATCACAAAACCTCTCTGAAATATATTTAACTCAAGGAAAAAGCACTATCTTAATGTATTATGTTATAATTAGTCACGCACAGTTCAGAAAGATAATTTTGCAAAATAACAAGAATAAAGGAGTTAAGATCTAATAATTGCTATGCTGCAGGAGTTTAGAGTCTTCACTTTTCTGATGTTTCTTAATCTAGAAGCCTAGAGAATACTGCTGTAATCACTAAAGGAATTTTATTCTTCCTACTAGAGCTGTTTCTTCCAGCAAAACAATTAGGTGATTAAAGAGGTTTACACAGTGCATCACTGTGGTCTAATAAGGATTTGTACTTGACATTACCAGTAAATGAAATTCACAAGGGAAAATCTGACTCATATGGGGCTTTTATATAAAGGCAAAACAATCAGTCAATCAGTGTAGGGGGAGGGGAAGCACTGGTTGTACCAGATGTTGAGAAACAAAATTATCCATCTGATGAGTTTTTCTTTTGGTTTTTTCCAAAGGTTGCTTGGCAAACACACACACTATTGTCAAAAAAAAAAAAAAAAGAGGAGCTTTAATCTGCTTCCCAGCAGCCTAATCTCAGCAGCAGCAGACTCCAACAACATAACTAATGCGGAAAATAGAAATTAACTGATTTTACCTTTCTAAAACCAAAGAATTCCTTATTTATCATCGGTATTGCCTGACTACAGTGAAAGCCTTGGCCAACACTGAGTGTGGATCCAAGTCCCCAATTGCATATTTCATCGTAACTCTTACAGACCTTGCTCCAAAATCCTTTATCATGCTCTTATATTATCACTTCTATATGCAATATTCATTTTCATCTTTTCTTTTAAACTGTAAAATCATGGAGAGAGGTGTCCATAACCATTAGGACCAGTCTTTTATACACCAGACTTTGTTGAAAAAAATGAGTGAATGGTCTGATGATGTTTAATCCAAAGAACTAAATTTGACTCCTAACTTATGAAAACAAGTTTCCATGTAGTTGCAATCATCGATGGAATTAAACTTACTCTTTAATTCTTTATCTCTTCCCTTATTTCTACAAGCATCACTTGCTGAGAGGTTGTCATTAGACTTGTACCTCCTAGAACATATTCTTGATAGTGTTCTAAACGGTAAACTCTCCCTTTGACTTTAGTGCTTTTTTTTTTTTTTTTTTTTTTTTTTTTTTTTTTTTTTTTTTTTTTTTTGTGGTGCCGGGGATCGAACTCAGGGCCTTGTGCTTGCAAGGCAAGCACTCTAATCACTGAGCTAAATCCCCAGCCCCTCCCTAATTTCCTAGCACACAGCTTACTACCCAGCAGACCACTTACGTTCATGATTAGTTTCAACTAGTAACCTAATAAACTGGCATCAGGCATATAATAAATGAGTATGTTGAAAAGTCATGATATTCCTGATATATATTAACTAGTTACAAGTTAAAGGAGACTAAGAACTGCTCAACAAATTATCCAAATGCACTTCCCATATCAAACTGATTCCATTTCAGGTGCAGTGGAGTGAGAAGTCCAGTGATGTTGGAAAAGCTGCCCTTACAAGTTACAGGACCGTGGGGATAGTACAGTACTACGGAAACTTCTGACAGCAGAAGCAGTGCTCATGGGGTCCAGCATTGTCAGGCTCCTCCTGTGGTGCCTCAGATCTCTTGGTCTGATCCCGAAGCACGTGGGTCCAGCCAGGAGCAGAGCACCATTCAAATGAGTCTGCTAGTGTGTGGAAGATCAGTGAGTGCATCTTTGAATTTTGCTCTGCCCACCTGCCTCAGCAGACGGCTGAGATCAGAGGCACTGCATGATCAATGAATAGCATCCCGCATTGTGGGAAAGACAGGGTCTTGGGAGGGTGCATGGTTCACAGAGCCAATTCAAGAAGATACACACTCTGGAGGTGAGAAAGCAAAGATGTGGGGGCAGTGAATCTGCTTCCTTATTTAAAGAGGAACTTGGTAACATAAAAATAGTTTGGAAAGTTAAAAAATTGACCTGTATTATTAAGGAAGTATTTGGTGGAGGTCACTTGGCTGAATACTGAGTGACTGCCTGGGTTCAAAGCCCAGCTCTCCCATTGGTGAGCTGTGTGACCAATACACTTACTTATCCATGCAGTAGTTTTTTCACCTGAAAAATGGAGATAATGATAACACTTGTCTCATAGAATTGGTATGAGAATTCAATAAATCAAATATAAATTGTTTGAAACAATTATGTACTGTCATTATTGCCACCACTCTCATTATTACAGGAGCAGCGAAAAAAGAGAGGTAAAGGACCCTGATCAATTATACAAATAAAGCTTTACCTATACATGCACTGGAAGGACAGCAAATACTTCCAGGCTTCTAACATATTAAAAAGAGAGTCAAAAGTGTTAGACATCATTTTCTTGACAGGATTTTTTGACAAAGTCATGCTCCCCACAGTCTGAACACCCTGCATTCCACACCTACACTTGATAAGGTCCTCTTTTGAGAGGGTTGGAGGAATAAGCTGGGGCATTATTTCAAAAATGATTCTGTTCCATAAAAGGTAAATCAAAAGGAACATACATACCATGCACTTCCTTTTAAAATAATTTTTCAATTTTTACCAAATATTTCAAGCATATGTAAATGTAGAATGAACAGTAATAAAATCTCATCATCCACCATGAATAATAAATCACTCATGCCCAACCTTGTTTTCTTTCATTTATATCCTAGTCTCCTTTCTACTAAATGACTTGCATTATGCATTCCTAAATAAAAGGCTCTTAAAAATATAAACAGATTACCCTTAAGATAACTAAAATTAACTAATACTTATTATTATCAAATACCTAGAAAGGTTTTTTTTTAAAAAAACGTATTTTATAAATGAGAGCAGCAAGAGGCCCTCTGACCCTCTGCCTATTTACTCTTATACTTCAGGTGTCAACTTATTCAACTCCTGCTGTTTTCTAATATAGCACAGCTGTTCGTACACATCAGCATAAATGTCTGATCATCTTGGAAAGAACAGAGAGAACGGATCTAAAGAACAGAAGCTAAAAAACAGCAGACTAAAGAAGAGGCAGGGATAGCAAGTGAAAAGGGAAGGAAGAGACACTGGACAGGGTGGTGGCCAAGATGGGGTAGCATGCAGAGGTCAGAGCTAACAGACAAAAGTAGAAGTGTCATTGTCAGATGACCTGAGCAACCTGAAGAAGTCCGACTTTGGGAGAGATGGCCTATGTTCAACTGGGGAAAAATGAGTAAGAATTATCCGAGCAGGAAGACATGTGTTGTAATTATCCTTTTAGAGAGAAAAATGACAAAGGTAATGGTATATTATCACAAATTTGATAGTCATAGTTTTTTATTAAATTATCAGGGAATAGAATGACACTGCATTACATATAAAATAGATGGTTGAAGATTATTCATAATGCAGTATGATCTAAAAGTACAGTGAATGTTTACATTTAAAATGTACAATGAAAGACATGTTGCCATTAATCCCTCCTCAAAACACTTCCTCTTGCTTTGAACACAATTATCCCATGCTTCTTGTCACTTTCTAGAGCAGTTCTGGAAGTCCTCTTCCATAAGTGTCTTTAGTGGCACTGTCTTGGCTTCCTTGATGTCCTGAATCAATTCAAAATATTTACCTTTCACAGTCATTTTGACTTTGGGAAGAAGCTACAGGGAAGTTACATGGAAGTTACCCTTACAGAAGTTACAGAGTCCTGCATCTAGTGACTAAGGTAGATGAAGACTCAGTCTCATGTTTTCAGAATCCTGCTGGATTATACTCAGCAGCAGCATCACAAGCATTTTTGATCATATGTTGAAAAGATACAAAAGAGGACTTCTAGACATGCTTCAGAAAGTCCTGAAATGATGAGCAACCATGTTCAAAGCGATTAGGAGTATTTGAGGGAGTTTAATGACAATGTGTCTTTTACTGTATTTTTTTTTTTTAGAATTTAAACATTCACTACATGTTTTGATCACTCCCTGTATGTACCATGTAGAAATAAGCGTTTTGCTGCGTGACCTTGAGCACTTAGTTTTCCCTAATTGAGCCCCAATTTCTTCAATTAAATGTGCTCAGTTCAGTGTCAGGTCCAGATAATAAATAAAGGACATACAGTAGCCATGTGGCAACAACATTAGAAGTTGAGGTGGTAGTTGTAGCTATAATATTTGTATTTTTTTACCTGCAGCCAGCTTCTCTTTGCCTCAATACCATGCTAGAACTGAGAAAGAGAAGGGAAGGACAAGAGAATAGATACTACAAATAACGACTAGATCGTCCAAGAAAGCAACAGGAAGCTGGGGCAACGGCTTGTAAGGATCAAAGGGACAGGACTAATACACGGGTACTGTATTGTTGTTGTTTGATTGGTACTTAACCTCATGATTTTAGGAAAGAAAATCACTAAAATAAGACTATGTTAAATATTTTTAAAATAGAATTCCTGTAAATTAGCTTTTGGGTGAAATGGGGAGGGGAAGATCAGAAATAAAATCTGTTGAAGTCATCCTTTGCTAAAAGTTGCCTCCAAAGACGGAAATGTCACCAACAGATGTGAATGAAACATTTCTTCAGCATGTTTTCTATTTAAGCACACTAACTTCAAATAATAGCATTAAATAAAATAGTTTATTTATTCAAACTGAAGTCTAGAAAGCATATGGGATTTACATAGCAATTTTGCTAAACTTTATGAAAGACAGAAGAGAATGAGATATTTATGACAGCAAATGAGATATTTAATACAGCTTTCTTTGCGCTGATAATGCCATTGTTATTTAGAAAAGCGATTAATTTCAAAAGATCAGGAATGCTGCCCGTGCAAAATTATATACTTAGCAGAGATTTCATTTAGAACTTGTTAAAATTTGAGAGAGACCCATTGAAAAGAAACCTCATGAACATGCCTTAATAGTTCATAAAAGCTCTGGGGCTAGATGAAAGATCTATTCATATTATAGTACTCATAATATCAAGCAGTAGAAGGAAAAAATGCAGTGACCTTGAGAAACCTCAAATAAATTGGGTCTATAAACTTCGATGTCTCCTTCATGGAGACTGCAGAGCTTTTTCGTCATTCTTTCTTTTTTAAAAATATATGATCCAAGCTGGAGAAGAACACGTGAAATGGCCGTTCAATCATGTTTCTTAAGGGAGGGAAGCTGAATCACTTGCTGAAAAGACTTGATATAATGCACGCAGACTAATATTAATTACGAATTTTAGGAAAAATGACATGCCAAATTAATTACTGAAGAACTCTTTTTGTGGAAATATGCCAGAATTCAGATTGTTTTGGGAAGAGTGGCTCAGTAATAAATATTTAACACTCTGTGGGATAGTCTAGTTGCCCTGGTCAGCTGTTCATTTCTTTTGATCCCTGGAAACTAATTTTTGTTGCAGTCAACTGTAACTGATTGCAGACAGCCCTTTTTTTTTTTGGTAAACCAGTCACCTAATATACATTTTCCCATTTGCTTTTCATCTGATTGTACCTCTATCAGAAAGCAATAAGATGTAGTACCTGATTTAGATGCCAGATACTATCTGCTAATCATTTTATGCTTTAGATTTTAATCTACTCTGCCTGATATTTCTAGCTCTTTTTAAAAATAAGCTATTTCTATAGAGAAAAATCACTTTAACTCTAGTTTAGAAGCAACGAGTTACCATACTATCATCTTCCTCCCACAAGAACAATGAATTTGTTTCATTTACATATGGTATTCTATGAACCAATAACATGATTGTTTTCTTGAACTCTTATCCTAACATGTTTACTTTTTATAATCAAAAACCTGGTGCTTAAAAAATATGACCTGAATAAACTGCAAATTTTATTCTGAATCAGAGTTTATTAATGCAGTATATTAATTATTCAAAAGATGTATCTGTACCTGATGCATTTCTATTATGGATGGGATTTTTAAAAAGCAGAATTGTCAAGTTAGAGTAGACTTTAAAACTGAACAGAATATCACTGAGTGGTATTTTCTGTCTTTTTACAAAACACTATAGACAATAAAATTACATCACATAATTGGTCTACTTCCCAACACAAATTCAAATGAATTTCTTAGACTCACCAATGCTTTTAGGGAGGTAAAATGTGCAAAACTTATGCTAAAGGAAATGGATAACTTTCAGAGATACATTTTCAGGATACTTTTAGATTTGTACAGGTACAGGTACAAAATAACCATGTTGATTATGATCATTATGTATGCAATGTACCAATACATGTTCTTGGTAAAAAATAATAAAAAAAATTAAAAAAAAATAACCTATGCGAGTCTCTAACTACATGTAGTTGTTGAATTTTAAGCTTCGATTAATTAAATTAAGCTGAAAATGGAGTACTTAGTTATAGTTCTCACATTTAAGTGCTCCATTGCCAAAGTCATAGTGGTTGCTCTATTGAACACTGTAAATTTATAGACAATTTCAACAACAGAGATAATTCTATCAGATAGCACTGTTCTAGAATATTGTTTCTTGTTTGGTTTGTTTTTTGTTTTTGGATATTTTTTGTTTGTTTTTGTTTGAGACAAGGTCTCACTATGTAGTTCAGGCTGGCCTTGAACTCATTATGTAGTCCAGACTGGCCTCGAACTACCTAGCAGAGTGGCAGTGATCCTCCTGCCTCAGTCTTCCAAGTAGTGGGATTACAGGTGTGCACCACCACGCCTCGGTCTCTCTCTTCCTTGATCCTCCACTCCCATCCCCTCCTCTCTCTCTCTCTCTCTCTTTCTTTCTTTCTTTCTTTCTTTCTTTCTTTCTTTCCTTCTTTCTTTCCCTCCCTCCCTTCCTTTCTTCCTTCTTTCCTTCCTTCCTTTCTTTCTTTCTTTCTTCTTTCTTTCTTTCTTTCATAATGAAAACTGAACCCAGGAACTTCACACTGAGCTACATCCCTCACACCCCTCCTTTCTGTTTTTTTTTTTTTTTTTTCTTTTTAAAATTTGTGCTGGGTACTGAATTCAGGGCCTTGTGCTTACAAGGCAAGCACTCTAACCACTGAGAGAAATCCCCAGCCCCAGCCTCCCTTTCTTATATGACAAAGCTATTTTTATTTATTTTGTTTTTCTCTAGAGAGGTTTGGTTTTATGTTTTTAAATTTTATTAGTACATGCTTGTAGTACGTAATGATTACATTCATTGTGGGGAATTGCTACATGCACATAACACATCTTAATTATGTTTTTATTCAATTCCCTTCCCTTCCTTATCCCACCATCTCTTGGTCTCTTTCACTTTTTCAAAAGTTCTCCCTGCTACCTATTATATATTTTTTATTTTGATCTTTATTTATGCTTTGAGTTTCTCACATAAGATGAACCATGCTATGTTTAAACCTGTGTATGTGATTTATTACATTTAACATTATGGTCTCAAAGCGCATCCATTTTCCTAAAAATGATCCAAATCGATCCTTCTTTATGGCAGAGTAATACTCCATCATGTGTGAATGACACATTTTCTTTATCCATCCATCTATCAATGAACATATAGGCCACTTCCAAGATTTAGCTATTATGAATTATGCTGCTATCAACCTGGGTATGCATGTGTCACTGTAATACGATGTCTTTAACTCTTTTTCAAAAATATCTAGGAAGGGAATACTTGGGTCAAATAGAATTTCCAGTTTCAAATTTTTGAGGAGTCTCCACACACTGATTTCCATACTGGCTGCACTAGTTTTCATTCCCATTAACTGTGTAGATGTGTTCTTTTTGTCCCACAACCTCTCTGGCATTTATTATTTGATTTCCTGATGATGGCTATTCTTTCTGGGGTGAGACGGAATCTCAATGCTGTTTCAATTTGCATTTCTCTGATGACCAGCAATATTAATCATTTCTTCATCTATTTATTAGCCACTTGTACTTCTTCTGTGAAGTATCTATTCATTTTACTTGCTCATTTTTGATGGGCTCTTTTATTTTGAGGGATCTAGTTTTTTGAATTCTTTTTTTTTTATTTTTTATCAAGAACATGTATTGGTACATTATATACATAATGATCATAATCGACATGGTTATTTTGTACCCGTACATGATATATCTTGGTTTTCCCCCCTCTTCCCCTCCCCGCCCTTCCATTCACCCAACCCTCTCTATTCGCAACAAGTTTATTTACACTTTTCCATTTTTTTCCTTTCATCTTACTTTTCTTTGAATTCTTTATATATTTTATATATTAGCTCCCTGTCCCAGGTGTAGCTAGCAAATAAAATTTTCCTATTCTGTAGGTTGTCTCTTCATTCTGTTGGTTGTTTTAGCTGTGCAGAAGCTTTTTCATTTGCTATAATCCTATTGGTGATATATCTTATGCAATTGGTGTTCTGTTTAGAAAGACCTGGTCTATGCCTATGTCTTCGGGATTGTTACCTATTTTACCTTCCAGTAGATTAAGGGTTTCCATTTTAAAATGTAGATCTTTGATCCAGTTTAATTTTATTTTAGTACATGTTGAGAGATATTGGTCTAGATTCAATCACATCTGAATTTTAGCAGACAGTAATCTAAGAAATATAATGCCTAAATTAAAAAATGTATCTTTTGTTGAATATCTGATGCTAAGTACTCTTTTTGATGATTGTAGTAATATATACTCAAAGTTATGACCAATTTAACAAGATTTTGTATAAAAAAACGGAAACAAAAAAATAAAAAAAGGAAACAGTAATTTTCCAAACTCATTTTACACTACAATAAATTATAAAAATTATTAATAATACGTCTGAATTGCATGGCAGAAAAGTGATTGTCTCCTCAATATCCATTCTTCGCCTTTCTGAAGAATGGAACCTGGGATTTTGACTAACCATTTAAATCTACATTTTTGAGTATCCCTTGCAACTGGTTATGGGTATGCAAATAAGGTTCCTAGTGATATGCGAGCAGAAGTAAATTTTCAATTTCCAGCAACTGTCTTTAAAGGGATGGAGCATGACTTCTATGCTTCTTCCATCTTAATGCTATTTTTAATGCAGATGGATAGTAAGAACTAGAACAGCAATTTTAGAATCACAAGATTCATATTGCATGTTGAGGATGATTGAGCAGTAGATAAAAGGACTCAGGGTTCCTTCCCCAATCTTTACAGATCTACTATAACAGCACTAAACTGATTATTTTCAGTCTATCATATGGAGAGAAAAATTAAATTTCCAACTTGTGTAGATTATTGTTAGTTTGAGGTCTTTGTAAAGCAACCATCTTTGATTCCTGGTGAATAGATGCAGTTTTTTTTTTTTAATTAAGAGCATTATACATCTATTTTTATATTATTCCTGTTATTGGACTTGAATGCTTGATGTATTTCAGGACTAGAACTTTTCTTGACAGGGACAGTACTTTTAGATTTGTAAGGAAATGCTAAATACATTTTTAGACCCTGATAATTCTGTTAGCTATTGGCTACATTTTTTGAAAAAAAAATTATATCCATGGATTCTGAGGCATAACAGTGTATCTTATAGAACCTTTTAAAGTAACTTGGTAAGCAGGTGTGGTGGTGCACCCGTGTGACCCCATCACTCTGGAGGCTCTGGCAGGAAGATCACAAGTTCAATTCAGCCTGCACAACTTAGTGACTTAGTGAGACCCGGTCTCAAATTCAAAAATAATAAGGAAACAGGGCTGGAGATATAAGTCAGTGTGAAGGCATGCACACACATACTTACACACACACACACACACACACACACACACACACACACACACACTCACGATCATTAGATGGAAGCCTCCTGAAATACAATTAAAAACATTGATAGTGTGCAAAATAATCACTTATAATGTGTTCTGCATTAGGCAGGCAATACATTTGAATGACCTAAATGCCACATTTTGTTTTTCAAATTTTGCCTGAAAAAAGTAAAGCACCAAATGTCATGACTCTGCATGCAAAAATATGCCAAACACTACATAGCATCAAAATAATATAATCTAGAATTGTATTATTGTTTCTTAGAGGAAGCTGAAATTTCACTAGGCAGGATGCAATACAAATTAAGTAACTACCTGCTTTAGGAACTGCATTTTTCATCCTTAAGCAACGTAAACTAAAGCACTGTGTTTAAATCTAAAGCATTATTTTTTTAATTTTCAATTATTATATATTCATATAAGTAATAAAACATTTTACTTCACTAAGTGTTACATTTAATACCAAAACACATCCTTATATTGTAGTAAAATTTATATTAATAATTAATGATAATAATTGGTTACAAAATAATTGTTTTTGCGCTTTTACTGATACATCTGCATATAAGTACACATAGCTTATACACTGACAATATAAGTAGCTCTTTCTTAGAAAATCAATTAATATTCTGTTACTTCAAATGACAACTTCCATCACAGAAACAAAATTGGGTGCCGTTTGATAAAATATCACAAAACTAGAGAAGATATTGCCTACTCTTTGGTAAGTGGACCATAGTTTAAAGTTAATGAGACATCAATTCTAAGCCAAACCAAAATTTTACATGATGAAATTTTTGTCTAAATTTTACACCGTGTATCTAAATGTTACTCTGTCACAATGATTCTGTGATAAGAGCCATAGAAAGGGAGGATGAAGCTGGAAAGACTGGATGGGTTCTAGAAATCCTTATTTGACACTTGAAATAGTAGGTGGTCTCTAATTGATGAGTGCACAAGAAGATAAACTTGTTCACTAAAAAATCTTTTCAGCCCCAGACAACCTCACAAAGCCAGATTCCCCCACCCATCCCAGAGGGTTTCTCCTATTCATATTCCCCTCCTAATATTGAATAATATAAACAACTTCATTATCTGTGCATTTCTATATCTGAGAAAATACTATGGATTAATTGTTGTGCCAATATGTGAAAATTCAGAATGTGAGAAAGTTATTCCATATTAAAAAATAAAAAAATCACCATCCTATCAAAAGCACATTCAAGCTAAAATGACAACCCAGAATGATAGAAGCCTGTTCATAACAAATCCACTCTTCCAGCCCTTAAGGATTATGTGCTACACCACAGCAGCTTTTCATTCAGCATGTTTGAACTAGAGGACAGTGCGATACCCAAGCAAGCATTCTGGACTGAGCTGAAGGCTGACTGTAAACAGAGGAGGCACCAGAAATACTGTGAAGCACAAATTCAAATATGACATGGCAGAGCTATGAAGTGCCAGCAATCAACCAAGGCAGCCAGCCTACTGCGCTCTCAATTGGAATGGAAGTCTATCCAACAGAGTAACAAATAGTTACCAGTTTTGAAACTTGGACTGCAGTTACAATAAATGGTCTTTACATAAAGGAAAAGTGGAAAGAACTGTAAGCACCTTAGTTTAGCAGAGTAGCATTTTCTGAAACGTCACTTACAAACTGGAGTGGGAAAAAGAGGCATTTGATTTTTTATGTGAATGTTAAATGATCGCTTGTACTTCTATTGACTACCAGTACAGTCAATGTGAATTATCTGTTGCTACGTGGAAATAGAATGCATTGACAGAATACTGGCTTGACATAAACTAAACATTCATATAAGATTATATCCTCAGGTCACTACAGAAAGACACCATTAGTTGAAATTATATCTTCCCTTGCTTCTTAAGAGTAAGATTAAAAATACTAATACAAATAAGACAACATTTAGGAATGTTAAATCCTTATGTAACATCACAAAATCTAGCAGTTTGGCAGTGAAAATGTAAATTACTCAATGAAAATGCAGTGTTAGGCAAGACCTTTGAAACAGTTAAGAGACCTTCATTCGGATTCTGTAAACGAAAGTAAGAAATGTCAATTTAGCACTCTTAATGCTGTCAAGCAAACATTTACTGAAACCAAAATATTTGCCAGGAACTGGACTAGACAATGGGAGTTAAAAGATACATTATGCTCTGTATTAGTGTAATTTATACATTTTTCAGCTTAACCTCAATAACTTACCATACATTTTATTTCACTGTAGAAAGGCCTCTCAGAATATGTTGAAATATTCACAACTCAGTCAACACAAATCTGAATTATATACATACATGTCTCCTGTGTAGACATATGTCACAGCTCTGTGTGTGTGTGTGTGTGTGTGTATGTGTGTGTGTTTTCACCTTATTACTGATAGCAGTGCTGTGTAGGATGCCCCCAAATTATAAACCTCATCTTGATGTCTGAACCAGACATTTTACCTGTTCTAGTTACTTTTCACCAGTTTTCTATATCTGAATTTTTAAAAGATTATCAGAAATAATTCCCAGGTCCCTCATTTTACAACCATGTACATCTTTTTTTTTTTTTTAATACTAGATGTGATATGACTTCTTATGGACAGATCAGTAACAGGTTTGGGGTAAAGAAAACAGAAGTTCTAGGTCAAACTTATTCAAGTATTGTGATTCCCAATCTCTCATTTTCTTCATGTCTGACCTTTTTCTCTGGCTTACCAAGTGGTATATTTAGGGTGAGAGAAACCAAAATTTGGTTCTTGCTCAATTATTTACTATTTGCATCACCTTGGACAATTAACCTATTTAAACTTTCAAATTTGAATTTCTCCATGGTTTTACCATTTTGCTTTCTCATTTCAATATTGTCATTAATATCTACCCTACTCTCCCAGTAATTTTCTGAGTTTGTTTTTGTTGTTTATGTATTTGCTCAGTTATTTGGGGAAGACCACAATGGTGCATTCTTCTGCCAAATAAATAAATGAAATTCATTTTTGAAAAATGCCCATGAGAAACCATCAAAAGTATTTTCTTGAAAGGCCAGGATAAATTTCAAGAAAATAACATGAAGGTAAAAGCATAGCAGGTAGATTTCTTCATCTTAGCAAATCATTTTGTATGAAATAATGACAAAAATACCTCTGCATCCCTGAGGAAGCATAGAAGATAGAATTTTGAAGCAAAAACTCTTATGATCATCTTAAAGTCTCTTACCTACTGCAAACATGAACAAAGAAAGAATGGGATCAAGAGATGGTTGGGGGAGAGGCAGGCAAGGGAAAAGGAATGACGAAACAGGAATTAAGATGTATTATGTACATGTAACAATTCCTCCCAAGCAATGTAAACATTATGTACTATAAACATGTACTAATAAAAAAAGTGTCTGATATAGTCTAGCTTCTGAGAGAGACAAACTGTTTTACATGTTTTATTCCTTACATTAATAGTTAATGCCTCAAGTACTTTATAACAGGGAAATTCTCCTTTGATTCAAGGTCCTTATGGCTTTCTATAATGGTAAAATAACAAGAACCCTTATTTAAGTATAATATTCTCCTGCTGTTTTTTAATACAAGAAATATTTTCCTTAAGTACTTGGAAGCATTATCATCCTCTGCCATAGCTAATTTTATTTCCCTAGTGTCAGAAATATACAAAACACAGTATTCTGCCACTTCATATTAACAAGCAAATGGTATTCTTCTGACCACCCACTGTTCCACAAAGAAATTATTGAAAACTTCTTGATAAATTTCACAAAATAATCTAGTTAAAAATAAATATAAAATACATGATTTTTTAAAATTTTTAGAATTTATTTTAAATATAAACATGAAAATTGTATTGCCTTATAATTATTTGCTTAGATAATTCTCACTTAATGCCTCATTCATTTTTATTTCTAGGACTCAACATAGTTCATAATATAGTTCACATTAGGTGAGCTATACATTTACAGATTTTTGTGTAAATAAATCAGTGAATGGAAAATAACAAATTTCATCATCAAAAATGTAAGGATGAAATTCCAGGGACATTTATAGACTTCGTCTTCAGAAAAGAATGATGGTTGTTTTTAAAACATGACAATCTCCCACCTTTGATATACTCTTTGGATTGGCCACATTAGCCACTTTTAGGATTAAGCCAATGAGGCATATATTAAATTAGATCTGATGGTAAATCACATCCCATGATGGTGTTATCCAAATCATCATTAACTGTTAGAATTTTAATCCTATTAAGTAGATTAATGGATATGAAAATGAATGTTCCCAGCAGCACTGTATCATTTCCAAATTACTTACGTGGCTTATACTAATTCTAGAGAAACAGATATTGCTATTAACTGAATTGCGTACTTCTTAAAATTAAAGTCTTAATCTTTAATGTGACATTTTCCCATGGAGTCCATGAGAGTTAAATCATGAAGTTAGATCTGTCATGCTGGGGTTAGCATCCTTATGCAAAGAAAGGATAAGCTATTCTCTCTCAATTATGCGAAGACGTGGGGAAAAGACGGTCACCAAGAGGGCCTTCATGACTATGTCAGCTGGCATGCTCACCTTCAACTCTCCAGTTTCCAGAACTATGGGAAGTAAATGTGTTTATTTGTTTCAGCCACCCAGTCTGTGGTATGTTGTCATTGTATCTCAAGCAAACTAAGATGGATACCAGAGAGAGTTTCAAGTTTTGGTGAGAATGCACTTGGCTGGGTGAGGTCGCTGTCTGTGTACATGCTTGAGAAAAAAGGCAGCAGGATCACCAGAGGGGATGAAGGTTGGTTTGAGTAGTCCAAAATGAAAAAATCGCATATGGCAGAAATGGAGGACCTGATCCCATTCCCTCAAAATAAATGAAAGCAATATAATGTGATGTGATGAGATGTGTGTGTGTGTGTGTGTGTGTGTGTGAGAGAGAGAGAGAGAGAGAGATCACCTTTGCTTTGAACAAAATAATCATTGTTTATTTCACTAACCTTAATATTTTAAAATTCATTTTCCAATACACAATAGATGTCAGCTGTACATAGAGATATTGAAAAAACTGACTTATATCAAGATAATGAATCTAAAGTTATTTGAAGATGTTGATCTAGAGTAGAAATTTAGGATTCTGTACTTTTACATGTTTCAGAGACTGAAAAAAAATTACTTCTGCTTCTTCTTAACCAAAGAATATCCTTTCAACTGTGGTTTACTAAGAATATTGCCAACTCTTTATCTGGGAAATAAGTTTCTTATTTAGAATACTACAGTGAGAGCTATGTGTACAGAATATATAAACATATCTTTATAAGACAGGAGAAAAATATAGTATAAGTGTTTGGCCACCAGTAAATTCTTGCCTTATACGGCCTTAAGAATACCTGAGAAGGAAGAATCCCGAACCACAACAACCACTTCTCAAACATGAGGCTCCTTGTGGTTCTGAAAGTAAATTACAAGGAACTCAAAGTAAGGGGATCTTTTCTTTTTTTAACCTGTCAAGTTAAGTGGTCATAAGAAAAAAAAATCAAAGAAAAAATATACTTAAAAAAATCAATCATAATGAAAGGAGCATGAAGGTCACATTACAGAAAAGTATTAAGTGTTGAAAAATGAAATCCATTTTTTACCAAATGAAATAACACACATAACTATAATTTATGTTAACAATAAATGAGGTATAAATATAGGTAACTAGAGATACAAACAAATTTAGCATCTTACAGAAATGTCATTTTCACTCGGTTTGACTAATGTTCCTAGTCAAGCTAGAGAACGATTATATTAAACTATCACTATAAAAAAGACAATGGGAAATAAGAGCTGTTCCTGCAGTCTCTTTGGAAATGCTTTTAAAATATGGAAACCAAATGTAAATTTAATCCAAAAGCATTAAATCTCAACAGACAGTGATAAAATCTTACGTGTGGACCTGGATGAAAATAATGTAATTTCTCCAATGTTAAATATATGCATATTTTTAAACACTCAATTTCGGAAAGAATATTTGCAAATAACTACAATACATCGAGTTTCTTGTCTTAAATTCTTCAATGGCAAAACTATTACTAGAAAGGGAAAAATCATGACATACAGAAATATTTTAGATAAATTATGAAATATTTCATATACACACATGCAGGGCATTTTCAATACAAGACAATGCACCTCCTCAAGAAATTATCATAGGTGTATCTTTAAACTAGTTTTATGTGATGTTCATCTTTGTGGTGTAGGTATCCAAAATAATGGTATAGAAAGACATCATAGTCATGAGGTATTTTTCCTGGTTTCCTCAATAAATCAAATCTCTCCATTATCATTTCTTCTTACTTACTGAAAATATGAGTAAATTCTGAGATATTAACTAATCATTTACACAGTTTTTATTAATGTGAGCATTACTGATTAAAAAAAATTAAAAAGCGAGGTAATTCTGCCCATCTCTGAAAGACACTTAACTTCTAATTTATACTAAAATCTTGTCAGTTTAAAGTCTTACATTAGTCAAGGAGATAGTCGAGGCTTCTGTAATTTTCTCTTTTGATCAGTGTCTATCAAAGCCCTTTAAAATAAGCATTTTTTTATGACTACTCGGGTTCTTTTTCATGTTGTCTCTTTTTGGGAACTATGATACCTTTTTTATTTATATCTCATTTTCTAGTTTAACCCCTCTGAAAATATATCCAAATAAGCATTACTGGTTTTCTTTATTCTATTTTTAGTTTTCTTTATTCTAGTCATTATAAACATTTATCCAATGTTGCAGCAAATGTAAAGATGTATGCAACAGTGTCCTTGTGTTGAAAGTGTCTGCAGGTGAATTCAGACCTGTGAGTTACACATTATGAAAGTGCAGTTTTAATAAAATACTTTCAGTATCATTCATCTGAAAAACCTTCAATGATGTCAGGCTGAATATAAAGTTCATTCTCTTTAATGTGGGTTTCATAGTCCTCTACTACTAACGTTTTTAAAGTGATTTCTCACATAGTCGATTTAAATTTGGGTGTGGGGGTATGATCATAATATTTTTGAAACCCCTGCATATCCCTCTCTCCTTACATGCTTGCCTTTATCATAACTCACGGCTTCCTATGAAATTATTTTTAGATTAGTTTTATACTTTTTAGTATCAAAGTGTTTACTATTGAGTCTTTTAAATTATCAGTTATAGTCACTACAGTAAACTCATTAAAGTTATTTTTGACTAATTAGTGCTGTTTTGTACTTAGCTGTGCTTTAACTATTGTGGTGGTTAAACCCAATTGTGTCAATTTGATTGCTTTGAGAGCTGCCTGGTAATCAGTAAAGCACAATTCTGGGTGTGTCTGTGTGGGTCATGGAGGTGTGACCATGGGGACTATATGTGGTCCCTGGCCCCTCTCTCTCTGATCCTGTTCCCCTACTCTGCTTCCTATCTGTCAATGAACATCTTTGCTCTGCCACATCCTTCCACTGTGATGCTTCTGCTTTGAAGCTAGAGGAGCATGGTGAGAAATTTCCTAAAACTTTGAGCCTAATTAAGTCTCTCTTAATTTAAATTGTGTCCCAGTGACAGAAAAGCTGGCCAATACCTATATTAACTTTCAAATGTGTGTACATACTTCATCAATTCCTGAACTCCTTAACAACGATGTGAAGCTCATGGTATGTTATAAAATACTTCATGAATAAATTAATAAGTGGATGTGCTCATAGTGTTATTTCTCCATTAGCAATAACTGGGATAGAGAATACCTAAATCTCTAGGGCTGAGCCTCTTATTTAAACATGGAAAGCATAAAGTCCATTTTTTTTTTTAATTCTAGGATATATTGAGACATGAAACTGAAGAAAGAAATAAAACAAAACAAATTCTAAAAGGAAAAAGAGACAGATATATAGGAATAAGTTTGGCCCTACATTGGGTTCCACATTCAGCATCTATGGAAAGAGATGGGTAGGCTGGCATTGATATATTAGGTGACTACTGGTCGTTTGGCAGACTTAGGAGTTGGTTTAGAGTTAGCTAAATAGTATGTAGTAAGGAATCAATGTGGAGAATTTAATCCTGATACTAGGAAAATCTCTTCATGGAAATTCCTAGTTGGAGACAAATTCAGAACCCTTCATTAAGGAAACTGAGAGTAGGACAAGGACATCTTCATAGAACGTGTTGGAAGAACAGGTAGTGTTCCAATTAATGCTGAAATAAATGGATCATGACAGAAAAATACCAAGAATTAAAGCTGCTAAGCATCAATGTAATGATCTGTGTAGTCTGATTTGTGTTTAAGGTTGTTTCTAGAATTGCTTCCAGGTGGCAGAATTAGACTGCTCAGGCTTTTGTAAAAACTCGTTCTCCTAAAACCTCACACTGAAGAGCAGTATCCCCTTCAGAGTGCAATGCTTCCATTTTCTAAGAATCTCCCACTACAGGCCACCTTCTAAAATTTTCACCACATCTCCATGTACCACACAGGGACTAAGCTTCCAACACTCGAACTTTTGGAGCACACCCAAACCACTTCTAAACTTTAGCAACAGGGAAAAAAGAGTAGAGCAACGCTCTCCAAAGGCTTGTATTCTATTAAACATTTGTACATCTGTCACTTAATGAGATATTGTATGGTAATGTAATGCTCACTCTTATTTTGCATTTCATAAAATTGATTAAAGTATTCAGAAATAAAATGGCATAATGAAACCTCAATTTATTTATCTATTTACTCACAATATTTTCTTTCTTTTTTTTTTTTTTTGTGGTCTTCAGGTTTGAACTTCATTAGGGCCACATGCATGCCAGGCAAGCTATACAGCTACATGCCCTGTCCAGAGCCCTGGTTTAAAAGCAAATCCCAAGGACTCTTTACATATCAGTAATCTTTTCCCATTTTTAAAGAATTGTGAACACCATTTATAACTATATATACACATCTGTGATTCCATGAGAATTCTAAAATTATTACTTCATTAATTTTGCAGGTAGAAAATAATTGATAAGAAATATGAATATATATCAGAACAGTCTATTACAATCCTTTTATATAAAGCCAAATTCAAATTTTTCCATGTAAGTATGGCATATGGTTTACTATTTTTTATTCTGATCTCACAAGTTGAGGAGAAGCGAGACCTTTAATATATCACCAAAAGGTAAAAAATTGGTTTTAGAAACACATTTAATTCAACTACATGCTATTTTATTACATAAAAGGTGGCTTTATTTATTTATTTATGGGGGGGAGTGCTGGGGATTGAACTCAGGGCCTTGAGCTTTCTAGGCAAGTGCTCTACATTTGAGCTAAATCCCCAACCAAAAGGTAACTTTATATGTGACATACTAAATTTTATCAGATAAACACACATTAAAATTTAATGTAGGTCATATTGAGTTAAATTTTTATAATTTTCTAGAATTATAATTTTTATATTTAATATTAACTCAATAATTTCCTTCTTAGTATTATCCTCCTAAGCCTATTATGCATCTAAATTAAGCAATATAAATCTAAGGACAAAAACTATTTATAACCAAGTACCTTTCAAACTACAATCCAAAGTAAAATTCTCTGAAGTGATAAAGTAAGTGACAGAATATATAAAAAGCAGAGTTATTGAACCCGTGATAACCAACATGGCCCTTCATCTTCTAAACAAATTCATGGGAGCTCATATTACTGAATTTTCAAAGCCAACACATTAAGGTGATTATTTTCTGTGTGACTTTTAAAACACAGAAATTGATGCACATTTATAAGTGCATACCTTTAGAGTATCTTTGTGAAGTGAAATTTCTTAAACCATGGATAAGGGGACCTGTTCCCTACACTCACCTACAAGTATGGCAGGAGAGAAGAGCTGAGTCAGTTATGTCATTATGATCACATGTGGATATCCAGAGTTGGAAGCTCAATTCTGACTTTGAGTTATTCGCACAACTTGTGAGTTTTTTGCTGGCAGCGATGCAGCAATGTCAGCTACTACTTGAATAAATTTCACAAAATGTTGGTTCCACAGGTGACAAGAGTTCTTAAAATTTATTGATGTGACTTTCCATGACTCAAACTTGTAAATGGATTTTGTCAAGAGTAGTTAGTGTTAGGATCTAACATTTGAAACATTAAAAAGCATGAATTATAAAGAAAAACTACACGAAGTTCATAAAAATTATAAACTGCATATTATTATTGGGAGGATAACCAATTGTGAAATTTCACGGAAGAATCATTTTATGTTCAAAACATTTCTGATCAGTACATACAGGAAACATGTTCAGCCTTCATAAAAATAATTGGAAACACTTTGGAAAATTAAATCTACAACTTTTGAGGTTAGGTCTAAGAGTCACTCATGCTATTCCTATCTCTAGTATTAGTTCTCCAAAGTTTGGTCAGAAGTTGTGAGATTATAATCTTTCACTGAAATGTTTAAAGTGCAACAAAGTGAAACATCAAGTGGGCAAAAAAATTTTTTGAATTACCAAGGGATATGGCTATAAATGAAAGAAGTGAAGAATAATGTAGTATAAATAAAGAAAAACAATCTCATCATAAAACAGAAGAATAATTTTTAATCTCCTTGGCAACTCATTCCTGATAAATGCCTGTCATTTCAAAGCAAAATGTGAAGTATCTGTGTTTAAAAATATTCTGCCTTTCAATCTACAGTATGGGTTCACTATTTAACATTTGCATAAACTAGTTCTTCAGTAAAGGGCAGACAACTAGTGTAATGCTGATCTTCCTTCAGGCTACAGGGTTGCATGAGAATATGCTTTTAGAAGTGAGTTTTTCTCCATCTGCCAAGAGTAATGGAGCAGTTGGTCCTTTTTTCCTCCACTGGGTGACTAAATTTTGAAAAAAAAAAAAAAGCTTACATTTAATTGGGGAATTTTCATTCAGCAACACTGTAGGCATAGAACAGATGGGAAACTTCTTTTTGACTCAAATCTCAGTTCATCTGTCTTTTTTGTATTCTCATTTTTAAATGTGGGCCATTTTAATGTCAACATATAATGTCCAAGAAAAACTCTACTTTATCATTCCCTTCTTTCGTTGTTTTATGACAACATACTTGAAAACAGAAAAGTATTCTTTAACAATATTTACAGGCATTCATTCTCAAATCTTAGTTGTCATTAGAAGAGATGGAAACATAATTCCTTTCAAAAAATAGCATCAGAGACCTAAACATACAAAGATGTTTCCTGTGTAATCTAGTGAAAGATTAAATTTCACAAATGATGCACTAAAAGGAAAGATAAACAGACATGGCATAACAAATATTATATGAATACTACATATTAACTAAATTTTTTTCCATGTATCTATTCACTAGTAAGCAAGGTTCAAGTAGTAAAACTGAACACTTGCCCCTATCTAACATTTAAAGATACACAGGGTAAGCTTCCTCACCCTATAACTAATTAAATTAGGAGGCTGATATAATCCCAGTAGTTTTAATACAACTAGCTACGAAGCACATTTTTCTCTGTCCTCATTTACGCTTAAGTAAATGAACACTTTTGACATTCAAGTCTGGCATGACTCCTGAAATTCCGGTCCTTCTTGGGTTGGGATTGTCCAGGTGAGGGATTAGCTTTAGAGTCTTCAGTGAGATTCCACAAGATCAGATATTCTTTTACGGTATACCCAACTGTAAAAGCAGCTAAAATTTACTGAACACTTACTATGGCCCAAGTGAGAGAGACAAGAGCCTGATGCTTTCCAAAAAGCTATTTTTATTTTTTATGCTTTCCATTGTAGACTCACAAAAATGCTTCATGGCTGCCCATGCCACAACAGATGTCCCATAGTCTTACTGGGAAATACTTGTTTTGGCTGCAACAAGCTTTAGTTTGTCACTCCACCATTCCAGTTGACTTTAAGCCTCAGCCTTTCTCCTCTTGTCAGCCATCCTCAATCAGGTCCAAGAGGACTCCTTCCTCTACCCATGACTAAAAAGAAAATCTGATACTCCACATGCCTTTTTTCTATGAAGGCAACTTCCTCATATCTGTAATGGCTCAGCCCATGTGCTATTCCCCCTTATACTGCAGCTCAAAGCCTAATAAAGCTATCAGGACTATTGTGTATTAATGATTTCTTTCAGAGTTGAGCAAAAGAACCCTCATTGCATTGTTAATACAAATTATATTCTAAAAAACTACATATCATAACTTCATTAAACTTTATGACACCTCTATGAGGAAAGTACTACTTTTCTCTATTCTACTGATAAGAAAAAAGAGGCAGAAAATTTGAGAAGACTGTACTCACCCATCTAGTCAATGGCAGAGGAAAAATGCAATCCCACTCATCTGACTCCATCTGCCTTCCTTATTCAGCACTGATCTGCTCACCGACCAGAGGCTAACTCTGCTACTGTAAAGTCATTTCATCTGCCTGCACAGATGGAGAGCAGGGATTGGCAAAACTTCTGGGTGGTTTTGCACGAATTTTAATTGCCTGGTTTTATAATAGGGGAAGGGAAGACTAAGATAACTGACAATCCAGATCTTTCATTATAAAATATCAAAGACTGTCATTGCCACCAAATGTAACCATTTTCTCCAAATTTACGTATATTTGGCTACAGGAATAGAGTATGGAAAAAGTTTTGTTATTATTTTTGTTTGTTTCCTTAATTGGTAAAAATCAGTCTTAAAGGTGCACACACACCTATTTTATTAAGCTTCTTTAGAATTTCCTTTAAAATTGTGTAGAACTCAAAATAATACTTGAGGAAGAGACAAATTGGTATTTATAATTGCAAATTGATTTACATTCTAAATAAGAAAACTGGTTGTGCTCCTCAGTTTGCTTGTATCTGTCAAGTGTTGCTACTTACAAAGCTTTTTATGTGTTACTATTTGTTTTTTGTTTGTTTCTGAACACAGAATCATTTACTAGGTAAGAGAAGGAAAAAGTTCTCATTTCATAATTATCTGAATACCATCCTAATTTTCTCAGTGTGTTTTAGATGCTCTTTCTACATGCATCTTGCTACCTATTTATCTATGAACATACATACATACATATATATATATATCTGGCTATATATGCAATATATATTTTGATATACACACATTCATATATATATATATATATATATGATGTATATATGAAGAAGGGAAATATTTGAAGGCATGTAGAAGAGTTCATTTCAGGCATAATGATAATATCAAGACAAAGTTTCTTTAGCAATTAAAATACATTACCCTGTAAATGTTTTATCTATAAGAGTGATTGGACTATTATCATAGTTATTGGAATTATTAAAAAGTCAGCAAACAGAATTGATTTCTTTTAACTGACAGTACAGTAATGGCACTTCTTTAGGTAATGTATGTAGACAAGATTTATAACTACATTGAATTACAAGGCATACCTTGGTATTATTTGTACAGTACTTAATTTTGTTGCTTCTTACTTTGACTCCATATTATGCAACTAAATTTAAGAAAAGAGAAGTTCTTAGAAGATGGCTCTTTCAGAAATTTTATGACAAGGGTACTGATGACAACAGTGTTATTGATAGCAGCCATTTTCTGTGTTTTGCTATAATTAACCACTATATACATAGTATTTACTCTTTCTAGCAATTCTATTGATTAGATATTATGCTTTCACACTGGTCAAGAGAATGAAGCTTAGAAGGATTAAACTTAAAGATGGCTCAGTAACTCTGGTTGAACAAGGCTTTATATCAGTCTTGATGATTCTAAAGGCTTTGTGCTTTACTATACAAACTACTCTCTATAGCACACAATCCATATTAATCCAGGGCAAAATGAAAGGAAAGATTTTAAGCTGTAACTGAAAACATTCCATCATATATTCAAATAAAGAAATGAAAGTTCCATGGTTTAATATTGTTGGAGCCAGCAATATGTTTTCTAACTTAAAGGAAACCTTTGTATGAGTTACAATAAAAAGCTTGTGTACAAGGTGTTCCTGAAATCTTTTGTACTAACCACCGTGGTACAGCTTCTGTACCCAGTTCACATTGTGTTTCTATACATAATATACAGCATGTAAAATCTTAAAGATGAGAAATTGACATTTTTTTATGAAATCTGAATTTCTTCCAATATGAAGATACTAGGGCTGCAAAACAAAACTTGGAGGCACATTTTTTTTATTTTCCTATCACTTTGCTTTAAAATTAATGAGTATTAATAGTAAGCATATGAATCAATCATCTCATTAAGATTTTATATTATTCATCAAAAAATTCACTTGCATTGCTCTAGGACAATATATTTCTTGGATCCAAGCTCTGCAGATCTGGGCTCATGCTCATTCTAATGCACACACTAGAGTGCTCATATAAGGCATGGAGAAGTGTCCAGGTATCTTTTCCAAGTTTCTCAAAGTGCAAACTTTGCATCTCAATTTTTTTTTTAATAAATGCCATCACCACAGCCTAAAGACTTAAATTATACAATACAAAATATTATTTAAATTTCATCCAAAAAGAATCACTGGTCTTTTTTTCTGATAAAAAACATCCTTCAATGACAACCATTCAGACCATCTGATCAAATTATGATTATAGTAAGGAAAAATTACTATGACGATAGGAAGAATAATTGGGAAAGGGACACAACTGTTATTAATATTTTTAAAATAATCCAATTAATAGCACCATATCATTTGGCCAATATGATATGATAAATTTTTAAAATCTCCACTCTAAGTTCACAGAACACAATTTTAAAAATCCTTGGAATCTCAGCAGTGATTGTCTTTTGTGGGCATATGCAATGGCTGGCAGTTAGGAACAACTAAAAAGCTTAGGAAAAAAAAAAGTTTAGGGATTGAGGTTGGTCACTACCAAGGCTAAGGAATGACTGGATGACTTTGACTCTCAGTTCCACTTCCAGACGTCAGAAGAGAAAGGGGGTACAAATGGAGTTGATCACTACTTACTACTTAGTCATGCATATGTAATGAAGTTGCCACAAAATTCCACAAACACTGTGTTCCAAGAACTTCTTCACTGCTGACTCATGAAGATTTCTGCAGGGTGACGTGTTCAGACAGGGCACAGGAGATCTGTACAGCTTCTTCATGCTTTACCCCATGCATCTCTTCCATCTGAGTATTCATTTACATTCTTTGTAGTAACTTTTGTCACAAACCAATTGTGACAGACTTATTATTGTGGTTAAACTGAGCAGGAACGCCCAGCTGCACTGAGTTGGTGTGGTTTTGAGCGTAGAAGAGCCACATGAGGATTGCTGCTGACACAACATAAGGGACAATGGGAGCAGAAGATAGTTGTGGGTTGTTTCCCAGGAAAAGCTCTGTTGTGGCTGGTTCTCCCAAAGGAGACTCGGCTGTTCTCATCGAAGAAGGAGCTCAGGGCCTTGCTGTCATGGAGGATGGCTCCTTTTGCTTTGGGGGAGCTCTAGTCTTCATCTCTGCTAGGAGCAATGTATCCTGGTTCTAGTAAAGATTTCTTCAGCCATCATCTGCAGATACAGACATACACAGGGCAGTGCTGTGAGCTCCCAGCCCTCCATTGGATCTTTTGGGTCTTCAGTGCATAGACAGACATTCAGCACTCTTCTTGCACTTGGCTTATGGGTGAATGTTGTAACTTGTAAATGTCCTGTATTAAATCTGCTGTTTTGCAAACCATTGCCTCTAGAAAGGTAACTAATATGCCAATAAACACAAATAAAACGATTTCCTGAACTCTGTGAGATGTTCTAGCAAATTAAACAAACCGAAGTTGCAGATTGCAGGAACCTCAATTCATAGCTTGTCAGCCAGAAGCACAGGTCACAGTTTTGAACTTGTGATCGGCAGCTGGTGGGGGCAGTGACAACAATGAACCATTTACAGGTGGGGTCTCACGCTAACTCAAGGTAGGTGGGGTCAGACTTTACTTGAATCAGAGGACACTCTGTTGGTGTCTCCTGAAGAATTTCTTTGTGTTTGTGGGAAAACCCCACACATCTATTTTAGCAAATATTGCATTGAGTGGTTCAGAGTTAGAAAAACACTTTAGCTACCCTTAACTTTTTGTGTGTGTGTGTGTGCTAGGGATTGAACTTGGGGCCTTGTGCTTGTGAGGCAGGTGCTCTAACCACTGAGCTAAATCCCCAGCCCTCTTAATTCTTAATAAAATTACTTTCTGAAGTCAGTCACTTCCAAATTCAGATAGTATATGTTAGTGTACAAATATATCAAGTAAAATTATTTTACAAATTTCCAGAACAATAAATATTACAGTGTGACAACATTCTATATTTCATATGTGTGGTTTAATTTGCTACCTCCTCAGAAACATGTTTTATATCCTTAATCCAGAAGTAGAGAAAGATGAAGTCTTTTTCTTTATATTTTATCCTTAATGGCCTCCCTTGCATGGGTATAGATGCTACAGATGATAAAATGTACTTAGGTTGGTCAATGTCATAGAACAACATGGTTTATTTTCAGCATCTAACTACTATAAACTGGTTTAAAAAGATAGAGCATTTGATCTTTGATTAGGATGACAGAATGTGATTTTTCTAAAATCTAAAAATTTTAGAAAGTAAACACTGCTAAAATTCAGCAAAAAGCTAATATTAACTTATTTTCTTTAATTGATTGCTAATAGTCTCCCGTTGGGTCTTAATGCCCATGTTCAGTTTATTTCCTAAATCCTTGCCTGCCAATTAATTGAGATATGTCCCAGACATTGACAAAAAGCTTTCTTTGCATTTCTATAGTCATATACTTAGGTTAAGATGCACAGTGTTTCTTTCACACTCAAGGAATTTAATTCTGCCCCAGGAGTACATTTGATAGACCAGCTTGTCTCTGATGGCACATTTCTGCCAAATTCATATACTGACTACAATTCTTTAGATAATAATAGTAAAAAAATCTAGTTGATCCTAACATTGTGATCTCTCAAGTGGAATTAATAGCAATAGGTTGAAGTCATAATTCATAACTTACGTAGCAGTCGTGCCTATAACACTGAGTTATGAAAGAGGGGAGTCTTCATGCAGAAATACAATAGCACTTAAATATTGAAAAACTCCTCTGTCTACAACAATGCGAATATTCCAAGTACTTTTCAAGCAAAAGTACTCAATTCAGTGAGAAATTTCCTTTAGTACACAGTGCAGGATTACCTCACTTAATTTTTCTTGAGTTATGTTATATTACTGCAATGAACAAGAATATACATGGCTAATAATATTTGTTAAAAATAAGCTAAGGGATCTGTACTTGCTCTTTTATTATATATAAATAAATGTTGTTGTGGATCTTTACTTCTTTAATATATATTGTTATTTCATGGCTTGACATGAGAACTATTCTACTAGGGCTTTGATAAATACAGTGAAACTAAGCAACCATTCAGTGTACTACAGTGCATTTGCATCTGTGTTTCTTGTGATGATGTTGCATTTTGTACTGTTTCATATTTCAGAGCAAGAATGTCATATTCATCAATAGTTAGGAATTGTGCTTGCTATGAAGCAGAGCCCTAACACATAGATGTGCCAAACTGATGAAAAAAAATGAATTGAAAAGAAATGAAGCAATCTCTAATGAACAGGCGAACATGACTTGTTTAGCACTGAAAAATCAATGAGGTGAAACAGTTTCTCCCACCAAGTGAATAACGTGAAAATCAACCTACCACTGAACCCTGTAATTTCTCATCCTTATACCAACCATCCACATGGTACCACCAGCCTGATGTGCCTGATTTTCACCACCTGAAGGTGAGATTAAAGTATGTTTCTTTAACAGCTCCCATTTACTCATTAACTCTTTGCAGACTTGAGTTTTTTTTAAGACTTTTGAATTGCAATTCACCTGCAACCAGAATCATGGAATGAATTCTGCCACCAGAATTGGGGAAAGAAATAAGTTCATGAACTGAGGTACCACTGTACTCAATAATGACCCTGTGGTTACCAAAACCAAATACTATAGCTATTCTCCTAGGATGGTTCCTCTGAGACTTCATTGTCCTTGTTCTCTTCCCACTGAAAAGTTTCTTTAAAATCTTCTTTTGAGGGCTGGGATTTAGCTCAGTGGTTAGAGTGCCTGCCTCATAAGCACAAGGCCCTGAGTTTGATTCCCAGCATCAAAAAAACAAAACAAAACAAAAATCTTCTTTTGGTGTTTTTTGTCCCCTCACCTTCATCTGACCCCATAACCATTAGAAATGCTCAAGGCTTCTGTCTTTCCACTTTATCTCTTCTTGTTTTCCCTGCTTTGTTCTCCCTACCACTCATCTACAGCTTTATGAATTTCAATTATTATCTCTATGTCCTAATCTCCCAAATATACACCTTCAGTTCTATTTCCCTTCTATTCAGTTCTATTTCCTCTCTAGCTTTGAATTTCAACTTCCACTCAGAAATCTGTGTGAATATTTCTGGGTAGTTTAACAACTTGGTTATAGATCAGCTTTATCATCTTTGTTCAAGTGCTCACTATGATCCAGATACTGTGTTCTTCATGGAGGACAGAAGCTTAAGTAGGGCATAGTGCCTCCCTTTGTGCCATTCGCAATGCAGAAACATATAAAGAGATTAAAAATGACAAATACAATAAAGATCTGTGGGCACACAGGGTAGTCCTTTTTTGTAGTGGCTTCATTTCTTCTAACTGCATCACGATTTTCCCATGCGTCGAAGAAAACCTGAAGATTGACTCTTCATTCCTTCAGGTGACAATTCCTTTTAATTTAACTTCTACTCTATGATTTGAATAATCTCTTGCTTTACACACATCTACCTTTCAAGTGCCTTTCCTCTTGTAATACTGCATTTATTTCACTCCTACCTCTGGCTTCCTTACTGTGTATTAAGGACTTTATATGATGGGCATCAACCTATTTTCTATCCCCTCTTAACCAACACCCATACTTAATACATTAGGCTACAGGACATTTCCCAAACATACCTTTTGCCTAATTTTTCTGCCTGAATTACTTTTGTTTTTATCTGAGAAAATTTAACTCCTGTATTATATTTTATCAAGGTTTAGGTTGACTCTCAATTGCCATGTAATATTTACTAATGCTTCTACCTAAATATAAATTTTCTTCTCTGAATTTCCAGGAAACTTTGCTTGCATAACTTTTAAACTTAGAATGTTTTGTCATATATATATATATATATATATATATATATATATATATGTATATATATATACACACACATTTCTCTCCCTCCCTCCCTCACCTCTCTCCCTCCCTTTCCTCTCTACCTCCCTCTCCTTCTTCCTCTTCCTGTCACACACACACATACACACAAACACACACGCACCCCTACTCTTCTTATTAAAGAGTGGCGTAATGTAAAGACTAAGGTTTTGAGATAAGATGGATATGCCATTTACAAACTATAACAGCTTATTCAAGTTACTTAACCTCTCTGAGTCTTCATTTTTCTAACCCATAAAATTAAATGTGATAAATAATGTAAAGTACCTTGCAGAGAATACACCATTGCAAGTACTCAATAAAGGATAGCTATAATAATAATGAATACTGTAAGTAAAAACTTATTGTGGAAAGAACTGTGTTCTTTTATTCCACTATTTTTGACAGGATCTAGTAGAGGCCTTTGTTTATAGTACTTGACCTTCAATAAATACATTTTCTATGAATGAATATAAAGATGTGCAGTATTTTCTAACAATATAATTTTCTCTTTTAAGAAGCCCTCACTGGAGCCTCAGATATCTGATAATTTTTTGTGACTGCTACTGCTTCCAGTATATCTTGAATTCTTTTTTCATTATACTCATTTTGCCATATACTAACCATAGAGTTTCTAAAACAACCATCATATTAGACACATATTCTTTAATCCTTCCAAATGCTCTCTTTTTCAGATATTTTTCTCTGTTAGTACTCTTAATTATCACATAGTTGATAAGACAGGAAGAGACAAATTCACCCCATATAATCCTCCCATCTAATTGATGTCCCTGGCAGCAAAGACTCTTAAAGCCACTTGTCCAGGCTTCCTGAAGCTCGGTGTAGACATTGTTCCCGGCCAGTGGCAGAGCCAGAATTTAAAGCAGCTACACATGACTTCAGAGTTTAAATGCAGAGCTCTTTGCTGTCCTCTCAAATTTTAATTCTTCTTGCCTCGCTTCTCTTCTTAAAAAAATTTACACCTCTTGTCTCTTAAGAATCAAAATATTTACATTGACATTTTGGAGGGAAAACAACTAATAAATCTGCTCTAATACCATTTAATCCAGATGAAAGTTGAGTCTAAGCTCAATGCAAAGGCTAACAGACAAAACAAACCTACAAATATATTTGGAAGAATATAGAAGTGTATGAACTCTGTCAAAAGCCATGGAAAGAGTAGGATCATCAAAGGAAATATTTTTCACATCTAGAATAATTTTTATAAGTGTGGTAGAGAGAAAATATTCTAAAATGAAAAGTAAATAATTGTCATTCACAAATCATTTTCCTATATACATGTATTCATCATGTATACTTTCATTCATGTTTTGGAATGAAATATTTATAAAGTTTTAAATATTTGCTGAGTTCATATTTAAAATAAAATACGAAACTTTAAACACATTTGTATATTTTGGTGCAATGCTGAAGGTATTATCTTGAAATCATCTAATTTTTTTCTGTCATTAAATGTTAAAACAGTGCAGTAAATCTTTCTATAATGAAGAATAATTTGAAGTAACTACTCAAAACATAGAGGTGACGATTTTCTCCTGTATTTACAAATCCGTAATGAAGTTAGGTATTATACTTTAAAATATTTTGGCAGGAGGAATATTTTACGTCTATAAGCACTTAAAATACAATTTTTCAAAAAGACAAAAATCACAACTCTCAATAGACTAGTCAAGGAAAATGTGTGCAATTTTTATGTGACTTGATTACTAATGGAACTTGTAAGATGCTAAAACTTGAGAATCTAGGTATTTGTAGGCAGAATTAGGACACATTTGCTGGCTTACCGTCCAACAGAGTCAGAACTGTAGCCTCTGAAGTTGTCTGGACCACATGACAGAATTATCTATATTCGTATTGTACAAAAATCTGCAAGTTAACTTCTACCTCTACAGAGTTGTAAAAATGTCAGACAGTAGTAAGTCAAGCAGATCACTGCTCAGAAAAAAATATGTAGGAATACCTCTGGTCTATTTCCAAGTTTCAGATAAGGTTTTTGACATAGTCATTTTGTTAACAAAGCAGTACATTCTAAACTATATTTGCATATATGTAACGTGCATCGGAAACCTTTACTCAAAATATGTATTCTTTGCAATGATATCCTCTGTAGTCATCCACTGTGCTTGCTTTAATGAACTAAGGGCAAATTTCCCATATCGAATTCCCTAGAATGTTGACTGCTAAAGAATTCCAGAAATTCTGTATGAGTTAAGTATGACTGAGGATCTAAGACAACAGAATCGAATAGACTATACTCATAAACATGAACTAAAAGGAATCAAAAACCTTCAGCACATATTCCATTACTCCCTAGTAATCCTTATTTACTGTCAATTCATTAAAAATTCATCTGAAACTGTCTTTTCACCTTCTATCTATATAGCTCTATATTTACTTATTATTCTAGATTTTTCTCTATGGGAAATATCATACACATCAATAATCTTAAATTTTATAATAAAACATGAAATAAAAGGGTGCAGAAAGAAAAATATTTGAAAGTACCCATGTTTCTTGGAAAATAAGACCTATCTGGAAAATAATCAGCCTTGAAACCTAGAGATCAAAAACGCCAGCCCCCAACAGCCTGTCCTTGCCCCACCTCCCTTACTGGCCATCACGGCTCTCATGCTTGGTGGCTACTCTGTAAGGCAGGTAAGCAAGGACAGGCTGTTTGGGACTGGCATTTTAGATCTCCAGTTTTCAAGGCTACTTTCCAGTTCTTAAATTCAGGAAAAGAGGATAACAGACCTATTCAGTGAGAAGTAATGCAAAGACATACATTACTTTATTCATAGACACAGTATCGTGCCTCCTGTCCCAAATCAGTTTTCTACATTGATTTACAACAGTATCTGTATTAAATAATATCTTGATATATATACCCAGATATTTAATAGGCTTCTTAAACACAGTAAGTCTAAAATCCTCCTGATCGTCCATCTCTGTCCTCAACGTCTTCCCTGTTGAAAGAGAGCACCCCTGTACCACACACACACACACGCACACACACACAATTTATTCAGTTGCTCACATTAAAAACTAGGAGTCACTCTCCAGTCTAATCTTTCCTCTACCCTCAACACTGGATCCATCAGTAAGCATTTTCTCTTTCCGACCTTTCCTAAACATCGCCACGGCTACCACCAACACAGCATGAGACATCCTGGGCTCTTCCTCAAACTGAAGAAATCCATTCTCCCTGTGTCACTGCTTCAAACCCACATTTCTCACCACTGTCTTTACTTAGCAGGCAGTGGCAACACTATTTCACAAAAGCTTTCCAGGCCTTGTATCTTCCAGTGGTTTCTCAGCACAATAAGAAGCAATGAATCCAAACTTTACTATAACTTCAAAGGTTCTATGTGGTTCAGTCAATAGGTAGTTTCCTGACCTCCACGTCTTTCATTTTCTCAAAAATTCTGATCTCCTTTCTATTTTTAGCATCCTTTCTCCAGATTATCTCACAGCACCCCCTTTTTCACATCATCCACACCATTTCTCAGAGTGACTTTCTCTAACAGATCTCTCTAAAAAGTATCTCCAGTTTTTGGGGGGAGTGGTGCTGGGGATTGAACTCAGGGCCTTGCACTTGCTGGGCAAGTGGCCTACCACCTGAGGTAAATACTTAATGACCCCCCCGCCAATTTTTTAAACCAACTTTATTTTTCTTTTTATCACTAACCATTCAGTAAATTTTATCATATATTTATAAGCTTATTTACTATCTATTTTTACCACTAGAATATAATTTTCACCATGTAAGTTGATTTAACTTTCCCTTCTTCGTTCACAGTAGCCTTATTGCCTTAGAACAATGCCTGGTATCTGGCAGACATTGAATGGTTGGTAATGACACCATGTAATGATGATTCCTTGAAAGAATCATTGTCACCTTCAATGGCCCTGCTTAGCTCTCACTTGTAGATTAGTTTACTGAACTGCTCCCCTTACCAACAGTTTGATAAGTGCTAGTTTTTACAAAGATATTTTGAAGGTTCACATTCTTCAATGTGTATCAATCTCCTTTCATTAAAAACTAGTAGATCAAATGATTATTCTATATCTCACAATATAATAATTTTAAAAGTTAGGTAATATGATGGTTTCCACAGGTCTCATGACTCATCTCTTGATTCTGTCATTTTCTCACTAAGCAGGAGTTTATTCGATGTTATATGTTTTTATTTTAATACTTTTTGCATAATTTATTTCAATATAGTTTAATTTATTTCATTGGAATTGATTTGAAGGCATAAATACTCTTAAGGTCAACATTTTAGGCAAACTCTAACATACATTAATATTTAATTGATCAATTGCTTTTAAAACTATGAATCTTATCTAAAAGTCTTAATTTCTCATAAAGACTAGCTGTTGTCATTCAAGGATCCATTATAATCAGGCCCTATACTGTGCATGATTCAATATTTTTTTCATGTCATCTTCATCATAAAGTGAGGATTATATACTCAGTTCCATTTTGAAATGAGGACTCAGAGAGTCATGGTGGATGGCTCAACTTGCTCACGCATGCACACTTGGTAAGTGATGCGCCAAGAATTGAATATCAGTCTATCTAAGAGTATCCTGTGCTGTAGCCAGTACACTCAGGGATTAGTTGTGTAGGGGAAAGAGAATAAGAAAAAAGTCATAATTTCAAATAAATTATCATGAAAGGCTTTGTTGGGAGAAAGGCATTTTATCAATAAACAGAAGGAAGTGGAGGTGAGTTATAAGAATACAATAGAGAAGACTCAGGCAGGCAGAGAACAAGCAGGATGAAGGCTTGAAGCCCAAGGAGGAGTTCAAGAACAAGAGGAGGACTGAGATGGTGGTTATGGCTATCACCTCCCATCATACAGACTTCGTTTTTTACTGTAATGGAGATGGGAGGTATTAGGAGTAATGACAAGTCCGATCATTTCATACAGACGGCCTCCGTGTTGAAAACGATTTTAGAAAAGGAAAGCTAACAAAGAAAACTAATAAAGTTACTATGTTAATCCTGGTGACAGACAATAATATTTTAGTCTACAGTAGTAAAGCAATTGTTATATTATAGATATTATTTTTAATTAGAGTCAGTACAATCCCCTAACAGATGATGGAGAAAGCGGAAAGAGACATTTCATATTTGGGGTGAAATCAAACTCGTAGGATTAAATAAAGTCATTCAGCCCCCCTCCAGAAAAGATTTGACTATGCTGAGTTTCACACACCTATTAGACATTGTATCAGAATAACTCTTCTGTGTTTGTTGAAGTGTTTAGTGATGATCGTGGCGTCCTCTCCTTGAATTCAAGTTTACCTACAAAGTCCTTCTCAAGAGAGTACCAGTAACCATCACCAATGGATGCAGCCTGACACCGGATGAGGAAGCTATCAGACATCACTATGAGTTGCTGGCTGTCTTTTGAAACATTTAGAAATTTTGTGATGTCGATGTGCCTTTGATTTCTTGACAAATACTTGTACTTTTACTCTACACATGCATTTAAGGTACACATTAAATCAGAGTTCATTATTCAGATCATTTTGATAGCAAAAGATGGTCATTTTAGAATTACATTTTCTCTGAAATAGTGTTTTCATTTTTACATGTACATTAAAAGCAGCAAATTCAATATCAAAGTAATAGTGCCTTGTGCAACTCTATTTCTGCAAGTCTTGTTTAAATAAAAAAAAATTTAAAAACACACAAAACTCAAATGTGACTTATTTTTGCTTCCTTTTATACTTTATGTACCATTTTTTATAAAATATAATTCTGGGTCAAATTCTTGGTCTAATGGCATTTGAAAGTCAATACAAACATTATTTACTTCTTTCCAACAGGGAGCTATTTTTTAGACAGTATTCTAACTTGATATAGCCATGTTAATAGGCATACCGGGTTAAGTGAACCACTAAGTGGGTGGTTGATCAAATAAGGAGAATGTTCAGACAGTAGAAAGTGAGAAAATATGAGATGATCTCTGTTGTTGCTACTGTCCTAATTACCAGTATCTAGGAAAGTAACAATAATTACGTGTAAATGAAAAAAAAAAAAAAAGAAAAAGAAGATAAATGTAACATGTGAGTGTCTCTGAGCACCAAGACAATTAATGCATCGGATGAGAACATTAGAATTCAAAAAGATCTTGGCAAATGGACTGATAGGCAGTAACTGACAAGAGGGTATTTAACAAAGATAAATTAAGGTCCTAATTTAAGAACATTTATTTACATGGATATATGATTTTTTGGTAAGTATTCCAATATTTTCAAGATAGGAAAATCTATATACAGCTTACAGAGCAAAGGACACCTAGGATCTGGCTCTAGATCCTAAGGCAGCTGGGTCCCTGCAGGAGTGCTGTTTTCACCACTTTCAGAATGACGGAGTTCCAACTTGATCTCTAAGTCCTTTCCCTTTCACAAGTAAGATTTATATGAACCCAGATAATTACTGACACGATGTCAGTAGTGATGCAGCTAAACCACTTCTCCAGGTTTTAACAGTCTTATAACGTACAGGATAATACTGCATACATACTTCAAATAAGTACATACTGCACCTAATTTAGAAGATAAGCTGAGGCACGTGGGTTTCCTGGTCTCAATACATTTCTGTATTTTTATCAGAGTCTAAATCTGTGAGAAGCAAACACAGGATTAGATTCTCTAAAAAACAGTCTTCAGGATTCATTTTAATAAAAATTAAAAATTTCTTTAAGGAGAATTATTTCATAATTTTGTTTTTGTTTTTTGCAGTTTTGAAGTTGTTGACTCAAGTTTTTCATGGAAAGAATCACATATTTTAGAAGTAGTACCGTATCTGTCTTTGAGTGCTGCATCACATCTCACTTTGTTTTTTGTAAAATTGTAACTCATATCTAAGTAGCTGTGGGTCAGTTTCTTCAGGGAATACTTTAAAATGTTAAGCAAAATAAAGCTCTATGCAAATTCCCACTGCAGTTACGTGACACAGGGAAGAAAGCAAGGATTCTGACTAACTGCTGCAGCTGAACAGGCCCGTTTCTGGATATTACCTGAAACTCCTCTGGGCACATGAGAGTGCTGTTCCTGAGAACCCAGGAAGATTTCATCAGCTTTATGTTGACAGCGCAAATCCAGAATTAGCCACAGTAAGTGGAAGACTCAATTAGTAGCTTTTGGCCTCCTGACCATCTTAAAAACCCTGCTGACACACTGCACAGGAACTCCCCCAATTAAACTATGATCTCTATTGAGATTCTATGACAAATTAATCACCACCATGCTAAACAACATTCATATTTTAATAATGGCTCTAGTACAGAGACTGAAAAGCTTACCTGACAATGTCTGCATGGCACTCCAACATTTCTTTATTGCACTAGAGAATAAATGCTGGACTCTGCCTTCATACTATTTTGATTAATTCAAAATAGTATGGAGTGGTTAATTCAATTTGGTTTTAAAAACCTAATGCTTGTTATCTGGATACAATAGTAAAATTGACTTGTACAAGATAAAGTTTCCAGCCTAAATGTTTACGTAGGGCTAAAGAAGAAATAATCCAATAAACTATAGATTACCCCTTTAGTATGTGCTGCTACCTCAGTCAGGTAAGGTCTATATGGTAGCACCTCCTACCACAACAAACGCAAAGGAGTTACTCACCAAGGAACAAAGGTGACCTAACTACAGCTGTTGTTGTCACAAATTCTCTAGTTTTTGAAGTGTTAGCTACCTAACCATCAACAAAACAGTTTCTACAGATCTATTTGATAGAGCCTCATATCCTTACCTACCAGTTTTCTTTTGGTCCTACTGAGCTAAAGGGAAAAGGAGATTACTTTGCAGATAACTCTGTTCACATGATAACTGCATAATTTGGCAGAACACAAACATTCCTCTGTCCTTTAAGCAACTACTGACTACAGGTTTCACTATCCCTGCAACATTTACAACTGTATTCTCTTGTCTGCCTGTTCTGTCCCTTCCCATCTCAGCTGGAAAAATATATTACTTCGTGATTTTTCTGTACTGATATTGGAATAAGACAGGGATTAATTCTTCAGGATAGAAACTTCATATACGATTCTGTTATATGATATTTATAAAGTGATTTATTCAATTACATCATGTTATGCATTTATGCTTTTTGTGTTAATAAAGTATTTTCTATTTTAACACATTTGAATAGATTAGTCTAATGCCACATATAATAAAGACACGCTAATAATCATTCAGTGAACACCTAAATGGCAATGTCATCATGGTCACTTTATTCCTTTATCGCATATATTAATGAAATGTGTACCCTACATTTAGACATACGTAACTTCAAATTCTTTCTCAGTGTCAAATTTATACAATGGTTTGGGAATATCTTTCTTCTACTTTTATTTAGGGGTAATTTATGGGCCTTTGCTGAAGTTATTCATCTTCCCATGATCGAAAAAGATGTCACACATTGTAGAAAGCAAAACTTCAAACACCCAACTACAAAACAAAACAAAACAACAAACTGATATTTTACTTGGTGTATCGGATTCTTTTAGATGTAAGTGTTATTTTGTTTTCAATGACTGCTCTTGATTTTAAATTACATGTTTTAAACTCTTTACAGGTCTATATTTCATAATATTAGTGTAATTCACCCTGTACTAACAATATATTCTTGAATCACTTTTCAAATGTATGTCATTAGTGTTTTGAGATATGTTTGCTGATGAGTCCCAGAGCCTTGCTTCCTGTTGGGTTCTAAAATATTTCCTGGAAATTGGAGAAGAGGAGAGCTCTTGAGTATACTCATGTTTGAAAGAAAACCTATAAAACTGATGCCTTTAAAACTGAGGTGCAGTATTCTCTTCACTTTGTCAACACTCTTCATTACTTCCTGAATGTGGATCTTAAATAAACAGCAAACTCATATTTCAAAGTTCATTGCCTCTGTAACATACTTGCATCACACCTTGGAGCCTTATTTCAAAAGTTACTTCCCTTGGGATGGTTTTCTTCTTTCCTAGCCAGAAGAAGTAATTGCCTCTCTTTACTTTTGCAGCATTTTGGACTTAAATCTGTTACAACTCATATTATTTATGTCGCAGTTGTGCACGTATGATATATTTCTGCCTCACCAGACAGCGAATTTCTTGTGGGCAGGAAATGTATCCTCTTGTACCTTACATATTAACCACCAGAAAACCTATTATTAAACCAAGTAATCTGTTTGCACTTTTTATCTATTACAACACTCTGGTATAGGAGATAAAGTGGTACTTAATCACAATTCTGTTCCAAATTAATATTACACCTGAATTGAACCAGTGCGGATCTGTGGCCCAATGCATTAAGAGAATAGTGCATGACCATTGGAATAATATATTGTATTTCAATCTGTTTTTTAGATATCATTTAAAAAGCATGAAGGAAGGGCTGGGGATTTAGCTCAGTGGTTAGAGTGCTTGCCTTGCAAGCACAAGGCCCTGAGTTCGATCCCAGCACCAAAAAATAAAAAATAAAATAGAATAAGAAATAAAAGAAATATGAAAAGCATGAAGGAGAGGCTAGTAGTGTTGTTCCTTTGTTGAACATGTGCTTAAAACATACAAACCATTGGGTTCAAACCTTGGCATGTATACACGAAAAAAGGATATACAATATTCAGTCCCATCCAATTGCCCAAAGGCTAGTTCGCCCCAGTGGAAAACTAAATGAAAGCCTAGTATGTCAGATATCAGAAGTATTTCAAGAATGTGAAACTAGAGTAGCCTTCTGCTTTATATGCAAGAACTGAGTAAAGGGCAAGGAGTAACTCAGATGTCTGACTCAACTGGGTTCCTAAGGCAGAACTATGTTTTACTCCCCTGGGAATTCATCTGAAGCTCTACTCACAGACTGCCTCAAACACCTGTCTTCATTTCAGATTCCCCCTTTCCCAGGAAGAATATTTTGTATTGTTATTTGCTTCAGACGAGCATTTGTCAATATCATACAGTGCAGATTTTCCATTGTATACTTTACAGTAAAACTCTAGGTCCCATGCATTAATTTTTCTACAAAGAAAGGCTTCTGGAGTAACAGTCTTAAAAACCTAGCTCTGGAAATAAAAACTTTCGAGATCAATAAGACTTATTACAGAAGATATAATCAGATGACTTTTGCTTTTTCTTTGCAGAAGAAAAGCGTTTTTTCCATTTTTTCCTAATTTGGGAGATGGCTGACTGATCAAACAGATCATAAAAGAAAGTGTGAATAAACAAAAACTCATTAAATATAGTGGAAATTTCACTTTGATTCAGTAGTAATAATGATGATATGCCCAGGAAGTGTGTGTCTTTTTACGCTAGGCTCAGCACTTATTTACCTCCTATATTATTCATAAATGAGCCTCATCAGAACCAGGCAAGTTATAGTCCGAAGCTCCATCCTACAGCATGCGCACAGGCAGCCAACTAGAAAGTAAATGGCAGTAAATCATGTTGATAGGCAAAGATATCTGCTTCACAGTGTAGTCTGATGGCTTACCATGTACTTCTTTTGGGCTAAACTCTGATTGCTGGAGCAATATTATTCTAATTATTTTAACAATAATAAGAGAAAAAACATTTTACCTCAAATATTTTAGTCCCATTTAAGTAGGGTAATCAAACACAGATTACATGAAAAACTTCAAAAACTCTACACGCAGTAATCTATAGCCAAAAGTATAAAGATGAGTTTGATCCTTAGCACCCCCCAAAAAGTGTAAATAGATTATATAATTATATAAATATCATTGTATTTGTTCAGCCATTAAATTGGTCAAACGTTGAGGCTAGATCCACATTCATTTCCAAATTAAATTTGTAAAAGTTATCAAAAACTGTTGGTCATTTATTAGTACAACAAAATATTTTAAATATTTTCAAAATGAAAACATGCTTCAATTTCAAATATTAAAATTGAATGACTTCTAATATTTTGTGTTCTGTAATTTAGAAAAATTGGAGTTCTTGAGACTCACTGTTTCTCCTTCCTCCCTTCCTCCCTCTCTTTCTTCTTTCTTTCCTCCCTTCTTCCCTTCCTTAATTTTAAAACATTTAAGGAATTAGTGTCCTGTAAAAAAGAGAAAACACTTAGGAAAGTTTCAGCAAACTGGGTACTCTACAGGAATCTTTACTGTCCTGCTCCCTAGGGGAGCCAGGGTCAGGCTCTGGTGCTTGTACTCGCTTGTGAACTCTATCACCTTGCCACTTTCACCCTCACCAGCGGCATCTGTTAACAGATGAGAAAACTGGAAGGGATAATCTCGAAGGAATTGTGCATTTCTGAGGAGAATAACCACGATAGTCACTGAATTCATTTATAATAACCTTTCAGTAGTAAGCTGACTATTGATCAGAAAAATGAAAACCAAAAATCCACCTTTTGGTTCAGTAGATTAATTAGCTAATGAGATTTTTCTGACCCTTGAAAATCAGAATCTGCATTTGGTGACATGTTAACCCTCTAATCTCTCTAGGATCTTGTGCTCTCAACTTTTCTGAGGTGATAGGCATGCGTCTTGGGCACAGCATAATTGAAGAGAAGCAAGACATAACTAATTTATTCTTTGTTTCGATTTTTATTTAAAATACCTTTCCTAAAACAAGTCAATCTTCATTTTAATAGGCTTTCCAGATTTAGCAATGAAGAAGATCAAAACTTCTTTTTTCAAGCAAAATTTGAGAAATAATGACAGTTTCGTAGAGTTTAATGACAAACTTGGCTTTCTGAATGTCTGCACGATCCTAGCAGAATCTGTGGACACGTCAAAAGCTGTGATTTAAAATGAAGTTATTTCAACAGAAGATTGACAGGCTCAAGCCAAATGATACAATGTGGGTTCCCATACCCCAAATATTTCTTAAAGAAATGAGTTTAGAAAATGGTTCTTTTTAGTTTATTTCTCAAATCCAGATTCTCTGTCCCCACCAGTCATAAAATGAAAACCAGAACTTCAATTTCTATGCTGGGAATCTGAGCCAATCTATTTTCCACTGAAAATCAGAAGAGAATGGTGGCCATGTCCTCAGAATGGAGTGAGACTGTGTGGACACTGGTTCCTCACATCCTAGGTGTGTCCAGGTTACCTCAAACCAGATAACTTCAGTGCTCTCATTTATTAGGATAGAAAACGGAGAAACTACATATTGGATTCTTGTGTAGGTGAAGAGTTAATCTTAAAAAATGAACAAGCATACTCATTGGTAGTTGATAAGAGCTCAAGACAGGTTAGGATTTGGGGTTTATTTTCATTGCTTGGTAGCCTCTGGGGGAGGTTTGTCTGTCCCACCTCCAGCCTGCAGGAAGGGTTCAGGGTGTGTTCCTAGGACCTCTGCTGTCCTCCAGCACAGATGTGCTTGCTGCTGCCTCTGACAGGGAGGCCAAACGCCAACTGCCTCACTATGCCCATCTTCTCACCTTCTTCCACTACGAGGGCAGAGGTAGGATTAAATTCTCTTCCTTTGCAATAAAGAAACACCTGAAAAACCCCTGGCCTTGGAAACTTTTCTTCCTATTGTTTGAAATTACTCTCTTTTCCCCTCATTTTCTTCCCTTGATGCTCATTATTATCCAAGCAAAATATTTTCCTCCTAATATCCTCTTTTCCTTATCTAACTCCTTAAATTCAATTTAGAAAGCACTTACTGCATGCACACACACAAAATAATATATGACTTTGCTCCTGTTTTCAAGAAGCTGAGGATGCAAACAAATAAGAAGATATGCAAATATTAAACAAACAATGATATTCTGACTTCCTTGATAGATAATTCTGCTTCATGGAGTACTTCTATCAGAGTCCACTTTGCAATCTTCAGGTTATTCATTAGGTCCATGCCAGTATGACAGCCACTAGTTACACAGGGGTTTAACATTCTCATTAACCAAATCACACGACAAATTCAGTTCTTCAGTCACATTGGCTACATTTTAAGTGCTCAATAAATACATATGGCAAATGGCTACCATACTGGGGATGGAAAGAGAATACTGTATTCCCATTACTGCAGAAAGTTTAACAGCCAGTGCAGAGCTAATACTCTTTGCCTGTGTCATATTTTACCTCAATGAAAATATTCTCAATTGGTTTCTCTCTTGCAAAATTTCTTTCAACATTGTTTTGAAATAATCTAGAATACAAACAAATCAAGTCATAATCTGAGCTGCATATGCTGATCTACTCTATTGTAAATGCATGGGATGTTCAATTATGGATTTGATTAGGTAAATTTTTATGTCATGTATGAAAATAGTTTTTGAGGGAGAATAACAACTGCTTATGTAGAAAAATTATTTTAGATAAACACTGTCAGTTTTAGAATTGATTCCCATGTAAACAAGATTGTAGACAGAAGTTTTACACTGTGTGTGTGTGTATGTGTGTGAGAGAGAGAGAGACAGACAGACAGACAGACAGGAGAATATAGACAAGGAGATACTGATGACGATGATGATGCTTCTCACTTAGTAAATCAGAACTTTTACCCAAAAATATTTAACATGTGTATTCAATAACAAATAGCAACCACAAAATTAATTATAATGTTCATCTTAACAGACTCATTTGATTTGGTTAACAATCTTGCATCTGAATACAAATCAAGATTTAGCAAAAGGCAGAAATGACAGCAGAGGTATTTATAACTGAGAAATTTTATAATTGTTCAAGATATGATTAGTTTTATGTATTTAAGAACTAAAACCAAAACTATAACCTCTGTGCTTATCTATCCTGAACTTTCCCCCAAATGCTGTGAACTACTCTATACCTTTATACAATCCAAATATGATACAGATTCAGACATCAAAATATTGTACGCATGTAATATTAAATTTTTGCCTTCATGTCACCATATACCAGTGCAAAATGCAATCATAACACATCAGATACAATTAGGGAAGTGTGATGGACCACCATGTGAATTAAAGTGCTTTAACTTTTCACTTGGGCTTGGTACTTATTTAGAAAACACAATTCAGAAATAGTTCTCTGCCAAATGCTCACCACCTCATTCCGCCTCCGTATCCACTCAGGTGGTATGCAACCTTGCAAAAATATCTCAATTCACCATGGAGTAATCTTGCTTCCCACAGACTTTAAACAATGCACAACCTTTTTGGTTGGTAAATATTATTTAAAGTTCTTAATTCATTGTTTGTATCTCTCTGTGCAAGAGATATTCTCTATATGTTTTGTATTGTCTTTCAGGGTCAGAAATCCTATCTTTTGGACTATCTTCAATATAAAATCTGAAGTCACCTGGACTGTTCCAGCTGCTTCAACTTTTATCCTTTGCTCTTATTACCAGATGCAATCTAATTAAACCCACCAGGTGTCTCCCCTCAGGTTACAGTACCTCACAGAATCCTTGCTAGGAATAAAATATGGAACAAGTGAATGCCAGATACGTAATGAACCCTTCATGGGGAGGTTGATGGGAGGCTTTTAAAGTTTTTTGATCACTATAATAAAAGAAGGGAGAAAATTAACTGAAAATATGTAGGCAGTGATATACAAAGTTATTCTGTCCTTTGGTTGCTCACATTTTTTACTACAGTTTCTTTTCTTAATCTAACCAAATGTTATTCACTCATCATGCTAAATGTAATAAAGCTAAAAAATGCCATGTAGGGTTTTTCAACTAGACAAATGATTTTATATTCTCAAGGCTATGTACATAATTATTACACGCAATATGATGAAATAAAATAGACCTTTAAACGTATTCTTCCTAAAAGAATTTGATGCAAAATTTAGAACTAAAGCAAAGTTAAAAAAAAAATTACTATACCAAGATCATTTAATAGTTTACGCAGTACTGAACTGTAAAACAAGGTATTCTTGCTACTAAATTACCTGCATATATTGAATAGTTTATTACAGGAGGGTTGAGGAACCAGAAGAAGTTTAAACCAAACAACACAATCTCCAGATTTTTAGTGTTTTTTACTCTTATTTCTAAGTGCTTCCATAGTATCTGTGCATGGTCTAACAGGATTAAGCAAATACTGTATAAAAAGTTAGTCTTTAGGTTCCCTAATGGCTATTTGTATGAATGGACAGAAGAGAGACACTCACTTGAGACTATTGCCTTTGAAATTAAACCTTTATTGTAATTACTAGTTGGTTTTATTGATCTAAATATAAATACATTTCAATAGCTTCCTAAAAAAGTGCAAAAAGTAATCATTTATTCTCAGACACCACTGAGTCTATGCGTTGTCGAGTTTTATGTAATTTACCAATTTTTTGATTTGTCGTGTGGAAAGCATTATTTGTTAAGTGTTTACTATTTCCCCTTAAACCTATATTCACCATATATCCATAGGATCGTGAATGCCATAACTATCAAACTATAATAGCAGCCTGATCAAATGTGTATCTTTAATTTCATTTTTAACTTTATACAATGATTGTGTAGTTAATAAAGTGCTTATCAGAGTCAGTAAATTTACATTTGAATTTTCTTTCTATATGAAGTGATAGCACACTTAACCATGTGTTTCTTATGCAAAAATGTTCAATTTGTCTTATTTTATCTCTGCCTAGAAATTTAATGAAATTATTAAAGTAAGATAGCACTAATGAATTTGAGCATGCAAACTAGGTTTATTGTTTTTGCAATTTTGATAAGCTTCTTTTTGAAAATGAAAAATTACTTTCCAAATAGAAGAATTGAACAAAAGTATTATAGAACAACTTATAATTAATTTTATGAAGTACAACAAATATATAAGCCAGATAGAAAATTTATTATATCATGCGTAATTTAAACTTAGATAACGTTTTTATTTATGAATTATTTTTTCAATAAATGTATAAGTTGTAATGATATTTAAGAAGCACAAAATTCTGGCTCTGTTCATTACACATATGTAAAACTCACACTTTGTTGCTAAAATAATAGTGATCTTCTTTAAGTAATAATTTGGCATACTTTTTGTTCAAATGCCTTCAGTTTGATACTAATGCACTCTGTAACTATCAGAATTATCTGCAGTTATACATAGACTAATATTTATATGGACTAAAGTAATTATTTTTTTAACAGCAGTGGGGATTGAACCCAGGGGTTTGTACATTCCAGCAAAGTGCTCTGCCATTGAGCTACATCTCAGTCTTTTTTTTTTTATTTTTAAACTTTAAAACAAATTCTCACTTGTTGAGCCGGGTGGCCTCAAATTTACAATTCTCCTGCCTCAGCCTCCCTAAAGTAGTCTTGTAATCAATAATCAACAATATGGGTGATCAATATAGTCATATTTCTTTCCCAATTTAGTGTTTATAGCTACATTTGATTTTAAATGTTTGTCTCTATAACTGATAAGTTTCCAAAGGCTCAATCTGAAATGCTACCTCACACTATGGCAAACTCCAAATACTCTCAAACACATTTGATAATACTACTTCTCAAGTAAGAATTCAATATATTCCCAGATGAAGAACATATGGGATTTTGTTGTTCTTGTTATTCCTGGAAATTCTTAGTGATCAGGCTTGGTTGTACTTTTGACATTTCTTCCTAGGACTTGCTAAGATACACTTCAAGGCTGCAATAACTAGATTAAAGTAATAACACACCAAGTATAGCTCTAGGCTACAGTTTTAGCTGACACAAATCATCTTTCAGTGGACACACTTTATAGTCTCTAACACAAGATGACTTTGCTGGAAAAGTTAGTGCCCAGCTGCAGTTACATTTATATACTATCAGAAATCTGCAGTTAGGCACCACAAGTTTTTTTTTTTTTTTTAAGTTTATAATGAAATAGGGCTGATAGTTAAAATATCTTAACTATATTTCTAAGTCACATCATCTTTCACAATCATACCCTACAATTAAAACCCAGTTAATCTCATTTAAGATTTTTTTTTAATGGCTGAAGGCTACCATAGTTTGATTTGTTAATTTAAAATACTGTAGTACATTTGTCTTCAACTAGTAAACAAACTAGTAGTTCAAATGCAAAAATAAAGAAATGCTTAGCATATCTGGCTAGGGTATAATAGGTTGTAACAAAATGTACTCAGACCACAAAATTTTTAACCTAAGTTGATAGAAAAATACATTTCAAATAAATTTTGGAGTTTGCTTTTTACCGATCTGATCTCATTAAAAATATTTTAACAAATATCTAATCCATCAATTGCCTACCTCTGCTTCTGTAGGAAAATGAAAAAGTCTTATGTAGGAGTTTATAATTTATTTGGCAATATTGAATCTATGCAGAGGTATAACATATTTTTGAGGAGAGTCAAAACCTAAAATAGATTTTTCGTAGATATTTATATTTTATGAAAATTAAACACACAGTTCCCTAATTTATTAAAAGGAATGTAACAAAAGTGATTACAATATTATAATTAACTAAAACAAATACTGCTGATAGTGCAGTTTCCATAATTTTTCTAAGGTATGTATGGTTAACTTTATAGAACTAAATGAGACAATTTTGTGAGAAATTTTGAATTGTGATATTTTTCTTCTCAATATACCTGGACTTCTCTATCCCTAAACATAGAGAAGAATTATGTGTATATTATTTTAAAGCACAGTTTACAAAAGCATATATTGAAATATATTGGAATGTTTGCAGCAAAATAGGACTTACCAAGAAATATGCTATATTGCATTTCACTTCCCTTTTGTGGATCACTTTGAAGCACAAAAAACAAAGAGCTAATATTTGAAGTGCTGCAGAATCTGTAAAACTAGAAATGGTTCACTTACACAAAAAGTACACAGTAAATGTACAATACAAGGTTATTATCAACTGGACAGTCCTAAGGTTTCCAGGAACTTGTATAGTGTTAGAATAACGATGTGATTTCTTTGTTTAGAGAGACCTTATGTTATTTCTCATAAGAAATCAAAGCTTAGCAGACCAATGGTCCAATTGTTTAGGGGGTTCACTTCCAGTATTTGTTTACATCATCTAAATCGTTGGCATAATGCATACTGATTAGGTATAAGTTATTTTTAAATGAGCACTGGTATATGCCATAATTATTTATAAAGGATGATTAAAAACTACTTCATAAAATAAAACAGCTTTCCTTTAAATTGTTTTTTACAATATGTAACAAAGGAAAAGATAAAGGGATGTAATGATTCCATGATGGAATTATGGTTATATGAAAAATGTTTGAGCTATAAAAGAAATATTATTTCAATATACAAAAGTTTTCTTGAGTGTAAATATATTTTTTCCCAAAATCATCTGAGTCTGAGCTAATTGTAAAATATGGTGTTAGTGTCAAAAGCATGCAGGTAACAATGGCAGCTGGTCTTTATATTACTGTACCTACCTGGCAAAATAGTCTAAAACCTGGGTAGGAATTAATATTTCCTTCAGAGGATGGTAAAACATCAGGCTGCATTTCATGGAAAAACAAAATGGGCATGTTTTCATGTTTGTTTTTAAGTAGACTAAGAAAGATTAAGCCTAGGAATAACCCCTATACATATGCCAAGAATAAAGACTTAATAACTGTAATAACTGGAGTGACATTTTGTTAACATTTAGAATCAGGACATAAATTAGAAAAATTGGAAACAGTGTGCCTGCCTTCTGAATGTTTGGACATGTCTGTAGCAGCATATGCATATGCAGGTATGTATGTGTACTTGCAGTATGTATATATGTGAAATGCATATGTTTATACCTGATCTTTCTCTGTATTGTGAGATTATATATATATAAAACTACTATGATTTCAGTTTTATTTTTCTCCAAGAATAGTAATTCTCCTCTCGTTTTCCTTCCCTCTGCAATGCTGCAAAATAAATTAAAGGCTCTGGATGATACATAATGTACAAAATAATGTAAGAAGTTGTTGCCATTTTTAGAGCAAAGAGATATCAGCTTCGAGATAAATGTTTCACTTAAAATTGTCTGTTTTCATGTTATTAGGTCCTATTTTTCTCCCATTATGCTTTAGTCTCCTTAATTTACTTTTCCAGACTCCAGTTAAAATAAAATTACATCTTGCCTTTGCCTTCTCTTTCCTCAATCTTTTCTCATCCATACTAGTTGTTTCTTGTACTGCATTTCACATTCTTATATATTTTCCTGAGAAGTTTCCATTTATCTCATTAAACATTTGTCCTTTTCTAAAAAATCTTTTACTTTTAGTGCTACATAAGACTGTTTTATTATATTAACAGTTGGGATCCCGTTGTAATTAAAATATACATAACAAAATCATAATAAAATACCTTGTTCTCTAAAACTTTATTGCCAGCATCTTTTATTACTGCCTGAAAAACAGTTCCAAACATTTCACTCCTTAAAATATCATTTTAAGGCTGATAGAAAATCTTGTAGATATGTTGTTACCACTTTAGTAAAATCCTTTCAGTGTCCTTCTAATTCTTTAGTATAGAGTGAATACATGATTACATTCTCAGTTAGCAGGTAGCAGATTTTACAGATTTCTTTTTTTATCAGTGATTTATTACCAAGTTATAAATATGTTAACTGTAAAACTGAATATTTATTATTTATTTACTTTTCTCTTAAATTTAAAAAAAGAATTAGTATAACAAGTTATTCCTATTAGTCAAAGGTAACATTACAGAAACAGTAAGAATTGTGCGGTTATTAAAATGTTGTTTGAGAATCATGTATTAAGGTGTAGACCCAGAATCAAAGAATTTAAAACAAATTAAAAGAGTAGCAACCCAAACAAATCATAATAGCAATCCTTTGCAATACCTCTAAATTGCATTTCAAGTTTTACTTGCCTAATGTATTTCACATTGCACTAAAATATAATTTCATTTGTTCAAAATACATGTGCGATTTAATTATACTTTTAGTGGTTTTAAAAATATCACGTTAAAAATCACCTACCCTTCTGCAGTCTTGAGGGTTGTTTCTTTCCCATTTCTCTTGGTTAAACTAAATTTGATCTTGCCTAAAGGTGCAAGTATACTTATATGTGCAGGGACTTCAATAATTCATATTTTTGACACCCAGACATTATATGACCCACTGAATACTCTTAATTAGTCAGGGAAGGAAGTATCTGTATGGATTCACAAATTATTTTAAACATACTTTTAAATATTTTAAATTAGAGCTTCCAATTAAAATTGTACATGTCACATTGTCTCATTTAATTCCACTGTTCTTTTTGGGAAGCAGAGCCTCGGCTGAACAAGCCTCATTGATGTGAGCTGAGCTCAATTAGTTTCTGATGTTCTGCCAAATTGCCTCATTACCTGTCATACAAACACCAGTGACACTTTTAAAGTTCACCTCTTTGCATCCATATTATTCTCTTTGGACCAAAAATAATTATTCTCATTAGAGTAGTAAAAATAAGCAATTTGTTAATAAAAAGTAAACCAATATGTTTGTAATATAAATAAAAAAGCAATGATGAGACATAAATCAAATGCATGCTCAGGCAGATGTATGTGTGCCTGTGTGCACACTTGTGTTTGCACACAAGTGTGCACACAAAAGACTTCTATGTGAACTGTAGTTTCTTCATGAAATCCTTAGAGTTTATTATACTTGCCAGGTCCACTGGGTTTTGCACATTCCTTACAATGTACTGATGATAAGAGAAGCTAAGTGTTCTCTACTCTCTATCTATATCTGCATCTATATATATATTGGAATTTAGAATGCACTCTGGTCTAGGATCACGAAACAGGCAGCTGAAGCACTATCCACAGGGGGCTTCAAAGGACTTAAGCTAACTTATACCACATTTAGAAGACGAAGTATAAACAAGTACTTCAAATAACCTTTATTTGTAAATCCTTCTTTAATACTGTTTACCACTTATCAAAATATTGACTGAGAGGTAAAGATTTATGTAGTTTTAACCCTTGATGTGTTAGCCGCCTAAATGACTTTTCTTCTTCTTTTGCCCTTTATTCCTTGTCTCTTGCACAGGGAAATAGAAGGACTGAAGATTGGAGTCTAATTAAGAGATAATGTTTCTCAAAGTTGGTCTATACAGATGACACATATTGAAGCAAGACCGATTTTTTTTCCTGAGCGGCTGGCAGAAGATCATTAATAGAGCACTGAACCTGCATTCCATTAACAGCTTCATGATACTGTAAAACACTCTAGCTATGAAAGTTGCTGTTCGCCAGTGGCTTTCAGCCCCAGCTGCACATTAGAATCACTTGAAGATTTTTCTGAAAAAATGCCCTTGCCTGAGCTCCAACACACACCCATTAAATCAGAATCTTAGGGCTAGAACTGGAGCTGTGAGTATTTGCTACAACTTCCCCACCTGATACTCCCACCCAGAAAATGTTGAGAAGCACTGTTCCATGGGCATTGTCACAGCCACTATGTGTCAGCACATGACTTTCTTTGCACCTTCATCTACTCTTCCAGTAAACCTCAAAGGCCTCCTTAAAATTAAAATTAGAATGAAAGTAATTTTATCTTACTTTAAACATTGTTTGATATGTCTACATTTTAATCACTGGATTTTATGTATTCATGCAGTTATCAGTCTTATTTTTGATGGAATTCAGGTAATGTAAATAACTATGTAACTAAAAATATATTGTTTTAATTTGTACTTTAAGATTGGGGGATTCTTTTTCTTTTACATATTATGAAATTAAATGTGAGAAATGTCAGTGTTTACAAATCTAGGGTAATTATTTGGAGACTGGACCACCTAAATTTCTCTTCCATTCGGTTTTATGTCGATCTTATAATACATGCATTTTTATAAGTGTTCTTGCAAAATGTGAATTACCCAGAGTCTGCAAACACTGAACAACAAGCCTTCCAGGAAAAGAAATGTGCTTGTGTGCTGTAGGGTTTGTGCCCTCAGCAAATATTACTGCACAATTTGCTTTCAGTACCCTTCCTACTTAGCAGGGGCAACCCGCAAACACCCCAGGAGGTTATGAGAACACGCTGACTGCCAACTACACTTCATTCAGCATGACATGTAACACTCCTGCCCTTCGTGCTGCTAAATCAGTGATTCTCAAAGTGAGCAGTTCATTAGTCTCTAAAGGATCTCGGGGATAGAGCAGCAATGCGGAAGTAAAAAATGTTTTTCCCCATTACGTATATTTGCTTTAGTGCCAGTGTCAATTATTTAACTTAATTTTTAACTTACACCCAATATTACAGGAGGACATTATATTTCTTGTTAATTAAAAGGGTCAGGGAAAGTTTCAGTTATGCATTGGAACTTTTTTGAGCTTATAAACTCCAGGACAACAAAAAATAGGGTCAGAAGTTCCATAAACTTAATTAAATCAAAGTCTCGCGTGTTTCTTCTCCAATGGCTGTTGGACACTGAACACAAGCTCAAAGATGCTAAGCTAATAATCATTCTTTATTTAGAAATGATTTTCTTATTGTTAAACAGTTACGTTACATGACTTACAGTTCTTGATTCATGTTTTGAAACTTTTTGTAGCGACAGAAACTAAAGAACCTCTTTGCGCTTCCCATTCTCTTCTCTATGCTTACTTGTTCTTCTTTACCGTGTCATGAAAATTTCTTGCTGCACAGTAATTGTTCATACCAACTCAGAGCTTTTAAAAACGTTTTTTAAAATGGGGCTTTTAAAGATGTAGATGCTTGGTTTCCCCATCCTGGGCAAGCTTCTAATTCTCCAGCTCGGTGTTAAGTGGTGGAAAGTCGACAGTCTGTTTTTATTTTTTAAAACCATCAGCATATGCTCTACTGCCCTTTCCTCCTGACCACATTCTGAGGAACCACAGGGAAGAGCACTGGACTGTGCGCTAAGACTCCAGGTTTCAGGCAGCCTTTCGCTACCTTTCTCTGAGTGACATGTAAATACCTTATTAGTTTCCCTACTGGGATACAAAATTTTAAGAAATTCACTCCTTTGAAGTGGCACTTCGGGTCAAGTGATTTGGGAGAAATCTCTCCTAATTCAGGGTCTCTTGACTTTGACATTACTGACATTTTGGAAGGAGTAATCCCTCACTGTGGCCCACTCTGTGCACTGCGGGGCCTCTGCCAGTACCACCCTTCCCAGTCATGGCAACCTAAAATGTTTGCCAATCTTAGGGAATGTGCCACAGGAGAGTAAAGTTTATGCGACCTCATTAAAATCCATTGCTTTAATTCAAGTCCCAGTAATCAATTATTAGCACATTTTCTTACTCTATAATTACCATATAAATATACACTTTTAATTTCATCATCGAAGTATTTTAATAATGTTTCTGACAGAGACTGAGAACTGGAGTTAAGTGATGCGTTTCAGTCTAGTATGTCTGTTTCCTCAGCATAGCAAAGATTCCTAACTGCTGTTGCTCCCATTCCTTGGATTTCAGCGAGCTACTTAGTACAATTTCCATTTTGTTGTTTTTCCCCTCTATATCATTACCACGCTATGTCTCCAGATCCTTTTCTTACCCAGATGTGGTATGATGTAGGATTAGATAATACGCCTCTCTTTTTTTGCAATTAACCCCAGAGTAATGTCACATGGATTGTGAAAGTTTTTTTTTTCTTCTCCCATTTTTAAATCAGAGAATGATAATGGCATTGGATAATTTTAAAATCTTAGAGACATTTTAATAGAGATATTCTTATTTTATGTTAAGAGATGGGAACCCAGGTAATTTAAATGACTTGTCAGTGTCTCTCATGACAAGTTAGTGTTAGAGCCCATATTAAACATTGCTGAGCCTTCTGCCTTAGTCCACTTTTCATTTTCTTGCACTTGCTGCCTTTGCTAATGCTGTGAGAGCCGTATATATTACTACAGTGATTGCTAAAGAAAAAGAATACCTGACAGCAAAACCCAATTCTGCAATACTTGTTACTTATCCTAGGCAGTTAAGATATTTTTTATGATGTTTATATATGTCTCTATTGAAACTTACAGATGAACATTAGCCTCATGAATTATTATTTATAGAGAGAATGTTGTATCGAAGCCCAATATATATTCAGGTGATTTTAGTAGCTGGCAAGACTACAAAATTCTGCTCAGTCTTCTATTAACAGTGTCCAAATTGAATTTTATTTTGCTTCTTTGATAAGCTGAATAATAAAGGAATAATTGTAATAATAAATTCATTTTTCAGAAAAGACTTACTTTTAACACTTCAGGATTTTATCACCATATTGGTATTTTTCTCCCATTTGCATCTTAAATGCACAGCCAACCTTCAGAGTCTATTACCCATTTATTTTTTTTTTTATTTTTTTATTTTTTATTTTTTTATTTTTATTTTTTTTTTGGTGCTGGGGATCAAACTCACGGCCTTGGGCTTGCAAGGCAAGCACTCTAACCGCTGAGCTAAATCCCCAGCCTATTACCCATTTATTAATTAACAATGGTCCTCTTCATTTTTCATCCCTGTACCCTCTGTTGCCTGTCTTGGAATAATTTCACTGCACCTAAGCACATTTATTCAAGCGGATGAAAAGTGAATAGAGAGAGAAACGTTCAGTAAAGTTCATTTTTCCATTCCAAAGCAGGTCCTACAGGATCTCCAGGGATTTATGCTGCTTTACACTCCATCTGTGATCGCTGTGTCTCTCAGTCCCTTGATATTAACTACCGTGCCATTTAGTTTTGAGTTAGTTTCAGCAAGATTTTGTTTCATGGCTTTTCCTAGCAGGTTATCACCTGCTGTTTCCCTTTCCTTTTCCTCTATTTCTTTCATTCTCAATATAAACACAAATATTTATTCTATTTTAAATTTTATGCATATTGGCATCATTCTTAACCTCAAGCTAAAGAGAATGCTTGACTCAGGTCACATAATTCTCTCCAACTTGCTAAATGAGTTTAGACCCATATATGTGTTTGCAAATTGACTATTTTTTAGCCCAGTACACCTTTCCTCATTGAAATATCATTATATTGTAGCTACGTGGTTACTAAATTTTAAAGATGACAAATGTTTTTATTGCATACATTAAAAAACAAAGAGGTAAGTACATGTAAGCCTTTTTACAAGTAGGTCCAAAATCCTGCTCCACTACTATAGTTTCAGGTAGACTATGTCATAAATAATCCAGGTTATATTGCAAAGCCACAGCACTTCCCTCAACTCACACCTCAGACAAAACACCTCAGAGAATGTAACCTACTATACAGTCTAGAGGTTTTATGCTACAAATATTCATAAATTAATTCAAAGATGCAGAAATTAAATGCAATGAAGGAAAATTTTTGGATTAAAATAATTTGGGTTTATGGAGGCATAAAATAGTAAAAAAGCAAGCTGTTAAAAACTATTTTGACATAGCTAGAGATATAAATAATTTAAGCCAGACATACAGGGAAATTCTCCAATCACTGACCCCTGCTAAAAATCCTAAGGTCCAGCTAGTTACAACTGTTATTAGACCATATCTAACATGGCTCCTTACCCAGTCTACCTTTCCATCCTGTTGCTCATGTATTAGGCATACATGTCTTTACTCTTTTGGTAAAGCTTTCTTTTTTCTCTGTCTGGAGGCTGCCAACCCCAAGTAGTCACAGATGAAACCCACTATAAAGCTGCCAGACATCTTCTGCAGAGGCCCACTGGGGAAAAACCTCCCTGCTGAAGATTCCTATCCACTGTTCCCCAACTAGGATCCCATTCAGCTAGAAGAAGCCAGATAGGTTCACCAACAGAAGTTTGCCCAGTTCACCAACAGAAGTTGGATGTTTTTCTCAGAGCAGGGAATGTAGGGACAGGGGTCCCTATAGATAGGGAAAAGATAAGGTAAAGGCCACCTTAGATGTTATTAAAAATTAAGACAATTTTGACCTCTATAGCCAGACTCTAAAAGCCAGATAGCTATAATCAAATAGTTAGAAACATAAAGCCAGCTACATTCCAACAGTTGAGGAGACAAAGGCAAAGAGACTGATTCCAGGAAGGCCCAGGTCATCTGATTAACATAAAGAAAACAAACTCTCCCTTTTGATTCTTACAGCTACATAACTTGGCCCTGAACTACCCTCCTATAATCTTGCCCTCTGCCAAAACACAAAGGTCACAGGGTTGAGGGAAATGGCGCAGAGGTGACAGACAAGCCCAAGAGCCAATCAGATTCCAAGGGCCGACCCAAGAAAAGAACCTCAATAAAAAGGGACTACAAGGAAGGGCCCACAAGTATTTCACTTTCAAATGCTTCCTACTCATTGAGTAACTATCTATCATCTCCCTTTCCCCCTTTTTACCACTTTTAAATAAATTGTCTTCTAAATAAAAAAAAAAAAACTATTTTTATGGGTGTGACAGTTAATCTTGATTAGATTGCGTACTGCCAAGATGAAGTACCCTTCTAGGCATGTTTTTCAGGGTGCTTGCAGAGATGACTGGCATTCAGGAGAGCAAACTAAGGGGAGAGATCTGCCCTAAATATGTTTTCTACCATCAGATCAAGTGGTGGACTAGAGGAAGCTGCCAGCACCTGGCTCTCCCTGCTTCTGGACTGTTGGGAGGTGAGCACCTTTCCGTGGCCATGCCCTCCTCCACGATGCTTCTGCCTCACCACAACCTTAAAAGAACTGAAACCAGCCTCCATGAACTATAATCTCTGAAACCTTGAGCTGAAATGTTTCTTCCTTTAAGCTGCTATTCTCAGATATTTTTTCAGTGATGAAAAAGCTGCCTATAAACAACTGAAACAATAGGTGGCATTTGCTGATTTTCTTGATGTAAATATTCCTACCACTGCCATCACCAAGCTAGAATCTGATGTCCCTGAACACAGAACTGGGAAGAAATGTAAGGAGTTAGCTTTGGATGAGTAGCTTCCATTCCACAGGTAGAGGTGTTAAAAATGGCTTAGAAAGAGCTAGTTTAGGCTACTCCACAGCGGAAGTGAATTGATAGTGGACCATCAAGGTTACTGTAGCACAAGTTGCCCACACCTTGAAAATCAAAGCTTTCTCTGAAGGTGAGCTTCTCTGTCATTATTAACAAATCTGTCAGAAATGCAAAATCACAGGCATTTTTCCCAGACTCAGTCAAAATCTGCATTTTGCAAAATTCCCAGAAGAGTCATATATGCATTAAATTTTCAGAAGTATTAGTCTTAGAATCATCCAGTCCCACTGTATTCTCTGCAAGAGAAGGGCCTGTCTCCACAGCTCAACCACGCTCAGCTTCAGAACCTCAGTTGGTGGCACATAGCAGAATTCACTATGTCAAAAGCTGATGTGCCCTTAAATGCCTTCTCTTAGGTCAACATGTGCAGAACTCTAACTTAGCGAATTTACCTGCTGAAGAATTGAGAGTAAAATTCAAATCCATTAAGTGAGAAACTTTTCATTTATGACTCCCCAGAAAAAGAAAAGTTTATAATTGAATGCCTTTCCCCTCTGCGCTTTTTTTTTTTTTTTAATAGGGGCGACATGGACAGAAATAACAGGTACTGCTGAAACCTGATGTTAACAGGGTACAGTGTATGACTATGCCTGGCAGGGGCAGCAGCAGTGGCAGGGTCAGACAGGCAGTGCACCACAGCAGTGCAGGACCTGTCCACGGCAGTGAGGAGGAGAAGGGCATGTGGATTAGACAGGTTCTTCCTGTCTCCAAGGACGGCTTGTGCTTCCTGCTGGACATCAACTGGCTTCTGCTTCTCTCCTGAACTCACAGGAAATGAAGCAACCTCTCTCCTCTCTCTCATCATCTCCTTCACCCAGGCCCTCCTTTCCTCCCTACTACTTACTGAGATATCCTATCCATCATCTGGAACAGCTCTCTTAGATCTCTCATGTTTCTCATTTCCTATGGACTCCTAGACAGGTAAAGATGATTCTGTTGAAAACACTTATGAAATATGTAGGTAAATCTCAGTTTGACAAGTAATAGCAGAATAGCACTCTGCTATTACTTGTGAATGCTATCATTTGTGTATATTTTTTACTTCTTGGAGTTTCTTTCCTCATCTCTAAAATGGTCCTGGTAATTCAGAGCCTAAACAGTCCAGAATATCATGAGCTTCAAGCTCTCAGCAGGGTCTGGCGCATGATGGCTCAGAGTGGCTCCTCTTTTTCCTGTTTCAAAATATTTAGTGCATGTTTAATCCTGTGCCCAAACTATTCTTTAAAAATCACTGAGGATTTAAGGATCCACAAATAGTTAACTGCATGAGCCATCCACAGATTATTTTATACTTTCACTACTTTCCACACAAGTTTTCCATTTCACATCTGTTGTCACTGTTGATTACAAATTATTCTTGCTACTTTTGACAAAGCATTTTGATCCTTTCTGAAAGCTTAATGAAGGTGGCATTTATGTCATAACTTCACCCTTTTCACAGATAATGGTAATATCCTTGGTATCAATTACCCAGAACATCAATAAACTAAAGGAAAGATGAAGAAACTGATCTTGGACAAACTTGGTTCTGCCACTTTCTATCTGCAATCTTAGGTAAGTTACATAAAATCCTTTATGAGAATTATCTATTTGGAAGTGACTCAAGTATAAGAAATAAAAATTATGGTGTGTAAATACCAGGCATGGCATGTAATACTTAATAAATAGCATTTTTCCTTCTTCCTTTTCTGTTTTATAACTCATATCCTAATTAATTATTTTGCCATCTGAGGGATAACACTTGAATTTAACTAAGCCTGAATCTTAAATTCCATTCCTAATGATCCCTTTTGACACTTATTTATGCCACATTTAATGGTGAACTATTGTTACTGATGACAAATATCTGTCTGGTGGAGTTTGTATACCAACTACTATGTCTTGGTTTTGTAAATGTGTTATCTTTCTTCATTCAAATTTCATAAAGTGTATGCTTTGTGAAAAATGCATTTGTTGCTAACATACTTTCTGAAGGGATGGGTTTTTCTGGAGAGTATATAATAGATACTCTTTGAAAGAAAACATTTCAATGGATAATGGAAAACACCAAAAGTCAAAATTATTTCAGTTTAACCCTGACTAGTAGTCCAATCTACAAATTCCCTTCAAATCAAATCTATGGAATCATTTAAGAATGGCTCTAAATGATTTTTTAATTGGAATATTTAATTATACATAAATGTTTTAATATAATTCTAATAGAAAAGCTCATTTTCTTTGACTGAGTACTTATTTAGAGGTGCCATATTAACACAAACCCAATATTTTTCATAAAAGCATTATGTGTTTACGTGTGAATGAAATTGCAGGCTTCATTTTTTAACATCATGGTAAGAAAGCGGTTTTCAGAAATGTGTGCATCTGACCCTGAAACATTCAGCTCCCTAGAGCCACAGAAAGACTTTAGACTGGAGAGTTGATGTGCAAGCTAGGAAATAGCAAAGCATTTCAGTTATGTCTCCATGTGTTCACTGCCGCAGTCAAAATTCCTGCAGGGTCTGTAGGAAAGAATATAAGGATAGCAAAATAAGAAAACATGCCCGAGACCTCAAGAAATGCACACAGTCTGAGGTCAAAATCACAAAGGGAAATGCTTACACACCAAATAGAAGGCTATGGCAAGGTCTAGGGTTTGTGGTCACGAGAATTTAGTGTGGGACCATCTCAGTCTCATTCAGGAGAGGATCGCTGCATTAGGTCGTGTGTGTGTGTGTGTGTGTGTGTGTGTGTGTGTGTGTGGGTGTGTGTGTGTGTGTGGGTGTGTGTGTGTGTAACAAAGGTGCATTTCAGCATGTTAATGTAGATTATGATAAGTGCAGTCCTGTTAACGTCTCATTTTAGATATGAAGGTGGAGATACAAATGACTTCTTATGTTTCCTATCACCCTGCAGTTACGGACAGATTAATTTGGTGACGAAACACCAAATCCTAATGAACTCATTAGATAACACATTCTTGTTGCGCTTGGAATAATTCATAGAACAGAGCTTCAAAATGCCACTTTCTCCCTGGCAGTTGAAAGTGAAATTCCATAATAAAAATCTAACAAAATGAAAGAATGCAATGCTCACTCCTGAAACAATGCAACATGTAGATGCTTGAGCCATGATTACAAAGTAGCTTTTCAGTTGTAAAAGGGAAAATAGCCCACTTGGGCTTGTCTACTAAAAAGGTGTGAGATGAAGTGAACAAGAGGTTTTAGGAAAGGGGCTGCAAAATTATTTTGAAAAAAAAATATATCTATATCACTATTTCTCTCATGTCCTAAAATGGACAACTTTGCAAGAAAAAAAATGTAAAATGTATAGGAGGTTCCGTGAAATTGTTTAATTTTATGAAAGTCTTCATGCACACATTCTTATTCTTGACATGTAACTATGCAGACCCATGAAGGAGCTTTTATGAACCTTTGACGTAGATCACGTACAGCTGGGATTTGGAGCCTCAGTGAACACATAGGGGAAAATCACCCTTCTGAGGGATGTTTGATCTCTACCTAGAGCCGGACCTGGTACTACAAGACAGAGAACTGTCTAATGATACCCTTGTGACTACACTATTGCAAAGCAGCTGAGGTATAAAATACAGCATTCTCTTCACCCCGCAGTTGTTTGAATTCCCTTATAATAGCAACCTTTCACTCTGAAAAGCAGTGCTACTTCCACCTAGGCACAAGGAAGGATGCTGGCATGGGAAGAAGATTTTAAAGGGGTAGAGGGCAGGGGAGATTTTTCTCTCTCTCCGTGTAAAGTGTTTAAATAAACCAACCCAATAAAATATACTTTCAAATGTCCTTACAAAATGACTAAAATCTTCATGTGCATGGATATGTAAGCTTTTTAAGAACATGTGTATTATACGGTTTTAGTACAATCGCTGAGTATACTTAACATAGTATTATAGACACAACAGTGCATTTTGGAAGCTCTTTTAAATGTTCCTGATGACTTTCTGGGCTGCAGATTTTTGTAAGAATTCATCCAGTTCCCAAAAGCATATCTATCATGTGTTATTGATACCTCTGAATGTAGGTTTTGACTTGCCATGGTTGGCTGTAAACATCTCAAATATCATCTGACCAGTCCACAGAACACCCACTTTTAGCACCTCTCAGGCAGATTTCCATCAAAGTCAATGAAATGGGGCCAGAATGAGGTGCTCTGATTTGGATCAACTCTCCATGGTTTCACGCATACAGTATTTAGGGATTTTGTACACATTAAGGCTTTCATAACTGAAGTAACTCATGATCTATGGAGATATCCATTTCGAAGTGTACAGCTGTAGGGACGAAAACAGTAGGAAGAGACAATGGTGCTCTCTCTCTCCAGAGAGAACTGATTTCCCTGAAGCTGTTTCTGTGGAAAACTGGGGTCTATTTATACTGTTCATTTCATCTACTCTCCCACCACAATTTCCTTATCCTACCTGACAGTAACATATTATTTTGGATTGACCAATGAACTTGATAAATTGTTACTTGATTTATAAAAACATCTCTTGGATCTTTACTTGAAGGAGGAACAGTGTACTAGAAATACAATAGTCAAGTAAGGACACAAGATGGCATTTCTCCAGGACCTTAGCTGCTTAGTATAGGTAAAGACAGTTAAAAACACATAGAAGAGCAAATGCCAGATGACTGTAGATGACTGTGAGTTCTGTGAATTAGGCAGAGTGGGTGATCTACTAGACCAGGGATCAAGAAAAGAGTTGGTTTTACACAGAAGACAGGGTTGGAAAGTCCCTGTAGTGACGTGAACACTGAAGCATGAATCCAAACTGAGATTTAAGCAAAGAACTTAAGTAAAAAATGCAATTGTGACAATTCTGAGAAAGAGAAGAGTAGAATTTTGAACCTGAATCGTGGCAATGTAGCTGACTACTCCCAAGTATACACTGTAATAATGAGGACAAGACTTTGATAGGGTCTTTCAAGCACTGATGAAGTTTTTACGTTTCATTTTATCCTCATTTTCCATGTGTAAGCACTGTCAAGTCTATGACTATAAATGTGCCCAGTAACTTATATCACAGACATTTAACTTCAGGGGATTCATTTCTTATCTTTCCCTTTAAGTAGACAGTGAAATTGCTTGCCGTTATTTAGCATCTTGTAAATTACCATAAGTATATGTGTCTTTATTTCCTCTTCTTAAATATACATTGAGTTTATTAAAAAAAACTTATAGAGCTAAATCGTGAGAGAATGTAATTACATATTTCTAATGAATTTTGTGAAAATTGTGATATTGCCACTAATGAAAATTGTGATATTTGGGCTTAGATGTCTTCACATGTGGCTTGGTTATTTCTTTGGAAATCTTCATTTACTGCTGTCAGATGCACCAATGTAGATACCAAGACTTGATTTGATAAGCAAATACAGCATCTGTCCCATTCATTCTGCTATCCATTCTGTTATGTTTTGAGGAAGATGACATTAAATTTTTAGCAACAGTAAAAGTGCTCTTATTAAGCTCTTTATGCTGACAAATTCTTCATCACCGAAGATTAATCAAAGACGTCAGCAGAGTTCAAGATATGTTTTTTTGTTAATGAATGTCTACAACAGAATAAAAGCTACCAATTACATAAAGTTTTTCATAGTATGAAAATTGAATAATTTTTCTTTCCTGGGTGAGGAAGTAATAATGGTTAATTAAATTATTTTAGCTATATTGATTATTTCAGGAAAAATGAGTAAGTCATTATTTAAAAAAACAAAAACAAAAACAAAAATGACCCAATATTGTGCTATTTTAAAAGCATCATCTTAGATTTCCTTGTTGATTACCCAAAACTGTATTTTTTTAGCTTGAGTGCAGTTTTTGTTTGTTTATTTTAAGTGCCTCTTTTATAAAATACAAGTGCTCAAAATGTTCCAAATGTTACCTGAGGGATTCCCTTCTCTGATTTGGGGAAAATTTAAAATGACATTGAACAAATCATGACTATATATGAAGCATAAAAGCTTCCACTTATTTTTAATATGCCTGAGTGCATTCAAAATAAAGTTTTAAACATTCGAAATGCATAATGATGAGAACTCATTCTACACTAAGTCCCAAAATATGATTTTAGTTAATGTATAAACACTTCAATAGCCCAAGGATTTTTTAAAGAGGCATAAAAAGTTTTATTAGGCAGAAATTTAAAAGTATATACTCAAAGAAAAAGAGTGGAGGCCCTCGAGAGAGAGGCCTATTATTTCCTGGAACTGGGAACATCTAGGCCTCTATTAAGGAGGCCTAAATGAGGAGGTGGAAACCCCAGGAAACGGTAGCCCACCCCTCCAAAAATATTGGCCCATTTTACAGATATGAAGCTGACTGTTTTGTTTTTTTTTTTTTTTCCTTAAAATGGATAATTTAAAGCATTCCTTGAATTCTCTCAAACCTGTTCTTCTACTATAGGATCAGATTCCTGCTTTTTACTTTTTTTTTTTTTTTAAACTAAGCCAATTCTTGGATTTACAGTATTCTTAAAGAATTTTGGATGTGATGAGTCTAGAAAGAAATGAAAGGAATGCTGAAATGAATAGCCTTGGGTAACTTCAATTTGGTCTAAAAGTTGAGTCTTCTTTTTCTTCATTAGTACTTGTTTCCAGTACATAATTATAACATTCATCATGTACATGTATGTAACAAATCTTAATTCTCCTTCTAATCTTCTTCTCTACCTCTCTCTCCCCTCTCTCCAACTCTTGGTCACCAGCCCAAGGATTTTTAAATCTGGGCAGGGTAAATTTGGCCACCATATACAAGAAAAGTATAATAAATTATATTTTTAAATATTGATTTTTCATGTAATTAAGCAAAAGTAATATACTGCACAAATCTTAAAGTCATCTAATAATGGGAAATAAGCTTTTAAAATGCATATCTTATTTAAAACCAATATGTGTAATTTCTTAAGTATGTGAGAGGTGTCAATAATTTTAGCTTAAAGTAGTAATAATCATTAATTTAGAAAAATATTTCCATTTACAACTAATACCATAAGTTAAACTAATGTGTTTTAAAATGCAACTGATCTTTATCCTATAAATTATGGATACATGCATAACCATTGCTATAGTTTGTGGCCACAGAAACAAGCACAATGGGAAACCATGATTACTAACAGATTGCTTTGAGAGTGAAATATTTCAATAATTTGCATATTGTAGCCAAAGAATTGTTGCCAGTGATCCTTTCTATTTCAAAATATGATACTGAAAATGCTACTGAAATCTGTTCTCTCTCTAGGTGTCTGCCATAAAACACTCAGTTAACTATTTGTTGAAGGTTGTGAGGGACTAATTCTTGGCCTATATCGCATCCAAAAGTTTGCAATGTGCGGTCCTCCTCAACTCACAGAAACAAGTATGGAACACCAATCCAGTAACATGTTTCACCGTTTAGAAGTTTCTAAAACTATTTGTGTTTAATTCTTCCTAAACTCACCCTCCAGTCTCAAAAGAGAAATGTATACTATATATAGCCTTTTAGAAAGAATTTATTTTTCTTGGAATGCTTTGTCTTATACTATTTACAATATGTTTATTATAGATTATTCATAATGATCATTCACCATTAATTTTTAAACCCCATGACAAGAACCACGTGAGCCATATTGATTAGCATGTACCTACTTGACATGAATTAGAAACTCACTATATATTTCTCAGAGGAACTACTGAATAAATAGTACCTGTCAATAAGAATGTTTGGGTTCCTAATATTTACTAGACAATGTTCTCCTAGGTAGATTAAGGAAGCTAGGCCATGACCATGAAGGTCCTCACTTTTCTAAGTGATATTCAATCAGAGGAAACCAGGGACAACCTCCAGATGCTGGCTTGTCTTTCTTGGAGTGCAGTATTCTCAGGCTTACCAAGGAAAAGCGACGATGCATGGAGAAAATACTACAGCACCGTAGTCTTGAGTCATGCTACTGAGATGAACAGGTCTTTCTCAGTGTCACGATACCATGAGAGCCGAAAGAACACCTACTTACTTACTTATTTATTTACTTACTTATTTTTGGGCAGCAGTTTTTTATTGATCCCAGCTGGATTTTTAAAATGCTTAAAAATGTAGCACCTTACCAAAAAGTGCATTATTCCCAGATCAATTAACCCCTAATTGATCACATAAAATGCATACATGCTCCTAGGTACACTAAAAATACAGGTTGCTGGTGACCCTTTTAATCTAGTAATACCTCAGAGTAGAATTAGACAATTTTGCTGCCAGTTATTCTGGCTGCTGCATTCTTTGAAATATAATAACTCACTGTAGATCCTTTTCCTTTCACACAGGCGCTATGAAGCGAGCTTTCTAAGCATCCCTCAGCTAACACATACCTTTCTTTAAGCCTTGAACACAACTTCATCCTAACTGGTATTGTTTCTTTTCATGGTTGGCACTATCTCCGGCTTCTTGACGGATATGGATTATTTGAGAAGCAGATGTGAGAAAAGCGCTTTAACTGTTTAAGCAAAGGCGAGACAGATAGGGAATCTAAAACATAAAATTAATTAGAAACTAATTCTGGAAGAGCATATAATTTGCTGACTTTATTGGCATTTTCAAAGTAGTTTGGGAGACAGTAAAATTCCCTTTGAATAGCAGAGTAAAACAACAAATATAAATTCCATTTAATAATTATTTTCACTTAAAAATAGCCCTCATTTTAAGAGACAGGGAGACGTGGAACAAACAGTAAGGATCTTCCAATTATGTTTAATGCAGGGAAGATGAAGTCTGGATAACAGAAAGGGGATCAGCAGAAACATGCATCTTTTTGTTCAGGAATTTTTGTATCAATCTTGAGTTTCAGGCATATCTAAATACAGGATGGTGTGCCCTAGAGCCCAGTTCCACTTTCTATCCATCCAGGTGATATGCCTTCACTTATTACAAAGCAAAGAAATAAAATAAGCCAGTTGCAGGATGCCCGAGATGAAAGGCATTTACCAACCTCTTTGGAACTTATTCAAAAATCTTCTTTTGCCATTATTCATCCCATGTATTGTTTATTTTCCTTCATGACAGCTCTTTTAAATGACCTTATTATTTTGGTTTGTGAGACATAGAAACTTGTTGGCTGGGTTTTGTTTTTTTTTGTTTTTTTTTTTAAATTAAAAAAGACTAACAGGAGTTGGAGTAAAAATCATTCTTCATTGCCAACACTATGAATGTTATATCATTTGAAAAGATAAATGTCAAAAGATTTATAGAGAGGTTTGCCCTTTATTAATCAAAAATCCAAAATAAAATTATTTCCAAAATTATAAATTTTTAAAGTACATTACTGCTTACAGTGACAGAGATAGTCCAAGGAAGTGCAAGATTAAAACACTCATGGCCCTTGTGTTGGTTTCTTGAAAATGTGTTGCTGCTATTATTCATACTGCTCTCTCCACCCATCGGACTTGAATGCAAACCCCAAATAACCTCCAAAAACTAAAAGAAGACTTCCCCACTTTTGGAACTTTCATGGATTTAAATCTACTTAAGAAAACCTTTCTCTTACTTTCAACATTTTAGCAAATGTGTGACATAGCTTTAGCCAGGATATTTAATACTGGCATATATTTCTTGCAGAATTGTTTCACTTTTTGTAAGTGTAATAATATTAAAAAAAAAAAAAACAGATAGCTCTATCTCTGGATGCACACTATTTTGGGCATATATGTCTAAATTCCCAAAATATATAGGAAAGGTATCCTCACCCCAAAATGGAATATCATCTTTTTGTAATCACCACATGAAGTTTTATATATCTTACTTTCAGTTTGGAGGATCCCTTCTCCTTCCTGGGCAAGAATAATCCTATTCACTTTTTGAAGCTAGCCCAAAGGTAGCCTGTTTTTTGAAGCTTTGATTCTCACACGTAGAGTGTCACTGTCCCCCTTGAGCAATTCTGGTTCTGTTTATCTTTATAGCACTCTACATTTTTGTATTGTTCTGATCAATTGCCCTGTCTACCTGTCATTTGCCACTGAGTTCCTCCAAAACAGGATCATTTATTTATCTTTGAATCCTGAGTAACTGACATAGTGTTCACAGTAAAGGTAACGTAAGTATTTGTGGAAAAACGTTGGCTGTACTGCAGAATTCTATGTCATGCGTCCTACCTTTAATTGTTGGTTTTAAAGACAGCCACAAATTGAAAAGATCATTAATCTGAGTTCCCTTTTCTACAGAAATGTTAGGTATTCAGTTCAGCTAATTTGAAAAAACACATGTTGCCAAGACTAGGGCAGCAGGAATAGCAAAGAACTGCAGGGGCATGTTTCCAAAACGGAATCAACTAAGTTACTCTTAGCATGAATTCCATCATAAGGGACATTAATGACAACTTTTGAAATGTTTTTACTTTAAATCGTTCTAAATAGGATCATAGACATTTTCCTCATCCTTCCTTTGGTCTGTTAAGAATGCTCTGGATTTCCTGTGTAGACAATAATGAATAATTTGCATCTCAAAAAGCAATATGCATGGTAAAAATTAGGTTAATACAGAGTTGATTCCCCAAACACAGGGAACACAGAAGGGTGGGTTGTGGTACTCAATCACTTGTATTATATCTTTGAGAAGGAATGCTAAAAGTTGGTAACAATGTTTTTAAGTTTATACAAAAAAAGAATTTATAATACTCTGAGATATGCACACATTCCACTGAGTTACTACGATATAAAAAATTTCTTAAACCAAATACTATAATAGAAAATAAACTCTTCCCTTGGCTTAATTCACTGTAATATTTCTATACACAATTCACAAATTATTGCAATTTTCATCTGAGAAAAGTTCCGAGCAGCGTTTCTCGAAATGTGTTCCCTGGGCCAGCAGGAACATGGTCTCCCAAGGTCTTGTGAAAAATGCACGTCCTCAGCCTTCTCAGGGACCCACCGAGTCAGAAACTCTGGGACGGGTGGGCAGCAATCTCTGCTTTAACAAACATTCTTGGTGATTTTAATAGACATTGAACTTTGAGACCTACTGCTTTAAATTTATGAAAATCTGAGTATCAGTAAACACATGTTCTTGATAGAAATTCTGAAAAAAAAGAATCCTTTACTTTGATGCAATCGTTCAATCGTAAGATATTTTTAGCTCTTTTCCTCTTTCATAGCTCTTTACTGCTTCATCTTCCACATATGTCTGCGAGGTCTCGAAAGACGGGAACTATTTTGTGCTCATTTTTGTGTAGCTGGTATTTGAGTCTCATCACCATTATTTCAGTTAGAAATAACCCTGCTGAAACATATTTTGACTTCTAGGATTATGTGTCTTCAGTTTGAATGATTTCTCACCAGATGGCACTAATTTTTTTTTTTTTCAAGATGAGCCTGTTTTTCTAATTCTTCTCTTCGTTCTGTGATTTGAGAAGGAGGAATGCATAAGTAGGTCCATAACACTACTGACCTCAAGTATGCGTGAAATGAAATAAAGAAAAACTAATCCAAGTATCTGAAACTGATCCATCTCTCAAACTCTTTTTTTACTTATTTAGTTTTATTTATTCAACTTAGTCTATAAACTCTTCAGTACTTGTGATATCATTTTTCTTTCTTCATTTTTATTAGTGTATGTTTGCAATGCATTGTGACTACATTCACCATGATATATGTATCAGGAGAACAAATATACCTGGAGGATATAGGAATTTTATCTACACTGTTGTTATAGGGTACTGCCTATAGGTTACTATTTCAACCTTACGAATACTTTCCAAATGTAAAGGCAAATGAATAAATGAGTAAATGTGTGGAAATACAGTACTGTCATCTCTCACATAATTAACATTATAATAAAAGTTTGACTTCCTAGCATTTTGTTAGTAAATTATGAATTATAAAGGGTATTTAAAAAAAAACCACAAAGCCCCAAGTACATTACAAATTTAGGACAGACAAGTAAAAAAAATAAAATTAAAATACAAAATAAATAGACAATTTTAACAAAATGATTAACTGGTAAGATTAATTTTGAATCATATACCATTAATATACTTGTTCTATTCATTTGGGACTTTTAGCTAAAGCTTTGTTCTGTCTGTTTTGATTCATGACATCCTAATAAACTCTTTCACTTCTGATGTTTGTTTTTTTTTTTTTTTCCCTTCCTCACCAGGGCCTTATGCATACTGAGCATTCTTTGTACCCTGAGCTACATCCCTAACCCCAATGCCTATATCCCTCTTTTCTTGAGATATTTGACAAGTTTACAAGTTTGCTGACTCTCAGTCTAAGTGATTTTATGAGTCTCTCAGAATGAGGGAATAACTCCAAGGAACCAATTGGTGGAGCCTCACTTTATAGACAAAGAAAATTGAGGTCAGACTATTAGAAGCCCACTTTTTTCTACTCCACAAAAAATAATTCTTGTAATTGAAAAGCATAAAGTAATACAAACAATGCAATTTTCTTTATAGGGAAGTAGTTTTCAACATACAAGTTTAAATATTGAAACTTTAACTGCTGAAAGCCTTGGGTAGAGTCGCCACTCTAGAAGATACTTAAAACTTCACCAAGTTATGTAACCTTACTAAGCTTCATTTCTTCTTCTTTTTTTTTTTTTTTTTTTTTTTTTTTTGGTGCTGGGGATCGAACTCAGGGCCTTGTGCTTGCAAGGCAAACTCTCTAACCACAGAGCTAAATCCCCAGCTCATTTCTTCTTCTTCTTCCTTTTTTTTTTTTTTTCCATCTAAGTGGGGACAATAATAAATAGTTCTTACTTAATGGCTTGCAAGAGGATTGAATGAAATGACATGTTTTAAACAATTAGTATATTGCCTCATGCTGAAAACACTCAGCTAATATTCTGTAGTGGAAGTACATGTTGACTTTTGTGTTCACCTAGTGAGACTGGGCAACAAGAGAGCAGGCTAAGTGTAGTGTCGTTCTGCTGTACAAGACATATAGGATCGCGCAATGAAAGACAAAATGAAATTTCAAGTCTGGGCATGTCAAGCTAACTTAACAGGCAAGATGGGAAGTAGGGATGGCATTTGGTTTCTTACTTCAGTGACAGTTCAAATCAGCTGATGGTTGTTGAATGGAGCAAAGTTTGGAAATGTTTCCAGAGCGTCTAATCACATTGTGAGAGGGGAAAATCCCCATAACCTTATATCAAGGGAAAAGCTAGCCACAGGGAGCTTTGTTTGTGATTTTAGAAAACTCGTGACGGGAGAAAATTCCAAGGGTTTCTGATTATTGTGATTTTCTTCATTAATGTGCATATAAAAGGTCCTCAAGTTTCATCAGATATTATTATCAAAGCTTGAAATTGAATTTACTATATTTTAAATCTGTTTGCTGTTAAAACAATTACCATTATTCAAAAAGCTGAACTCTCAATCTGAATTACTTGAAGAACGATTTGTGTAGAATTATATTCTATATTCCTGTTCAGATAAAGTCATGGTTTCATTTTTTTCCAAAATTACTTCTCAGAAAGTGTTCTTTGGTCAGGTTAAGAGATAAGTAACAATGTAGACTACGTGGGGCAAATTTCTGATGGACGTTTTCAATATGTGAGAAATCATCATGGAGTCTGGAATCTATGACTGTAATATTGTAGAATAAACAGTTTGAAAAGGATATGAATATATCAATCGGGGTTTGGGGATTTAGCTCAGTGGTGGAGAGCTTGCCTAGAGAGTGAAAGGCCCTTAATTCAACCCCCAGCACACACATACACACACACACAAAAAAAAAAAAATTAACTGGACAATAATATCTATATTGTATGTGTAAGATAAGACAAATAAAACTTCTTTCTGAATGGGAGAGATTTTCTGTTGTTGTTGGTATGGAGCCCTAACACAGAAATAGATTATTATTAATATATATTCATTTAATATAATTCCTTAAATTTAGGAATCCTTAAAAGCAAAGGAAAATATGACAATTTTCCCAAAATTTCTAACATAATACCACACAACTTTAATAAAAAATAATAAAAATATAATTTTGATACATAAATGAGATTACTATTATATATTTAAGCATAAATAAAGTTTAAACTATGTTTCATAATCTATAAAATCTAACTTAGTAGATAAATTTTCTGACAATTTGCTACTTCATTTTTAAAAAGTGACAAATGATGAACAGCTCCCTGTTAAGGATACAATATTTTTCAAATGTACGTTTGAATATGGGTGCTTCCTACAGGAGAATCATGCTCTAAGTAAATCAAATAGGTTGATGCTTCAAACTATTTAAAGTTTCAGACTTTCAGCAAATACATTCAAGTGACTTTATTTGCAACCCCAGGATACCAATAGATTCCTAAAAAGTTTATGCTCAGAGTGATGTATGCACACTAATCTCTCACTATTTATCTTAATTGGCTCTATCTCCTGGTGGCACTGGCATAGATCTGTTACCATAGAGATACATTTACAGTGCCAAGAGGAGAAGTGGGTTTAATCTCTTTGCATTACCTTAGTAACATATCAGTGTTATTAGAAAAGAATTAAATTAATTATGTTGGCCAAATAACATATGACATCCTTGTACCTTAGGGAAAAACTTAATCTAGTAATTTTGCTGACAAAGCTCACAGCGTTCTGTAGGGCTTGACATGATTCTTTTTTCTTTTCTTAAGAGTGAAAAAAAAATCCCAACACAGATAATACTTTTGAAAACTCAAATTCTACAAAAGTCCGCATCAATGTTCTCTAAATTAATAATAACAACTCTTGTAATGCAGACTTTATCACAAGGCATATTCAGTGCTCAACCTCAAAGGTGGCTTTGTAGTAAGAGACTGAGAGGCACCAAGGTGGGAGAGCAGCAGGCTTTCCACCCTTTCCCAGACTGGGGGACACTCCTCGTGGTACAAACAAGAGCCTGAAGGCTGCGGGCACAACTGCACGAACCGTCCTAGGGCAGACGACTGCACTCGTAAACGTATTCCGCATCCAAGGCGGGTACAGTGTGTTTACTGGGGAGAAGAATGAATAACCATATGAACCTGTCCAGTTTAAGGATAAGATGAGGAAAGACTTGGCCTCACAAAGGGCCTTTCACTTGGCCCACTTGGTGTCAGTGGGGATGTTAGAAAACCTGTCTCGGAACTCTAACCATGATCCGAACACCCTACTCGCTTGAATACATGGAAATTACTCATGCCATAGTCCAGTGTGTGGCTTAGAGATCATTTGCTCATGACTTAGGAAGACAAAATCTCTGGTTGGCATTCTCTGCATTGAAGATTCTTATAAATAGTAATAAATGACAAAATAAATTATTACTATTAAATAAATGAAAGGAAATCTTATTTCCTTTACTTACAAATTATTTGGGTAGAGCTCACTCTTACTCTTTCAGATATATTTGATATATGAGAAATCTGCCATTTTCTCACAGAGGATTAATTTAGTCACACCCTCTGCATTTATTTAGTCACACCCTCAGAATTTGTTTTTATTTTCCCAGCTAGTTGGTCACGTGGGAATGGTGCTTTCACCGCAACAATATTGACCATTTCCCCAGTGTGTAAAAAATAAAATCCACCAGTGACAGGTTGTGATTGTGTTTCCTTAAATCACTGTGATAGGATCATTGCATTTGGCAACAATCAAATAAGTAATCAGTTGCTTCCATTGTCTAGAGCAGAGTACTATCTTTAAATGAGTGCATACTGTAGTTAAGGCATTAAATGATGTGCTATAAAACGCACTCTGCCTGACTTTTATTTCTGGTATATTTTGCATTTCCAAGGATTGACTATTGATTCGTTTGGTTCTAGCAGCTAAATCATGGAATTTACAGAGTTAATGTTTCAAAATTACAGTTTCTGGAGCTGTGTTTAAAATTAAAGTAAGAGGATGTTCAAACAAACATGGAACTAATATTGTTGATTTTTTTTCTTATATGTAGAACGTGCTGTAAAAGAACTTCATCAGAAGTTGTATCAGTGTGGAAACTGACAGCAGACTTAGTTTTACAGAACAAAATAGAAGAGAAAGCTGGTGAACCAGTTTCCTGATGTATTATTCTAACTGTCTGCTAGGGGGTCTCTTCATGCATTTTTGTTTTTACTTAATTGTAAGATACTAAAAGGAATGTTAAAAACAAATGATAACATACCACAAAGAAGGATAAACTTGAGGCATTTTTAGATAAATGGATGCACCTCAAGACCATAATTTTAAGTGAAATAAATCAGACACACATGCTTAATATCACGTTGTTTCTCTTGTGTGAGAAAGCCAATGCTTACCTAAGGAGCAAAATGTAGGACAGGTGTTAGGAAGTAGGAAGAACATTTTTAATGGAAAGGGGATCAAGACACAGGGTTGAGAGAGATTTAAAGAAAAAATAATTGAAGAAATGGAAAGAGAGATTTTGTAAATGGGGAGCAGAAGAAGAATTGTAGGGAGGGGAAAAGGAGACAAAAAAAAATTAAGATGTGTTATGTACATGTACAAATCCTCCATGATGAATGTGATCGTTATGTACTGCAAACATGTACTAACAAAAAAGTGAATTTTAAAAAAAAGGATGTAAAAGGAAGTTTTCAAGGTTTCAATTTGAGTAAAATAAAATACACGCAGAAGTGAGGTGGTAACCGCCAAGCAGTATTGGAAGTTCCATGTACATAGATTCAAATTGCCTATTCAAGGTGGGGGAGGGTAGTTTCTAGTCTCAAGAATGGTAATTATCTACATCATAGCAATAACCCCAGAAATTTTTGGTAATTTGATCTTTAGTTTTCTATTTTAACAAAGCTTTGACATGGTGTTCTGTCCAACTGCACCCTTTATTCTAAGGCATGTAATCTGACCCATAAAGAAATAGATAGTTTGTTTTCTGACCATGTAACTGGTTGTTTGGAATGGAGAGTACCCTCATATCTGCAGTCACACTGCCTCGTTTCTTGTGTTGTAGGTTTCATACCCACACCTCGTTCTCCCTGGGGTAGTTTGCCTTCCTGCATTTAATTAAAAATCTCCCTTACAGTACAGATGATCAACAGTTACTCTGGCTTCACACAGCATCTGAAGAGATCTGATTTGTCACTAACCCTAGTATCTCTACTCTGATTTCTCCAACTTCTGAATACTTTCTACTTTCTAACTTATTCTCTTTACTGGGGACCTAGGGAAAAAATGTTCTACTTCTCTACTGATTGAACAGAATAAAGATAAATAGGAATGTGTCAAATAGTACATGCATTAATGACTTGTGTATCAACAACAACGACATATTTAAAATTATCCATACCAGTTAGGACTACTCTAGAAGTATGAATTAGAATCCAAAGTGCAGTATCAATGACATCAAATACCGGAATACAGTGTAAGTTGTACTAAATGGCAGGTAGGGCGGTTTTGATAAGCTTCTTTCATAAGTGGGGATAATGAAACATATAAGGAAATATAGAAGTAAGTTCACTGATGGTGCTAAGATCTTGCCTATGTGAACAAAATCATTAATACATTGATTAGCTGGCTACCTGTGTTGTTTACTTAAATAGACTAAGGATATCCAGACACTCCCATGGTCATGTCATAACCTACAATCACTTCATTTCTTTGCCCCCAACCCCATTATGCTGGAGAGTTTGCCCGAAACCACAAGACTGGCTGAAAGTTGGTGGAGTCGCCACATCCTGAGCAAGCTGGTAAGAATTTACATGGCACAGAGTGTGAGCTTATTAGACTGCTAATAGAAAGAAGTATCTGTTGGGCACAATGAACAAGAAATGAATGTGAGTGTTCTAATGGCAATGTTTATATACTGTGGTACAATGTAAACCACTACTTATCAAAGGGAGGTACAGCCCAAACCCTACATGCACATGATCCTCGGAATACATCAAGAAAAGTAGAACTTTTCTGAAATTAGACAGAGATGACAGCTGCGCAACTCTTTGAAAGTACTAACAAACTCTGGATTATGTACTTTAAATGGTTAATTTTATGTTAAGTGAATTAAATCTAAAAAATTGTTACAAAGACTTAAGTGAAGTTCAATAAACTGTATATGTTAACTGACATTCACTTTTCATTTTCTTACCCTTTTTAACATTTTTTTTCTGATTTTTTTCTTGTACTGGGGATTGAACCCAGGATCTTTGCACTGAGCTACAATTCTAGCTCTCTTTATTTTTTATTTTTTATTTTATTTTTAGGTAGCTTCTCACTAAGTCATTAATTCACCCAGCCTGGGCTTGATCTTAGCAATCTTCATTCCTCAAAATCCCAGAGTGCTGGGATTATAGTCTTGTGCCTCCATGCCCAGCTTTATGAATGTTTTAAAGCCACACGACACATCAGTATAAGATATATGCAAAGTATTCATAATATATATAAGGTATATATTCTTAAAATACTTTCACTAACCAAGTTACAAGAAAGTTTAGTGGCTACTATTGATTTGTGTACAGATACTATGATTTGCATATACAAAGTTAACCAGCTCTGTAGGTAGGCTAAAACACCTAACTACTATTCAAAATGATTGGAGGAACATTGTAAATAAGTCATTAGAATCATCACACACACACACATACACACATATATACTTAAATTTTTACTATATATGAAATTCAGTAAAATCTAAAAACTAAATAAGCACATATATGTATACACACATGCACACACAAATATATATCATTAGAAACTTTTTGAAGGACTAATAAGAAGAAAATGTAAATTCTAACAACACCTGTCAGCTGCTTCCTTTGTTATCTCAGATCAGCTTCACCTGCCATTATCCAACCGGTGGTTGGATCTATAACCTCTATCTCCTAGGGCTAACGCATACATCATTTCTAAAGGGCTTGCGAGAAAAATGTAGACTTCTTTCTAGTGAGCCACATAATGATTCTCTCTCACATTTTTACAGCACCTTGCAGTTTACAAAGCATTTTCATATCCATTATCTCATATAATATATTGCTCACAAGCCTTTGGCTTCCTGGGATTTCTATTATCCAAATCTCTCAGCGGTGACTTTCAGGCACTACGCTTTCCACAAATGTTAGGTTTTCTTATACCTTGACTTTCTCAGTCAATTTTACATTCCTGAAGGGTTATGACTGTCCTCTCCAATCTTAAAAATTTATCTCTTCTCTCCCTCACACTATGCCCTGAGCACACTAGACAGTCAATCTACGCCGGGTGATAGTTTCTTTCACTACTCTTTATTCCAAATTATTTCCTGTCGGGCAAGCCCTTCTGGGCTTGGATGCTTTTCTCTGTGTCTTAGATAGAACATTAATCAAATGGTTCCACAAGCTCCACAAAGATTTTTCTGACTCTTCTTCCTTCTTCCCTTACAGCTTATTTTGTGAGGTCTTTTTTCCAAATCTGAGAATTATTTTACCATTATTTGTATTTACTACATGCACTGTATTCTCATCGCCATATCAAGTCTCTCTGGAAATGTTTATCTACATTGCTGAGTTATAGTTAATTTCAGTAGTTATTATAGAACTTTTAAGCCCATGGTTTATGTTGGTAGTGAATTCTATTTGGCAATAATTACTTATTCATTGCACCAATATTTAATGTGTATTTGACAGGAACAAGCAAGCTAGTTAGTGTAAAGCTTTGATAGTTAGGGATTAGGTTGCAAAATGGTATTCCCAAATAACTATAGTACCAACTAAACTGAATTAAGTCCATAAAAAATACTTTGAATACATTTTTAAGTTCAAAGGAAGAAAGAATATATTCAACTAAGGCTGCAAAGCTTAACACTAATCAAAATACTTTATGAAGTTTCAACATCTACACAGCATTTTTAAAAGTAACGAATTAAAGGCAAAAATATATAGTCTTTGTGCTCTATGAGCACAGAATGTATTAATAAAACTATTAAGGGCATAAAGAGGAATGAGTATCACACACAAATATGAATTAAATGGTAAAAATAGTAGCAGAGAATAAAAGTGATGAAAATTTAATATTTCTGGAGCTGTTCTTCATGCTTACAAATGAAGTAGAGAAATTATTCCTGCCGATGTCCCAGTACAGTCAGGAATCCATTAAAAAATGTATAAAATTGGAATTCTATCATAGTGAAACGGGCTTAACATTCCGTTCATGGAGATGTTAGGCCTTTGGTGCCCTTCAGTGAGACGTGGCTTCAACATCTGTAATTCAACTTATCTTCTCATTCAATTACAGATTCTACTGAGAGGTGTGGCAAACACATTCTCCACAGGAAAACATAGTAACAACAGAGAGTGTTCTACAAAAATAATTCTTGCCGGCTTTCAACATTGTCTCAAAGACGGACTCGAGGGATACAAGTTATTTCCATTTTAACTACTCCCCCCATTTCAGAAAAGCTGCTTGCTCAAAATTTAGGGTACTAAGACAATTAGCCCACTCTCCTCTGTATTTTAATTATTTAATTTAAGATAGTTAACCAGAATTTATACCTATTCCACATTTTTATGATTGAATAGAAATGCCCGTTATAGCTTCCAACCACAAGCGAGCTTTTTGACAAATGAGTTCTAGAAAGTGTCATGTAGATACTTCTGCCTTCCCAAATGTGCCAGCAAAAAAATCGCAAGTACATGAAAATTGAAATACTCTAGTGTATAATATTTATGCCTTTAGGGTGCAGAAAAATTGGCCAAAAGCCAGTTCTTCGATAAATATTCATTGTTCTTCCCCCAGAGGCACTTCCATCGTATTTTACTAATAAGAATGTTGTTTAGAGGCGGCATGATAAAGGTCAGAGCCTAATGAAACAGCACTTTTATCTTTGGGTTCTCCTGAAGAAGAGGGAAAGAAATTAAGAATGTGCATTTTGTTGTCTAAATGAATTGAAACAGTCCCCAAAGTGTCAAAACAAATAAATATATGTTAATTAGCCCATGGTTGAGTTGTAAGAATGTTGATGAGGCTCCAGATTTTGTGGGGCTGAACCTAATTATAAAGGCCAGTATCCCCTTGAATATAGATTTACATCTATGTAAATGATGTTTTAAAAATGCTATTATAAAATCAATTCCTAAAAGCTTTTTTGAAATTTTGTATTTGAAAAATAACTTCTATCATTTTTAACAGCACCTGAACTAATTGCATATGATCTTTGTATTTGTTCTACTCCATTTTCGAACAAAATCATTCTCGTTGAGTTAGGCTGTCATTTAGTAGGAAAATCTCTTTGTCCCCGCTTCCTTGGGTGTTTACGAGAGGAGTTACAACTGCAGAATTAAACATAAAGCACACTGACAATATATACAGTGCTACACAATCTGCTTTGCAGTTCTTCGATACCACACAGATCACTGTCAGTTTGCAGCTGAGATCACTATGGCTTTAGAAGAGGAACAAACTTAGTTCTGAATTTTGATGGCTGACATCACAGTATGCAACTCTACTGTCCCATAAACCTTTCACCTGTACCACCATCAAAATCAATATTCTGGGCTGACTCAGGGACTGGATCAGACAGACCTGAATCTGTCTGACGTTTCCTACACTCTCAGATAATACGCAGAGGTGTACCCTGAATAAGGAATTATGGAATTTTCTCTTTCATAAAAGGCAATATTTCAGATTTTGATATAGGCTTTTTAATAATATGCATGAGGTTTCCTTGATTTATACTTACAGATAATAAATTTTGTTTTGAAGAATGATAAATATCACTCAAGTTAGTTTGTTATAAATGTATTATAATTCATTGTATAATTCATTGTATAATTATAGTTGCATTACACATTTATAATTTATAATGTGTTGCACATTATAAATATAAAATCAGGTACTTTTGTTTTGCAAAACATGTCTCCCGTAGTTGTATATATATATTTTTTTATTTAGGGTAATCCTAAGGATTAGATAAATTAGGGCTTCGTGTAGGGCTTAGTAATTCTCAGATTTTTTTTTTAATTCTCAGATTTTGAAATATGTTGTTTGCTTAATAGGAATGAGCACTCATATTCTCTCAACATGTAGATAGTTTAAACCTCATTATTGGAACCAAAATTGCAGTCTGCTTACTTCTGACCGAACTATTTTGTTACGGTTGTTTTATTCGTTTGCTTTGGTTTTAAATATAATCAATGGTTTTATTTCAAAATACTATTAAGGGCCATATGAATAATACAACATGATTTAATTGTTCAAAGTTTTTATATAGTAAATAAAAAGTTGAAACTAAAGACATCAATTCAGCAAAAAAGTTACTGAGTCCAGCAATTGGGACTAGAATAATGCCAGGTGCTAAATGAAATGAAGTCTCTTCAAATGAAGATTCTTACCTAACTGTAGGAATATGAGGAATATTTCCAAATATCAAGAAATATATTTAAGTAAGAAATATATTTAAGTAAGAAATTGTAGTTCATACATTACCTGAAATAGGAGTCCAGAAGTGGGAAGTATAACAAGAGACTAGGCACAAAAGGATTTATGGAAGAGAAGCCAAAATAGCAAGCCATGTTTCAGCAATGAGTGCAGCACCCTCCCTGGGTGAGATGGTCCTGTGCAGCAGGGTGCTGAATGGGAAAAGGCAGTATAAGGAGGGGGGCACTGAATGCCAGCATAGGACCTCTGCACATGAGAACAGGGAAGGTTGATGAGAAAGTGAAATAAATTTGGGCAGATTATTTTAGCAAAGACAAGAAAGGTGTTAGGGAGGAGAATGGCAGACTGAAGCCAACATAGCTAAAAACACATTGCACTACTGAGGTATAAAATGATAAACAGAAAATCAGGTGCAACATTTATTATTGAGTAATATGTGTATCTTGTAAATGTTTCCCCTTAAGCCTACCTTTCAGCAGTGAGTGTAAGAGCTCTTCACACATTGATAAACTGTAGTCTAGAATTGTTTAGTAAGTGAGTCATTTTCTACATACTTTATGATTCCCAGTAAAATACTATACTTGTTTATTTGTGTCCTTAAACTTTTGGTAAGGTAATATGCAAATTTTGAGACACTGTAGTTAAGACATATTTTAGTGAGAAGTACTTTTATATACTATCAGTAAGGTTCACACCTTCAGCAAAAATGCCTGAGATACTTTGAGGAAGACCTACAATTTAAACTCCCCACTTCATAGATAACTGAGTTCACAGGAGCATTAGTGGCTGAAGAAAGGCCTGGTTCAAAAGCAAGTATAGTTCTGGTCTTCGATAGTTGAAGAGTAACTACTATTAAATGTTTCTCAAAATTTAGTAAGGAATGAGCCATACAACAATCAAAATTTTCTCACAAATACTAATTTTGATTAAAATGCTTTTATTTTATTATTTATCAACATATAAACAGAAAAAGACCTCACTCAAACAGAAAAAAACCTCCAAATTTATAAGCAAAATTGTAAAGCAAACACAATTTAAAGTAACAGACTTAATATTTTATCGCAGCTGCTGTGGTTAGGTTTAACTGAATCACCATTTGCAATATGACTACACTATTTAATTTTACAGTGCAGATGTTTATAAATTCTACTTGGTTGCACTATTGTTTGCCATGTAATTGAACTCTCAACAATTTTCTGTATTCTAACTCCAGCACAACTTTGCTTTAAATGGCTTTAACTTAATATTAATGTATTTTTAAAAATTTTCCCTCATACTTGTCCTTTCTTTTTAGTGTAAGTTTTTAAAGCAAAAATTATATAATTAGAAATTTCATGTTATAAAATATCATGTGGTTAATCAGAATGTCAGTAACACTTATGTATCCACAAGTGAAAAGATCAATATAGAGTAAGAATTATGACATATACACACTTATCCATGAAAATCTCAGAGAAAATTCAGGAACCCTTGAAAATAAGTCTGAGAATGTCAGTAAGTTACTAGGGAAATTAAGTTTGAAAATGTCTACATTAAAAATCACAAAGCAATGTTACATGTATGCACAAATCTGCCCAATGAAACCCCATAATCTGTACAACAAATGCACTACTAAAAATGTAGGAGAAAAAAACAATAAAAAGTAAAGAAAAACATCATAAAGGGAAAGGTATTTTAATTACTTTTTGTTTACTTCTTTGTTTTCTAGGAACATACTTAATTTTCTTTTGGTTAGTCAGAAGCGAAAAGGTGCCAGAACAATTTCAGTAAAACGACGCATATGAAAACTTTACATTTTCCTTGTAAGAATTGTTGCCTCTGAACAGACATTTTGATCAGTAGGAACAGTACTTTTAATATTTATAAAACCCTCCAGATTTTCATTCTGTAATCTTTTCTTTCTGGGCTCTAAGCCAAGATGTAGAAACATGCTGCTAACTCTGGTGGCAATTTTAGTATCACCTAGGTCATTATTACAGTTACAAATGGAGTATTTGTGTTGTATGAAATTCATAATCCCATTAAAGCAAAAGAGAAAAAAGGAGCTGAATTTCTGCGTTCTTTGCCATTTATTTCAATTATTCCGAATTTTTTAGAATATAAGATATATATTTACAAGGAACATAAGCATTAGGTACTGAAAACATGTTAAAAAGAAGGTTGAAGGATTCAGAGACAGGTGGATGCTGGAGGAAGGAGAAGGAATTGAGATGAAAACAGGAATTAACATATATTAATTTGTTAACATGTTTGTACATGTTAACATGTACATGTACAAATTTCCCACAAGGAATGTAAATATTATGTACTACACACATTTACTAATAAAGTAAAAATTTAAAGTCTATTTTTTTTTTTTTTTTTGTGGTGCCGGGGATCGAACTCAGGGCCTTGTGCTTGCAAGGCAAGCACTCTAATCACTGAGCTAAATCCCCAGCCCTTAAAGTAAAAATTTAAAAGAAATTATTTAAATGGGTGAAAGAATCACCACAATGGCCGGACATATATTACTTTAGTTAGGCTTAAAAAAAAAAAAAGATCAAAGGGAAACCAAGTGTATACCTGTAATCCCAATACCCTGGGACACTGAGGCAGGAGGATCACCAAGTTCAAGCCCAGCCCAGGCAACATAGTGACTTGAGAACTTTAAACAGCATAAAAAAATGATTGAAGAGAATCATTAAACTCTCAGGTGAAAGTGAAGTTGCTGAAGGACAATGTTCAGTCATTAATTTTGACGGTATTTAAATGTGGTTTACGGTTTTGACGCCAGTTGAGTGGGTCAATTATCCTAGCTCCTCTGTTACTGCTTTAGGAAAACCATATCAGGCCATGTTGGTGTAAAAAAATCTGTCTTCTGTCTGATCTTCTCTAAAAAAGCTGTGATGGGCCTTGCCCTGGTAGGCTTTAGATCACCGTGGAGACATAGAACAACAGATAATAACAAGGGAGGGGTGAATAAATTCCAAGTGCACAGAAAATTCTGAGCTCAAGGGTTGAGAAATCAACCTCTGTTCTCAACTCTATGAGACAAAAAAGAAAAAAGAGGGGACAATTAAAAGTGGCTCAGTCTTTATATCCTGAAGAGGTATGAATGGATATAAGGGATGAGTGAAGCCTGGACAGATGTAGATTGAAGAGTTTTCAGCAGATTTTCATGTACAACCCTGAACTGGTAGCAGGAAATTATATAGCTCAGCTCAATATGGCCTGTTTTGTAAAACAGGCATAAATGAGCTCTCACTTTGCTAATTAACAAAAGTAAGTTAATGATCTTATAAACATATCTTTAGGAAATGCTAGAGTCTGGAGATCAAGTGTCCCCCATTTTCAAGTAGTAGAACCTCAAAGAGACTACTATACTGCTTGAGTGAATATAAAAATGATGCATCTGAACAATGATGGAGAATATTTCATTGATTATAAATCTCCAGTAACAATAATAAAATACCACTGGAAACTAATGCTATTTGTTCACTTCTGAGAATTTATCCAAAGGGAATAGTAAAATAGTAATATTTATAGAGATGCTTATTGGTTTTCCTCTCTTATTTTTCTGCATTTACAGAGACATCTTTCGAGGGAAAATAACATACATTTGTTTCCCATGGAACACTGTTGGCATATTTGGCCTAGATCAGGTACCAGGAGCTTCAGAATTAATCCCATGCTTCTGACTTTGATCAACTTTCCTGATGAAAATACAGAAGTAACCGCGCCCTTTGACTTTAGCACAATTCCATGACCAAGGTGTAAGAAAATCTGTGACCAGAAAAACAATTTTAAAACATCCTTAAAGTTTTGACAGAAACTAAACTTCATAAAGGGATTGGAAAATAGCACCCAGGAGATTTAAAATGGATAATGTGTTTCACATTTTCAGAAGGCTGGATACCAATTTATGTTTGAAGTTTTTATCTGCACCGAGAGGTGAATGAGAGAGGTGCGTGAGAGAAAGAATGGGAAAGTGAAGTCCTTTACGTATGTACAAGTTCTGAGGTGACTATGGAAGAGGAGCACCCTATTTTTATAGTTCACAGAAATGCTTAGAAAAGAGTGGGACTCACATTATTCCCAATGCCAAAGAGATCATTATATTCCCTTGTGTTTAGGCTAAGTCATTACAAAAGCCCTTTAAAATGTAAATATTACATAGCGAGGCTATAGGGTCAGTTTTGCTCTTTAAGCACTGATTTCCCAGCAGAGTTTGAAGAGAAAGGACTGTAAGAAATGGGTGTTTTCCTGGATGAAGGAATAAAACAAGCTAGACTAGGACCCTGGTTCCAAGATTCGATCTGCTGTGAAGAGGACTAATACTAAGCAGGGACACGGCAAGAAAGACAAGGAAAGAAATACTTCAGATATACAGTTATTAAATGAGAGTGAGTTGTGTTCACATATGCCTGTAGCCCACATATGTCTTGGGGCTGTACATGAACCTAGCAACACAAAGCATCTTTATTTAGAGTTTAACAATATGCTGTGGCTTTATTTTTAAAATGTCAGCAACCTATCTATTCAGTGCACTCAAGGTAATATTTGTGAAGGAAAGGAAAAGAAAGGAAGATAGGAAACAGAAGGGAAGGGAAGGGAAGGGAAGGGAAGGGGACGGGAGGGGAGGAGGGGGGAGGAGAGGGGAGGGAAAGGGAGGGGAGGGGGGGAGGGAAAAGCCCATCATGAAATTCCATAGTTTTATCAGATGCAGCAAAAAATCTATCTGAGGATGTGTACACCTAACAAAAGATTTACTCTTAGAAGAGAACAAAGGCCCTCAAAATCACTTTCAACATCTTTACAACAATCTTCTAAAATAGTTACTGTTATACTAAGTTCAATGATTGAAGAAAATGCTTCAAGAGAAGTTGTGTGATTTCTCTGGAGTCAAAAAGAAAATATGACCTAGCACTTGGACTGCAAGTGAATTCTAACCGATCACAAATTCATTCGAAGGCTTGTAACTAGAGAGAAAATAAGTTGAGAAATAGTAAAAGTTTTTACTTTTTTTTACTGTTCTTGTGCAGTGTAGTTTGATCACTGGTACATAAAAGAAATAGCTCGATAATTCTATCAGAGTTAACATCACAGTTAACAGCTGCTATGACACAGAAAAAATTGGAAAAACCGTTTTAAAATTAATCCTTGCCAAGTTACTAACAGAATTACAGGCTTCTATCATAAGGCTGTATGGCTTTTAAAAGTAACAAAAACAGATGTTTTGAAATTGTAAATGTTTTCTTTACAAACTACATAACACGGCATGAGAGTTAGCATGATACATACGTGGCTAATATACCAACATTACCTGTTCATGGAAATATAACCATGTAAATAAACAATGATTAGCTGGGAGAAACAGTTGCAATTAATGAATTTACTGATCTTAATAAAACAATTACACATAGATACATTCTGTTATTACAACCAGAAGCAGGATTCAGATGCCTTAAGGATGATGAGTCTTTTGCTACAGCCACAAAAAAAAAAAAAAAAAAAAAAAAAAAAAAAAAAAAAAAAAAAAAAAAAAAAAAAAAAAAAAAAAAAAAAAACCAAAAAAAACAAACAAACAAAAAAAAACTGCTAACAAATAACAAGGGAGACTTTGAACCAAGAGCAGTAACATAGACTGGTGTGTGCCACAGAAGGTGTTGGAGGGCGTCTTTTGAAGACATCTGCGATAACATTTTAGAGAAACAAAGATTCTACACCAGGGACACAATATATAACACTCCCTCATGTCTTAACTGCTCACAGAAAAGAAAGTCAGAAAAATAAACCTGTGATTTGGTCATTTCTTGCCATATAATAAAGTAAAAAACACACTTTACTTACAAATTTAATTTATATTTATAAACAATAGATTGAGTCAACTTTAAATTTAGCTCAAGATTGAAACTAATCTGTTACTAAATTTTGAAACTGTAGATATATTCAAGTGAAAATATATAATGTTCTTAGTAAATAATAACCTGAAGCTCTCACCACTTTTAACTTTCAAACTGACTAAGCTATTATCTAATTCCAGTCAACCAAATAGTCAAGAGAAACTATCAAAACACTGTGTCCCATTACCCACAAGGTTCTGGGAATTTGCATGAAAATTATCTAAATACATTCAAAACTGAAACAAATGTGATTAAACTGAAGAGTGTATTTTTGTATATTATTTCCACAGATATTTCTTTTAAAACCACCAGGTTAATTAATTATTCTTACTAAAATAGAAAAATGTGTCAGCCCGTCCTTTATACACAATGTGAACACCATGAACAATAATCTGGAGCTTCAAATAATTAATACTATATATCCTTGCCTTTGAACAACACAGCTGTCTGCCAGGCTTGAAATTAGTAGGCTCTTCAAGCCTATAAATCAAAAACTATGATAATTTTATATAATATTTCTTGAAAGGCACTTACCTTTTAAAAGGAAAACACACTTCTGGCAGCAAATTGCCTGTTAAAATAAAACATATCATTTATTGGTATTCAGTAAACAATACAAAGACCCATGCATTATTACACTGAGCACAGTTGCAGGGCAACTTTAAAGAAAATTTTTCTGATCTCAATTACTTTCTTTTTTCTACAAAATGAAAATTACCTCCTTGGTTGTAATAATTAAATGTTTTTCTGTTTAATGCATGTGCACCGAAACCTCAAAAGCTAACGAGTTTCATGTCTGAGAGCAAAAACAGAAATTACAGGGCACATTATCCAGGTCAAGGGTATAAATTCTAACATATTCCCCTCCCTGGGTCTAATGCGAAGCATGTGAATTAACGTCTATACCAGAAATTTTAAGAGTGAGATGTTGTTGACAATGTCATTCTTAGTAAATAAAAATAAAACACTATCACATAGAAGTTATAAATATCAAATATACTTTTACATGTATTTCATTAGATGGACTTTGAAATCTGAACATACTTTTTTTTAATTGAACCACGTTAAAATCTAAGAAAATATTTACAACACCTCACAAATATTACTGAGATGAAAACAGGTAAAGTCATGGTTCCATGTAACACCGATATACCAAAAATTGTACTGAAACAAACTGGCTTGGAACAATACAGTATTTAATCCTAATCAGAGCCAAAAGAATGATATCTTGGAAAACTGGAATGAGAAACAGCAACAGCAGAAGCAACTTTGGATGACACTTTCTTTCCCATAGGACCTCCACTGGTTTTCACAGAAGTGAAAAATCAAAAATACCAAGTATAATTGCCTGAGGAATGCTGCTTGTTTGCATATGCAAGACTATGCACGTACAATTTTTCAACTGTCAATATATTTCACAAATGCTGACATTCTATTTCCTCAAAGTTATAAAGGTATTTTTGATGACTCAGTTTTATTGCATAAACTTCAGAACAGTTCTTCAGAACAGTTACGATCCAAATCATCGCAAAATTGATACCACTCAGATACTAATTTGTAAACAGAGGTAGGTCCTCCTATAAATTCATCTGAGTTCACTTGAGTGTTAAATTATCAGGACAGCAAATTGCTTCACACTCTCCTCCTGGACAGACTGTCTAATCAGATTTAGAAGTGGGGAGGGTGCTTAGCACCAGGGGGAATGGCTGTCAGTGGCCTTCCTGTTGCCTCTGAATGGGATCTGCTGCTAAGCAGACCTCTCCTTCCCAGGCCCTCATTTTCTCAGGTTGCACTGGTCTGCCCAGTGGACACGTAGGACACACCACATCCCTGATGGTGCCCTCTCAGACACAAAGGGCTAACCTGAGTGAGAGGCAATGAAAGAAAGAATTAATGTAAATGCTTAGCTGTCTGTAGAGATGATTTCTAGACGTCTCCTTGCTTGATAAGGATAGAAGAAATCAGAAAAACAACACAAAGTCCTCAAACTTTAGCCCTGTTAATTCTTAAAAATAAAGACTTTACTGAAAAAAAAGAAAAAAAAAAAATAACAGGTAACAGTCTACTTTCCCCTACTGCTATTATAGCTAAATTTTCACAATCTCTAATAATGGTTATCATGTCAGCTTGGTAAGAGATTTCCATGATTCCCTAGCTGTTCTTAGACCTAACGCTACATTAACCCATTAACTGCATAGATATCAGAATACTCTTTTAAAAATAAGAAACAGGTATAATTTGCTTCCAGTCCTACTTAATTGTTTATATTCTTTATCACACAAACCTGAAAAACCTTGACACAGCCTCCAAGATGTGTTGTTCAGAACCCTGCTGAATTCTCTAGTCTAATTTCTTACAACACTCTCTCCACTTATTACAGTGCGCAGATACTGGCTTTCGTTTTATTCCTGAGATTACTCTCCATCTTTCCAGTTTCAGGCATGGGATGTTAGCAAATAAGAGCTGCAAAAGCTCCTTCCTTTTTTAACTCTTGTCCCAACCTTTAGATCTCAAACATTTATTTCTTTCAACCTCAAACTATGTCCCTTCTGCAATCTAGAAAATTGTCTTTGGCTCAGCTTTCCCTTTCTATGCACTGTAGAGAGTACTTCTGACCTCTGCTTAGTTCCAATACGGACAAAGTGAACAAAAATTTACTGTCCCAACTGGAAGACTTCTGTGACATAAGGAAGGCAGTGAGCAGTCAGGATACTAGGAGAACAAATGTGATCCAGTCCTCACATGAGCAAAGCAGGGAATATAGCTAACCACCCTTTGGAAGAAAAATTATCACTTAAGCTTAAAGCTGACCAACTTCAAGGGAACAACATGGAAACAGATGATGAGTTTTCAAAGCTGATGATTACACATATAACATGTCAACCCACCAAAGTTGAAGTGTGAAATATCTTTAGAATTCTTTCTCTGTACTAAAACACTATAGTAAAATTTTCCTAAATATCTACAAATAAAATCAAGTCTCTATGTAACAAACTTATACACTTATAAACATCTGGACTACAGAGTAAATCAAAGCTATCAATTAAGTGGTATTTTGGCTCTTCTCTGGACAATGCAGGGCTGGCACTTTCCAGCCTCTTTGCCAGCTTCTCTTTCACCATAAACACAATCACATTTATCAATTTATTCCCAAACAAGTACCGTGGCAACTAATCTTTACCACTCCACCTAAATGCACTGACTACAATGCAGATACAATATAACAGAGAAGCCACTAAGGATGGTCTGGATGTAAGAATGGTAGGACCAAAGGGGACATTCAGCAATTCCAAGTACTTTCCATCCCCTAGGCAATCTGATCAATAAAAAGTCCTCAGAGAACATTTAAGTGATAGGTATGCACCTTATTTAGTGTGAAAAACAGCAGTAGACTGTTTCATTCCGAAGGTCAGCCTTCAAATTAACACTCCACAGAAATGGTTAAGCAAGGAAGAAAGAACCAAATATATGTTATCAGAGTCCTTGAAATTGACCACTTTCCCTTTTACGTATTTAATACTTGGGTTAAATTTTCCCTTTCAGCTTTTTATACAAACACTATTGGGTTGTAGATGGAAGGACAAGTGTGATTCTTCAATAGTGAGTCAGGTTTATTCAGTCAGTAGCAAATGAATAAGCAGTGGTATAAGACATGGGAAACACTGACAGCTTGCAAGCTTGCCAAGTAGATGACTGGTCAAATTACTGGAAGACTTTGGAAAGAGGAAATAATATTGGAGGGACGAGATCATTATACTAGGTTAAGATGTTTTAACTTTTTTTTATAAATTGAAAAGAATGTCGAGGATTTTTAAAAGAAAAGCTTATGTCATATTTTTTATCCTGATATCCAAGTTAACAATATGGCAGAAGGAGACTTTGGATGAAACAGGTCTGTTAAGACGTTTCTGCCATAATTTATAAGTGAAATAACGGTGGCAGGCTTAACTGTCACAGGGCGATAAGAATGTAAAGGGAAGGTTCCCACTGCATTTAAGGGCATAACTGATAGATAGTCTTAACCACCTGAGAACAGAGTTTTATAAAACATCTTTCTGATGTTCTATTTGGCTTGACTGTCCAAAGAGTAATTTGCTGAATTATTTATCATCTGAAAATGAGAACGGTGAAAAATGAGGGATGGAGAAGATGGTAAGTTTGTCTTCAGGTTTTTAAAGTGTTAGATTTTTGAAGTTCAGTAGAAAAAAATCAATAGTTGGCTCAATGCTTTGATATACTTTAATCTCATTTTATAAACGAGAAATTTAAAAAAAAAAACATCTGATGTTTGCTGTCTCAAAGTCTGATAGCTACTCCACAGGAGAGGAAGGATTTTACTTCACTCTTCTCACCTCTAAACCCCATTCTTTAGAGAAAAGGATCTATGGTTCAGTAAATTCATACCTATATACCACAGATTTTTTCCTCTGTAGTACAATGATGGCATCTACCCATTTTATTATCTGAAATAGACATTACGAAGTTAAGATTTACTAAATAAGGCAGAAAGCTGTAAAGTGACCATACTAGCTCACATTGCAACAAAATCTTTTTAAAGCTAATTATCCATAGACAAATATCTTGTGAGAAAATGAAATGCTTGCATGGCCCTGCCCTTCATATTTATGAAGTGGCCCTACCACTTCATATTTATTCTATTTAATTAGGGGACCCAAAACCATGTCTATGGCTATGTTGGTAGAGGACCGTGGATATGAAGCATGACAAGAGACCAGATGGATCTTAAACTTGAATTTGTTAACTACCAAGACACTTCACTCTCAATGTTTTTTTCATTTCTCTCTGTTTCAGTCTGGCTTCTAATGCTCTTTTAATGAAGATTTTTATTTGTGCAGTTCATGGTTGTTATGTGAATTAGATGCTGCTGACTATGTTGAATTTTAAGTCTTTTGTGAAAATTACCATGGTACTTGGTAGTTATAAATAACACACACAGTTCTTTTGATAGCAAGGATAATTAAATGATTTCTGTTATCTTTTCATTATTAAAATTTGTTTGTATTGATTTATTTGGATTGCTAATCATCACCAAACTTAGAGGATTATCTCAAATAAAAGCATGTGATACAATGTTTCTTTTGTTCCATTGTAGAAATGGCCATTATAATGCCAGAACACACTGCTAGGGTAATATGTGTTCCTGGTTTTTCACCTTCTCTTGCTCTAGTGTGCAGAGATAGGTTATTGCACAAATCTAAAGTCTTGCATTTTCACTGAGGATGAAAAAGAATTTGTCATGCATACCAAAAACCAGAAATATTTATTACTGAAGTTAGGGACAAATCGAGACCATGCTTAATTGTGTAGAGTATGTGGCAGTAAGTCAGCTTGTGGAATTTCAAGAAGTTACACTTAGATAAAAAGAATTATGTAACTTTAAAGGTATAATGCCCTTTAAAAAATCAATCACATAGTATTTATCAAAAGGACATAAGGTTTAAGAGTTACTGACTTAAGAGTCACAATGCCTGGATTTAAAATACATATCAATACTCACTTTAGAGTGATCTTTGAAAAGTTTCCATCCTCTTTGCTATAATGTATTTAAAAGTAAAAGGAAGAAAAAACTGTCTCATTCTTATAAAACCAGTGTGACGTTTACATTTGTTAGCAAATGCAAAACTCTTGGAATATTCTTCAACCTTCAGTATGTGTCAACTTTTATAATGATTTGAGTGAATCTATTTTTCTGCTATTTACTATAAAAGTTTTCAATGAAATATGTTGTAAATATAGGATTTGGTAAACGTATAAAGTAGTAATGCCTCAATTACAAAGAACGCAGCAGAAAATCACATAGTAAGAAAAAATATGAGTAGCAAATCGATAAAACACACTGAAAAAAACTTGAAGAATGTTGGTTACATGGAGAGGCATCATGTGTGTTAGGCCCAGCACTATCCTACAAGTGATAAAAACACGAAAAAGAATCTTCCCCCTTAAGCAGCTTTTAAAGTTAGAAAATAGTTCCAACTAGCTGGAAAGGAAGTAGAGATAAATGCAGTATTAGGAAGTATAAGATGATTTCTATTGAGAAGGCTATAAGGAAAGAGATGGGTAAGTCATGTTATTTTTAGCTAAATGCAAACTTCTGGAAAGGACTTCCATTACCTTGTGTGGCTGCACATTGCTGTTTCACAATCATTCTATTCACCTTTAAAATTATTGTGTCTGGATTAGGCTACAGTGATCAGTCTTTCTAGTAGTGAATGCCTCACTTATAAATATTTGTATTGCAGTAAAACAGCATTAATTTAACATACATTTACGTATGTATGTATGTATGTATGGGTGGGTGGGTGCTGGGGATAGAAATCAAGGCCTTGCGCTTGCTAGGCAAGCACTCTACCACTTGAGTTAAATCCCCAGCCCCTAATTTAACCAATATTTAATGAAAGATGTCATCATAGGCTCTGCAGTCTATCATTTTGAGAAAGAGAACAAAACGAACAAATCTGTCCTAGGTACTGTGAATGAAATAAAACATGGTGACATAATAGTGTAGTGGATGACAGAAGCATTTTATTTTGCATCATTATGAAATGATACTCAGACAAAACAATACCTTGATCTCAGAAGACAGTGCATGACAAGAAACAGTCCATCTGGAAAGATCTGGCAGCAGAACATTCCAGGAAGCCCACAAAACATGTTCCAGTGAGAAGAACATGTTGGACCCTGTAAGTAGAAATGAGCTCCCAGTGAGAAGACTTCTGAAAAAGATCTGAAGGCGGGAATAGGAACCAACTTGGAGTTTGAGTTCAATTTGCTAAGTACAAGGGGAAAAAGGGTATAAGAGGGGTGATGAGTTCTAATTTATATTTTTAAAATAATTCTTCAAGAGCTAACTAATAGTTCTCCAGACTCTGCATGAATGGACAACAGGTGTGAAGAAGGCAGTCTAGAAAAGCAGGTGAGAAGCTAATGCAGCAGATCCGGCAAGAGGTAATGGACACACAAAAATGACAACTTCAGTGGAGATGGAGAAAAGTGGACGACTGCATCTTGAAGGTAGAACTCACAAGCTTTACTGATGACTTGGATGTGAGAGTATAAAAAGATAAGAAGTATAACTCCTACATTTCAGGGAAGAAAAACGCATTTGCCGAAATAGAATTAAGAGAGGAAAACCCATTACTGGGGAGAAAAATAAAGATCAATATAGCATGTGTGAGGCACAGAGAGACATTGAAGAGACAATATTACATAGACGAGTCTAGAATAGAGTATGTTTAGGCTAAGTGTGTCTCAAATTCAGCACTGTTGACTCTTAGGCCCAGATATTCATTACGTGTGCAGTCCATGAATATGCACACTGTAGGATGTTTCGCAGCATCCCTTATCTCTTTTACTTCAAGGCAACGTCTCCCTCACGCAATTGGGATAAATAATTGATGAGTGCAGACTAGGGTAGAGGACAAAATCGCTCCAGGTTGAGGATCGCTGGGGTACAGATACACACTTAATGTAAAAATCAAGATGGAATTTGACACCAGGGATATGGATGATGTGACCTATGGAAAGGAAAAACAAAATAAAACAAAATAAAACAAAAAACAAAAAACAAAAAAACAGTAGAGGGCTCAAGTCAGGGGATTCCAGAATTGGAAGCTGAACAAAAGAAGAGGAATCAACAAAGAAAATATTTAGGCAGAAATTAAACCTGATGTGTGTAGAGGGTTGGAACCCCAGAGAAGAAACAGTTGCCAGTGGGAGGGAATGAACGTATGTGATTCATATGAGAGTTTGATTAGGTAAACAATCACAGAAAAGCAATCACTTCCAGACATGTCTCTAAGGAAAACTTGTATAAAGAAGTCATGAGACAGGCTCAATGAGAACATTTCTATAATCATAAATTATTTCAGCAGAACATTTTGCTTGGACAAAAGTCTGGCAACAGATAAAAAGTTGATAGCTTAAAAGCCCTACCTCAATATGATTATCATTATTTGAGGTTTAGTCTCAAGCAGCTGGTTGTAGGTGAGATTGGATGCTAATCTCCTCCCTGGAATTTGTACACGAGACGGTGGCAGATCCAAGGATCAGAGGAGCATCGACCCCCAGCTCCCACCTGCTTGTTCTGATGTCTAAACTGCCGCGGAATAAGGCCAATTTGGCAAAAATGACAAAGCATTCTGGAAAGAGATATCATCACCAGGGTAGAAGAAGTCTGGGCCAGCACACTGCTTTCTCTTCTTGAGTGGACCGACAGTGCCTCCCTGGACAAAGCACATTTAAACTATCGATATTAGAAACTCTCTGATCCTGTGAGTATTGCAGCTGGTGAGGAGCTGCTATATGTGTGTCACATGGATAAAATGTACCTTGAAAATACTGTAGTCCTCATGCTTTTACCAGGTATGGTAACACCTTCAGGCTTAGTAAAAGACCAGGTCAGTGAGCAGACACAGAACTTTGTCTCATTTCCCCCCAAACCACAGTAATCTAAATTAAAACACAGCACCAGAGCTGTGGCAAGAGACAACAACTTCAGATCCCTAAGGTCTTCCAGCGACTGATGCAGGTTTGCCATTCCATCATGGTCATTACCTGGAGAATTGGAGCTAACACCACAGAGATAGACAGGACAAGACTGCAGAAGGCAGGGAGTAGACAGGGCACAGAGGTGAAAAAGCCAGCCATGAAGGAGCTACAAGTTTGTAGGCACCATGACAGAACATACGGGATATTTTACTTTTAATGGGTATAGACAGATTATACTTCTTTATTTTAATGTAATACAAGTAAATATTAGTAAAGAAAACATAAAGAGCACTCTTACTGCTTCTCTAAAAAAATAAAATTTCATAACAAAATAGAAACTAAACAAGTAGTTTAGCTAAATGAATAGTATAAATGAAATTATTTTTGAAATAGCAGAATAGATAATTTGGGGAATTATTTGAACTTATTCCTACTTCCTATTTATCTTTTATTTCTCTCTCTATATATGTTTATCTCTCTCTCTCTTCTATAAATGTTTCTCTCTCTCTCTCTCTCTCTCTCTCTCTCTCTATATATATATATATATATATATATATATGTTTTTCTCTCTCTTCCATATATTAGAGAGAGAGTTTGTCATATAAGAGAAATCATGGAATATTTAAGCTTGTGTACCTGACTTGTTTTACTTAACATTATGACAGATTACACTTTCCTGAATATTGCCTCTCTTTTTGTTTATTAGTTTGATTTTTTGTTTGACTCTTGGTCTATTTCATATTATATGTAGAATCTTTATGTTAGGGACATTAATCTGTCATATTTCAAAAGATCATGCTTTTTAAAAATGGGTGTATTTCTGCAAAACATTTCACGTATTCTCCTAAATCACCAACGTCTGCCTGGTACCTACTCTAGAAACACTGAAAACTCAGATCCCTCCTTTCTGAAAATTTGAGAATGAAACCACTAAGAAAGATTGGCATTTCTGCTAGTAAAACAGACAGGGCTTCTAAATTATGAAAATGTACTTTATTAGTAGAATTTCCTGTTTCAGAAAAGTAACAAGCTGGGCCAGGTGTGGTAGCACATGCCTGTAATCTCAGCACTCAGCAAGCTGAGGCAGGAGGATTTCTGTAAGTTCAAGGCCAGCTTGGGCTACACAGTGAGTTTAAGGCCAACCTAAACTACATAGCAAGACTCTATCTCAAAAAAAAAAAAAAAAAAAAAAAAAGAGAAAAGAAAAGTAACAGATGGTAGCTTTAAGAAAAGGATGCAACTTATCCATTTGCTTAGAGAGACACTAGGTCTTTCTAAGCAGTCTTACTGAGTTTCTTCATTTAAAATCGATTTCTTAAACAAAATGTGCTCCCTGGGGTATTACTATTTGTTAAAGGGAAAAGGTCTGTGGCCAGATATACTTGAAAAATACTATTATATATTTACAAAAATGTTTTATTGAAGGACTTTACAAATACTTTAAAATATTAAGCTCATTATGATTCTTTTAGTGACTCTTAAATGTTCAGAATTCCCAAAATTACTGGACTACTGCTCTTTGAGATTTCTTTTTGAAAGAGGAGCATGAGAGTTAGCAGTCCATGAACTATTTTCTTTAATAAATGCTGACATAAGGAAATATCTTCACACTTCTCTGCAAATGAATGGCTTTTCTTGTGTTTGCCTTAGCATGGCCATCTTGTCACAATAAATCCTTCAGAGAGATAACAGTAAAGGTTTTATGAAGTTATTAGTGGAAAATTTTTAAAAAGATTCATAAACTCAAAACAAGGTTGGAGTTAGGTGTCCCATCTAAATATAAATTTAGTTAGACATAGAGTGACATAAAAACAAGCTTAGTGCTTGTGCATACATGTGTGCATACTCTTTTTTCCAGGAAGCTTAAAAAAATGGAGCCACCTTAACCTCAAATAACATATAAGATGACACATGCAGAAAAATGAAACTTAACAATTTCGGAAAAGCCTTTAGAAAATAAGTAGAGATGAAACAGAATAATATAATATTTTAAATTAATTTAGCATAACATTTGCTTACACTTATAGATCTTCGCTTCATTTAAAATTTTCTTGTAAGCCTTTTATTTTTGTAAATGTATTTGATATGATAAGGGACCAATGTGGTTGAGAGAATTATCATATATCACCTATATTTACAGGACTTCCCCAATGTCCATCTAATTTGCAGTTACTATTGATAAAAATCTAAGTAAATGATGGATAATTACTCACTTCTGGCTTCCTAAACTGGCCATTTTTCCCATGGTTTTCAGTAATTACTGCTTCCTTCACTGTTCAGTACATAGAAACATTTCTTCTAAAAAAGCAAGATTATGCATTGCCCATTAAAGTTACAGCCAGCATCTCAGAAACTGAAGTAAATGCTTTCACAAGTAGCATTTCCAATGAATAATGCTGAAATCAGACTTTTTTTTTTCTTTCATTGCAAGTGCCTCAAGTAGTTGGCGCCTTTCCCATCGGCTACTTTGTAAGTGCAAATATGACAACATGATGGTGATTCGCAGATGCCAAAATACGACGAGCAGAGCAAATCTTGTTCCAGATACGATAAGGTGAGAGAAGCAGAACTCTGGGCCTCAGGTGGTTTCCAAAAAGACATCTCTGATGAGTGGGTTCACTATCTATACCATGCAGCCGCCAGGTCTAATAACCTGGTCGGCAGAGAAACGCATCTCAAAATGCAAATGGATGAGAAAATAAAACGAGGTTGCATAGTAACATCTTAAGCTGATTTGACAGATGTATGTTTGAAAAGGATAAGCTTCAGCTTTGGAAAATGCCTTTTGTTATACTCAACACATAATACATAGTGGGTTAGAACTAAGAAAAACACAGAAAAATTATGAATGTCTATAAAATTTCTTTCTCCAAACAAGCTACCTGATCAACAAAGTAATAGAGAGTGAAATAATAGCTTGTTTTTTTTTGTTGTTTTTCTCATAATATTTACAAGCTTTTTTTTATCATTAATATGTTTCATAGATTAGGGGTTATAGTTTCAGCCATATGGAACAGAAAATGTAGATTGTGAATATGCATCTTGGAAAGAACAGCTATACATTCATATAAACCACTTCTCAGACTTGTACTGCAGCACTTAGGAATAATAGAATCACAAATTATACATGACTGTTTTTACTGGTTGTATGTACACATTTATGTATATTCTGACTTCTGCTAGGCCTGATTGCCAGCTTAATTCATGTAAATTCACGTCCAGTATGAATTTACACTTAAATTCAATCTTTTTTCTGTCAAATTCAGAAAAGGCTTTTATTAGGAATAACATAATATAGATGAATATTAGAGTAATTTCACCTGAATGATGAAAAAATTAAGGGTACGCTTTATGTCGAGGTAGGAATCTAAATTTATTGTTCAAAATCAAATTTTGAAATAAGAAAAAATTGTCATTTTTATTTATGTGTATCTACATATTTGATGAAGAGTGGTATTTTTCAAAATTACATACTATGAAGAAAAAGATTTTTTAACATAGTTTCCTAATTTCTTTTAAAAAAAATTCCTTGTCATGTTTCATGGCTAGCTATGGATGAATTTCAGAGTTATTTGCAGGTAAATTCTCTGTGAGAAGGAACCTTACATGTTTACCATTATACTTCAAGCAGCTAGTAAAGTGCCATAAAATGTTGTGGAAAATTTAAAAATATTTTAAGTGAATTAAGAAACACAAAAGGAATTAAAGTTAATTTTTAAATGAGACATTCAATATACTTTACAAACTATCCAAGCCCAGGGTATCAATATAAAATATTATATATATATACACATTAACTCATATTTTTAACAGTTGGGGGTTTTGGCAAAAAAGAACCCCTCAAAATATTTTACTCTTTACATCTTTTTAGGGGTGACAGGAAGACAAAAAGAGTCCATTATCATATGGAAACCATATTACACAGCAACTTCAAAAATACTTGAACACTATACTATAATGCTACTTGTTTTTGGAAATGCTATGGAAAAAAGGATTGTCCACCCCACACAGCACTTCCTCGTCCAAGTCAATATGGCATCCAGAGTAATGCAGGGCTGTCACACCCACAGTAAGATGTTCACTGAAGCACTGTGCATACACACGTCACAGGTTTCTCCAACATGCTTTTATTCTTACTGAGAACCTCCTATACTCTAACCACACCATAAGTTCCATACATATATAATCTCATTGACATAGATGCCATTATATTATCATCATTTTATTGGTATGAAAATTTAGGCTCAGATAGGTAAATAACTTAACCAAGGTTATAGATCAAGAAGTCTATGGTAGGGTAGGAAATTTAATGAACAATTAGAGACAATTCAATGATTTTCTGCTAGATAGTTGAAGAACCCTTAAAAAGAAGGTTATTAGAAGTTGAGAGAAGAGAAAAATTCAGAAAGAGACCAAGAAAGATAAAAATTAATGAATGTATGGTAGGTCGCTGTATTTAGGAGTAAAAAACAATTTCAAAGGAATAGTTGGAAGATAAGAGGAATTAATGAGCAGTTAGAAGGAAACAGTATGAATTTACTGGAAACCAAGGAAGGCAAAATTAGTATTAAGGGGAAAAAGAGGAAATATACCTGGCAGCTGGAAGTATGCTTTTCATTTTCAGACCAAGAGGAAGCAAGAAAGAGATCGATTTAAATACAGGAGCCTACTAGCGTTGGGATTGGGAAGCGGTCAGTGGACTAAATTAAACACCCTCTGTAAACTCGGAAGAAATTAAAATATCTTGTTCACATGGTTTTCATATGCAAAATAATGCTATTTCTTGTATTCACTCCATAATAATTGTCTATATTCATTGCATATATATGCAATGTTCACTGTGTGTGTATATATATATATATATATTCATATATATATTTATATGAGATATAGCTATACATAGATATTTCGCCGGACTAACATGATTTGGGGGATGATTTTTTTTTTTAAGTAATCTGACTGCAAGGCTGAAAATGGTGCTGGAATTGTTCTCATGCTGTGCCCTCACGTAAAGTTACTCAGAGCTGTCCTAGGACCTCAGGGTTTGGCAGACAAGTCAGGTAATATGTGATCCAGTTCATCATGATGAGATCATGTAGGTGGGAGAAGTAAGCTAATGAGAGCTATGTGGAGAGAAAATTATGTTTTTTAAGTATCAAAACTTGAATATTAAAATTGAAATGTATCACTTTAATACACACATATATTAGGATATTATATATATATATTTTTTTTTTCATATTCCTTGACTCACAATGTCCTGATGAATCAACCGTATGTTACAAATATCACACATGAGAAATGCATTTAACACGCCTAACCCGAACACCCTGGCTTAGCATTACAGTGCACTGTAAGTGTCCTTTGTTTCCTCTCTCAGATTGACTGGCTGACTGGAGTTGCTGGTCCCTCCACAGCTCACCTTCATGAGAGAAGGGCACGCTACACACTGCTGGCCCAGAAAAAGGATCAGAGTTCACAATTCAAAGTACAGTGGCTACTGAATATGTATTTTCTTGCACAACTGTGAAACTGAAAAATTGTACTTCATATCTTCTGAAATTGGAAGCTGCTCTACATGTCTATGTACACTCTTATAAGTACTGGATTTCACAACCAGGGTCTCTCAGAGAACATGGAAGACCACTGTGGAAACCATAATCTCTATGTGGTACAGGTCTAATAAAGTGATGACAGTAAATTTTCCTTTACTTTAAAGCTATATGGGTGTTGATAATTTTTCAAATTGAGAATTACCCAGAAATCATGAAATTCAAAATCATGTTCCTTAATGTCTACTTCAAATAATTATTTTTGAAAAACTACAAGGAATGATTTTATTTAAGTATATCAAAATCAAAGTCTATTGGAGCTAATGTTTTACCAGATAAATGTAAAATAATATAAACCATGTAATATTTATAACTCTTGGTACCTATTACCTGGATGATATTATGACTGTAATTGCTCATATGAGTAAACTGAGGCATAAAGAAGTTAATAAATTTGTCTCTTTAACCCATTAGAAGATTGCATAACTCCTGTGTTCTGGATAACACTTAGAATACATGATTGAATAACTGGTAAAATTAACAAAGGAAAAGTAAAATGTCAGTGAGTGAACAACAACAACAAAAATCTTATAAGTTACCAGGATATCCAGTTACAAAATAGGATCCCAAATAGGCTTAATTCTAAAGACAAACAAATGTTAAACAAATCTCTAAGCTCATTATAAAAGGCCCAAAATGTACAACATAGCACTTGAATGTAATATGGTATCCTGCTTCATATCATGTTGAAACAGTTTTCTTTCTTCTCTTTTTCTTTTTTTTCTTTTTTACTTTGAGCTGTTGGTTGTTACTATGATTTACATAATCTCATATGATATAGCATTTAACATTAATATAATAACTGTAATAATTTAATGTGGCAAAAATACCGTTAACAAGTGAAACCACTGATATTTAACAACCTCATATGTTGTTACATCAATGTGACCCAATGGAAAAAAGAAATAGGCAATCGTGGAATGAACTCCATGCCCCCAAAGCCTCTTACTTGATTGGATTTACAGCGTAATTACTTTGTAAGTCAACAAAAGGAATCTCTTCCTCTGTGTCTGTCTCTCTCTCTCACTTCTTCCCTCTCACTCTGTTTCTCCATAAAACATGTGTACTTTAATGTAATTTAAATTGATCTGAAGAGAAGGTTTGAAACATCAAAAACTTTGTATCCCATTGAATATTAAAAGCTGTTCTTAGGGAAAACTATGCTTTATTTCACTCGTAGTTACTATGCTATAAAATCTAATATTAACATCGTCATCATAAGCAAATGCCCTGAGAGGGAGGCTGCCGTCATGTGTAAGGAGAATAATAAAGAAATGCACACTGTGTGGGGATCAGAATGTTCTTGAATTCCAGCATAAGAATTTTTTACTTCATTCAAAGAATAATAGGAAGCCACTCCAGGTTTTTGAGCTCAGTGACATGGCCAATGTCATGTGTTAGAAGGAAAAGCTTGAAAACAGTGGTTGAATCCTTTAAAATTGAGAAATACTAGTGAAGGGGGGACTACCTAGGAAGCCCATTAAGTTGTGCATGGAATAGTACATGGTGTCTATCATTATCAGTTAAAGTTCAATGGAAGATGTTTATATTGTTAGAAGCGCAATCATTTCAAAATAATCCCTAATTGTTGTCTTTCAATCACAAATGCACATGAGTATGTGAATTGAAGAAGTCTAAGAAATAATATAGTTAAAGCATAATTAGAACAAAAATGTGCCTTAGAGGTTAAAAAAAAAAAAGAAAGAAGGGAAGAGAGGGAGCGAGACTGTCAGAATCCTGTGAACACTTGCCTACTGCACTGAAAAATTACCCTCTAGTGAATTGCCTTCAGGCTGCATTTTCAGAAATTATATTCTAGTAGTGGTCAATTTTTCAACCCAAAGGGTGATATTTCTCTCCATAAATTTGATTCCTAGTCAATATTTCTTATATATCATATGATCTAGGTTTTTCCCAGTTAAAAATAACCGAGGTTAAAATGCTTCATAAATACATAGCATCACTAAACACTTGCCATGTCAGGTGAATGCTAGGTATTCTGCTGTTGAAAATAAGTGCGTTATAGGTTTACTTGTCACTTTCTTCTGAGATGATTTCAACAAATAAACAGCGAAGCCCATTATTTACAACTCCCACATTCAGAAGCTGCCATTCTTATCCCTACCTAAATAAGGGAATGTGCTAGTTATTTCCATAAGAGGATGAGGCTGCCTTTTAGACTGCCCAAATGTGCAGTAATTACATGGAAGTTGGCTGAAGACAGGTAGATAGTAAAGATTTGAATAAGTTCAGGTTCATCCCAAATACATGTTTGGTTGCTTTTATTATAACCCTAAATATTTAATACACCTGTACACTTTTCATTCTCCTTACATGACAGTTCATATTGGCTCAAGCTAGATTCTAGCACATAATGCTGCACCACAGAAATACACTGAAATTGCGTGAAAAACTGATAGGACATGATTTGCAGAAAATGGAAATCTGATAATGGTCCGTTCTCTTTTTTTATTCACTCTACTCAGGGCAGTTACTCATGTAAATGACCTCAATTTTTGCTTCTGTGCTGCAGGTGGCTCCATTTAAGTCACCAATACTTACTTTTTATCCAAGGTCTTTTATACTTACTACAGAGCACATAACTTGTTATTTGTTTTGGATTCAAACTTGCGCCCTGTATTGAGTTCATCCTCTTCCCCATCCACCCGCTCCAAAGTAAATCTTCACCATTACACACCAACCAGCGGATATACTGATGACTTCTAGGAACTTTAAGTCACATTCACTTTCTTCTTCCTTATTGTTCTTGCTCTGCACCTAAGTCCAGAGAGTCACCCCATCTGGGTTCTTCCTTTGCAGATTTCTACTTGAAGGTCTTCCTCTCGTTTTCACATTTTCATAAGAGAAATCTACAGTGTCTCAAAACCCAAGCTGCTGAGTGCAGCAGGAGCCTGCTGACAGTTTTGCTGGGCTCCTGCATCCCCCACCTGTTAATCATGCTGCCTCCACATCACTCATCTTCCAAAAGCCCTCCTTGTACCTAACACAGCTGCTGCGTGTCCCTTCTTAGTTGCCACGGATAGCATAAAGTTCCTCTTGCTCTACGGTAGGGACACACATGAATCACTCACGTAAACGTTATGAATTAAAATTCATGAGTAATCTTCTCTTAGAGGTGAAAAGAGAGAAAATATATTAAGGATGTATCCTAATAAATCTACAGACTTTCTCTACCTGTTGACTATTTCCATTGAAGGCACTTACCGAGTTAAATTGTCTTCTGTTTAGTAGCTGCGGGGTCTCGTCTGAGGAAGACCTCATGCGTTGGTAGGCAGGGCTTTTGAAAGTGACAGAGTCGGGGGGGGGCACCATGGCTGGTAGGCGCTGGGGCCTAGCAAAGGGAGTGGGCACGGAGGGCGCACCCCGGAAGGGTCTGTCTCTTCCTGGCTACTGCCTTCACTCTCCTGGTTTCTGGCCTACATGAAGCAAGCCACTTCCCTCAGCCCACCGAGCCGTTTCTGCAAGCCTGCCGCTCTTGAACTGAAACGTGCGGCCTGCGTGAAGCTGCAGGTGTTGGGTATTGTGTATCAGCAAGAAGGACGCTAACTGAGAGCCCTACAAAACACATCATACTGCTGGGGAATGACTGTCAGGAGAAGAAACCCCCTACACCTATACTGAGGGAGAAATAACTGAGTGGATGGCAGAAGCTTTCCTATGAATTTAACTCTTTATTGAACCAAATCCATATTTAAAGAGGACCAAGGCCTATAGTTCAGGGGTCCAGTCCAGTTAATCATTTTATGAAAAGAATGTAATGCATAATCTTGTATATGCACGACTCATAATTTTTTATGACTCATTAATAGCTTCTATAACCCAAGAGTGCTTTAACCACATAGGACTAATGATCAACATTCTCTAAAATATTGTGTTCTATGACTGATCTATAGCAACTCATTTAAACCAAACAATAACAAAGTATTATGGATAAGAAAATTGAGGCCTACATAAGTGGAGCAATTTGTCCAAAGACATGAGTAAGTTTCCCAATTAAATGTAAGTGAATGGAATTTTCTGTGGCTTCAGACTTCAAAGCTCATGAATGAATATAACGTCCATGACATACTGTTTTTCTAGGCTACTAGTAGTTTAACACTTAAGGTAAAATTATGTAAATGGTCAATTATGGTCAGTTATGGGAAACTATGTATATTCTTTCCCATTCTTTTGCCACATGTAAACTTCTTGAGGAAAGAATTTGTTTACTCGTCTTTAGTTTCTGTAGCAGAGCAACAATCATCCAGTAACTAAGGGATTCTGATGAACAGAAGTACAGTAATTATTTTTTTCTAAGTTGGATATAGAACACCCGTTCAAAGCCCCGTATGTCTTACATATAACTTTATAAAAATGTACCTCAAATGACTTGACGACAGACTACCAAAAATGCATTTTGATAGAAGCTGAGTATTATTTACTCTCCAAAAAGCAGAAGTTCAAATGTAGACTCTACAGTGCCGCTGCCTTAGCTAGTTGTGTGACATTGCAATGATTATTGAAATTGTTTCATGGCTCATTTTCTCCATATGAAAAATAGGATGATAATAAAATGTTTGTGTAGGTTTTATAAGAAAATTATGTCAGTTAGTAAATAAAACACTTAGGTCAGTGCCAGATTTATTGTTAATACTCAATAAATGTAATCTATCATTAATTATATGTAATACATATCAGTTCTCAAACACTTTGTTTTCATGTGCTATCATTTTGATGTTTATTTTCTTAAAATGATTGAAAATCCCAAAGAAATATAATGTGGGGGGGCTGGGGATTTGGCTCAGTGGTTAGAGTGCTTGCCTTGCAAGCATAAGGCCCTGAGTTCGATACCCAGTTCCAAAAAAAAAAAAAAAAAAAAGAAATATAATGTGAGTTATGTCTATTGTATTTACCCTCTTAGAAATAAAAACTGTGGTCATTCAAACACATTTAATTTAAAATAATATAATTTCCCACACATATTGGAATAAATGTTTATGAAAATACTACATTTAAAATGAAAACTAACAAGGATAACAGCATAATTTTGGATCTTTTTAAATTCACTTATACATTATGATATTACAATGTGGCCTCTTGAACACTCACTGTACACCAGTGAATGAAAAGGCAAGTCATGTCTTAGCATTCCTGCCAGATGTAGTTTTGAGTCTCAGGGCTCTGTGAAAGTTAACAGAGGACTCTCAGAGTCCCCCAGACTACACAGTGAGAAATGATGGTTCTCAGAAAAAGTTCTACAAGTGAGCTGATTCTCTGGGTAAGATTGTCCAGGTTGAGTAATGCCATGTGTTGGAACACTAAAAGTTACTTACAAGTTCTTGTTATTTTAGTTATGATAGTTTATATTATGTATCCAAAAATGTAGTCTCCAACTGATTTGGGGATATAATATTGTTTATTGTGGAAAGTAAATATGCAGTATTCTGCTCATTAGGACAAGAAAATTCAAAGTAACATTTAGCTCTAAACAGCTACTATGGCAAGTTTGAGAGCTACCTTTGTCTTGCTTTATTTTACTGACGTGTATAGAACCATATTTGAAAACACAGAACTAGAATTCAAAATTAAATGGAAGAAAAACAGATTCCTGCTTATCGAATTTCCTAGAAAGCACATTCAGGAGATACATAGTCACAAAAAATGTGAAGAAAAAAAGAGGAAAGAAAAACATTTCCATATGTTATGTTGTTTAAAATGTCTTGAACACAATAGACTTAAAGAATTCGTGATACAAAGTAAAATAGTGAAAAAAATTTAGTAAATATATTGTTGAAGGGAATTACTTTAAAATTATGTTTAAAAAATACTGAGGCCTTATCTGCCAAACTTTGCACAAATTTGCTCACTTTCCATCATTTTCTATTAAATTATGGTATCCTTTTCTATTAAAATCATTTCTATTAAATTATGGTATCATTTTCTATTAAATTATGGTATCCTTATGAAATAAGGAAAGCATCTTTTATTTTTAAAAATTCTATGTATAGAAAATATGACCAATTTTTTTATATGCAAGGAAAAGGACACAGGCTTTTTAGTACAGATCATGTCTGGCCAATGTGCTAAGAAAAAATGCAGCTATCCATGATTATGCATCAGTAGACTCTGCTCAAGCTTCCTAAAATATGGTTGAGTATAGTAGCAATAATAATACTAATGATGTTTGTTTATTCTTTACTATGTGCTAGTTATGATGCTGTTCTAAGCAACTTATACATATCTAACAGAATACACATTTGCCCTTGTGGCGTTACTAACCTAATTTTACAGATGCATTAACTAAATCGAAAAGAATTTAGGAAGTTTTCCAAATTCACAGAGATCCAGGTCAGGGTTTAATTCCACACAGGCTCTACCTTGAAGCCTGGTGGATGTCTACTATCATACCGTATTTCTATAGCAGAGAATACATGAGTGAGTGGATTACTTCATTCGATTTTTCTCGAAAGTTTAAAGTAAATTTTTTTCTTTGTATAATTTGTAAGAAAAAAACAGTTGATATACCAGCAGAATAGCAATTAGAGTTGACCAGCAAGCCAAAAATGAAATTCTGAAGGCAGCCTAAGCAATGGCTAACAAGTTGAATGAAAGGAAAGCCAGAAAACAGTGCTGTATTTTTAGCCTAACCAATTAACCTCATACTTACAATTCTACACATAATTTCACTGTGAATTCCCCCACAAGCTCTTCATTTCCTTACATTGCTCAGTAACTGGGTTGTAATCAAAAGACAGCCTTAACCATGTGGGTATTTCTAATTAAGTTGATTAGTAATTGAATAGGATTTTCTATTTTCTATTCTTATTCCCATTTAAGTTAAGCAGTTTTAAATTCATTGAGTTCTCAGCAAAAACTTGTCTTTATTGGTCACCAGACAGCTCCCTTTCAATTTCCCACTGGGTGTTTTCTTTTTCAGTATTCCCACAGCTAATTTAATCACTGTATTCATGGACTTGTTCCTCCTTCTCTGCTTAAGTCTATAAAGATAATGCCAATTTCCAAAGGGATGGCCCTGAGAGGAACTTTGCAATCTTCTGAGTTGTGTTTCTGCCACTTTGCCTTCTCAATCTAGTTAGCTGCCAAGTCTTCAATTCTGCCTGCTAAACAGCTGTAAGTACCTCATGTTCCATCCCCACCATCTCGAACTTAGCTCCAGCCCCATCATTTTCCTCGCATCACGTTAGCAGCCCTTTAGCTGGTATCTGTTTCTTCAGGCTGGCTTTACTCCAGTACTTCTTCAGGCTGAAGCTGTCTATCATCAGAGACCATCTTTCCAAATTATAAATCTGATCATGCCCTACCCTGTTTAAAAATCTTCAGTGACTTTCCATTTTCACAAGATAAAACTGAAACTGTTTAACATGATGTAGAGGGCCATACACAATCTGCTCCAGACTACCTTTCTCTTTTCAGTTTTAACCAACTTCTTCTCCTTCAAACCTTTAAATTGCTATCTAGACAATGCAGTTTTGTGAAAGCACAGTGCACACCTAATACATTCTCTTTTATTATGCCCGGAATTTTGTCACCAATTTCTCCCCTCAGCTGCCACTCATTTTTGCAACATGTCTGCTCTAAAAGCTTTCTCTAACCTTTCTTTTCCACTGCCTTTCATCTCCCTCCATGTTGACAGCATGCACTATGTATCCCCATGGCAGGCAAGGATTTCCTTGACATAGTCTTGTTGCTATGCTTACCTATGTTTTCTCCATCTAGTGGAAGGTAGGTAAAAGAACCATCTTTGTGTCCTTAGTGTCTAGCACAGTGCTTCCAATAAAGTAGATGTTCAATAAGTATATGTCTAATGAGAGTCAATATTATAAACAAGATTAAACTAACAGGTTTCCATTTGCTATGCTTCAATAAAGAAAAATAAATCTTTATATTGCCTACCTAGTAATATGTTTCTACTACCTTAGTGACTATATGAAGTATTAAACAGATTTAAATTATAGCTGCTCAAATAAAAATCAGTCAAGGTATTAGTTTACGGAACAATGTAATATAATATGAAATATGTTCCTTCTGTCTTGTTCCTGCTACATGGTTCCTAAAATTCCTGAAATCCTTAGAGTAATGCGTGTCTTTTTGTACATCAACAGTCATTTGACTGGTGGCTGGAGGAGCAGGGACAGATGTAATATGAGAGCTGCTCATCAGAAAGGCCAAACACAGTAAAAGAATCAGAACTTTCCGCCCATCTGCCCACCTCTAAGTAGGGCAAGGAAATGGGTTAATCACCGAAAGTCACTAATCTAATCAGTGTAGTTTAAGCATAGAAACCTACATCAAACTCCCTACATGATGGGGTTCCAAGAGCTTCTGGGGTTGGTAAACATGAATGCCCAGGTCCTGGGAGGGTAGTGCACCCAGACAGGACATGTACACCTCTTCCCCTACACCTTGCCCTACACAACTCTGCCATTTGGCTGGTCTGAGTGTAATATTCTAGTGGTAGTAAGTAAAGTGTTTTCCTCAGTTCTGTGAGCCACTCTATCAAATTACTGAAATTGAGGAGGACCCATGGAAATCCTCCCATCTTCATAGCCAGAGAGTCAGGTATACCTAGCCTGGACTTTCGAGTAGCATAAGATGTGGGGACTCTCTTGTGGGACTGAGCCCCTACCCGTAGTGTCTGTGTTAACTCTGGGTAGTCAGCTAGGGTCAATGAATTACATCGTAGAAAACCCAGTTGAGATCTAGAGGGTCAGAGTATATTGGGGGGAGAAAAAATTCACACATGTATCTCCATAAGTAAGTCATTGTTTTTTAAATAAATATTTTTAAATTTTTATTAGTACACATTTGCAGTATATAATAGCAGTCATAGTGGGGAATTGGTGCATGTACATTACACATCTTGATTCTCTTGAGTTGTGAATAAAAACAGTTCACTACAATTCTGGGTAAATTAAAACTATTGCTCTCAAACTAGAATATCATTTCTGATTTCAAGTAAAATTACTGGAATTTCTGGTTCCATTTTTTTTTTGCTTTATTCTTTCCTCCCTTGCCAGCATTTTCAAAGGATTCATTCTTTTATTAATATTGATGAAGAAGTCTTTAGAATGTTTTAAAATGTTTAAAGCAGCATTTATTCACAATTTGAACACCTGGCTTCAATGAATAAAGAGATCTTGGAAAATTTCCTCTGCTCTGTGCGACATGACACAGGTATGTAGATTGCTGGTTTCTAGAGTTAGCCTTGTATGGACTTAAATTTCAGCTCTCTGTCACTTCCTCATTGTGACAGAGGGGAATTTGAGGAAAAAATGCTTAACCTCATCAAGCCTTAGTTTTTCAGCTATAAAAATAAGGTCAACTGAAGTCCCTGCTTCATAGATTATGAGACTGATACATGGTAAAATAAAGCACAAACAGATCTGAAACATAGTAAGACTATATTAAGGTCCTATTTTTGTTATTGTTAGCATTTTATTTATCTTTAATATTATATTTAAGATTGCCACTGCCACTCACTCCTTCAGAATTTATCTCATTGAGCTACTTTATTCATAACTCACATGTGGCTGGCAGCCCTCCTGAACTGCAGCATTATCAGCCATGCCTTGAGAGGCATGGAAGTATTTTAGAGCATCTGGCTCTTCAAAACCAGCTGGCCTGCCTCATAAAGCCTACCTCCTGTTGTCCAAATTTCCAAAGTCAGCATGACACTGATAGGGAATTCAAGGAGAAGACAGTGCAGGCAATGAATAAGTAATAGCTTATGATTCTACAGGGTCACAAGTCATTGTCTTTCTCGAGATGGTAAACTCTTGATTTAACACTAACTGCTTTTGCCTAAATTATTCTATCAAGACTTCCAGAGATGAGTTCTGTACTTAATACTAACATAACAGCATATGGTTACCAATGAGTTGACTTGTTTTGAGGATAAGGACATGCAAATTGGCTAAAGGCCAAAATGGGATAATGATGAGGATTGCCAGCAAGACACATTGCAACTAGGATCACGTGTGACTCTCGATTCTTTGGCTTCAGTGTCAGAGCCAAACACAAGTATTTAAAATTACTAAACAAACAGAAGACGTGTTGCTATTTCATAAGACCACTTTTGTGGTCTACATCACATTTTCCTTCTATTAAAATATTCCTGTAACTGTTTTATCCCCTCTACCTGAGTATGAACTCCATTACAGCAGTTTATTTCCAAAGCTGTTATGTAAGTGAGGACACACACACACACACACACACAAAAAAAAAAAAAAAAATTGTTGAAGGAAAACAAATTAAATCCCTTGGTAATCAATTACTAATATGATATCATCCCTCAAATTCATCTCTAGAATATCAAACTCTCATGTGTATATAAGATACATGTTTTAAAAAGTAATTATGAAAACCACCGAGATAACAGTGGGTGAAGCCACTTCAATAAAAAATAAGATTGCCATATTTTATATTTATATTTTAGTAGGAGGAGTAAAAGTTAAAAAGTAACGATCTATGGTAAATATCACTAAGCTTCAATATTTTATCAGAGTAGGGGAAAATCATCTCTGGAATGCATTTTTAAGTGACTGTAAATGTCTAAGCATTCAACATAGCAGAGGTGAAAAGGTGAGGGCAGGATGAAATAAAAAATGGAATAAAATAAGCAAGAAAGAGACTCATTCATGTATGAATCACTGCAGGCAGAGGAGCATGTGTGAAAAACTAGAAGGATCAAATATCTGATGTCACTTTTTTTTGTAGCATTGATCGACTAAGTGTCTCTAGAGAAGAAATGTAAGAAGAGTAAAATGTGTGAAAGAATGTAATGAGGTCTATAAAATCCCTGAAGACTAACGAAGTTTATAATCTAAATTAGATTAGAAAAGTCTACACTCAATGGAGGATTCAATTAGGTGAGATCAATTATAACAACTGTACACTTTCAACAAGTTAAAAAAGAGAGCCAAATTGTATTACATCTAAAATTAATTTATATTTCAGGACAAAATTCCTCAGGACTGTTTTTATGAATGTATCTAGGTTCCTACCAGACATTATACATACAGAGATATGGGTCTAAATTATAAGTAATTCGTTCAGCTCAAGAGAGTTAGATTAGGGAGCTAGTCTATTGTTTTGCTTGGTTAATCACCTTTTTATGCTTTAGCAAAAGGAATTCATGGGAATTATATCCTTTTCACAGGGTGAAAATTGTCTTTTGCTTTACTTCTTATTCTCTGTATAAATGGTATTCTGTAAAAATAGTTAGAGGTTTCAGCTTTACTTAGAATAACCTGGAATGTATATTCAGTCACATGTGAATAATTTTTTAATTGATCCTTTAGTCCCAATGAGGCTTTACTGAGCTATTCAACATTTACAGTAATTTGTTAGAAAATATTTCACCCACTTCCTGAGGATCAGAAGAAGAAGAGGGGGAGCAGGGGAGAGGAAGAAGGAGGTAGGAAGGCAGGTAGACAGCCAGAGAAGAAGGGAGGGATGGAGGGGGAGAGAGAGAGAGAGAAAGTGGAAGGAAGGGAGGAAAGAAAGGAAGTGGAAGAGAAAGACCAGAAAAAATGCCAAAGTCGATCTTTTAAAAGGTATCTTTAAAAAAACCACATCTTCTTTAGCCATTCATCAGTTGTTGGGCATTTAGGTTGTTTCCAAGACTTAGCTATTACAAATTGTGCTGCTATGAACATGGTTGTGCATATATCACTGTGATATGATGATTTTAATTCTTCTGGGAGGATACCCAGCAGAGGAATAGCTGGGTCAAATGGAACCTCTAGTTGTAGTTTTCTGAGGAATCTCCACACTGATTTCCACAGTGGTTGGACCAGTCTGCATTCCCACCAACAGTGGAGGAGGGTTCCTTTCTCCCCTCCGCACCGCCATAAAAAAGGATAAACTAGAGTCATTTGTATGTAAATGGATGTTCCTTGAGAACATACTATTAAGTGAAATAAATCAGACACTTATTAGTACACATCGAATTGTTTCTCTGATATGAGAAACCATAAGTGTAAATAAGGACAAAGGGGTAGAATAGATATTACGTTAAAAAAAAAAGAGAGATAGTATTCAAAAGAGAGGAGAACTAGATAGGGAAAAGGGAGATAAAGAAGAAGGTTAAAAGAAAAGTAAGATGAAAGGGGA
>PVJO010000839.1:0-203915 GCA_004026905.1 Hystrix cristata
CATCTGACTCTGGTCATACTTAGTCCAAAATGGATAAATCCTAACGTTGAATGCTGTGTGGACTTAACAGCCTGTCTGCTGAGCATTAGATTGGTGGATTCATTAACTGTGTCTTTGAATCAGAATTATGTGGGATGTTTTCTCAGTTTCTTTCCTTCATATTCTGTTTTATTGATCTGAGCAGATTCTGGAATACTATTTATTAGCGATGCACACCTAGGTGATCCTGATGTAACTTTGTTGTCTAGTACTTGGAACACCTAGTTCTAGAATGAAAACCATCCAGCTGGTTAGAACCATAATATGAATGAAGATGTCAAGCAAGGAACGAACATGGTCTGCTTAGGGGAAGCTATCAGGAGTGCACTAAAATATTTTTATTGGGAGTGTCACATGATTTGTGTGTATAATACGAGTGTAGATTGTGAAGTAATTTTTTGACAAAGAAAGTGTTACATAGGCTCTGGAATCATTATCCACCCGACGTAAATCTACCAGTTCTAGACCTTTGTAATAATTCTCACAGTAACACTTAACAATTTTCCAGATATTACAACGCATAAATTTAGAGAAGTCAAAGGTATAGTTTCATGGTTATTAGTAACAGTATCAATACAATATAGATACTTATTTATTTACTCCATCCCCAAGCCGGTCCTACATGTGCATGTGGTTTGTAACTACTAGGTGTTTGTAATTCGGTTATTTTTAACCTAAAACATTAAGACAGTAACCATACTTAATGTTTTTATTTAATTCTATCTCCAAGGAATATAAAGAAGTGTATAGAACTTCTCATTCTTTATGAGAGTTTTAATAATTATGAAAATTTCTTAATATAATATATATTATTGGAATTACAAAACACTGTAGAGTGTTATTCATGTATTTGCCTCACCCCTAACATATACACTTTAGATATGGGAAATCCGAGACTCAAAGAATGGACTAACTTGACCAAAGATCATTTGGAAAAGACTGGCATAATTCTAGGCATATAAATCATGGAACAGAATTGAGAATCCAGTAATAAACCCATACTCCTATGGTAAATTGATTTTTGTTGGGAGTGTCAAGACTATTAAGTGGGGAAAGATTCTTTTCAACAAACTGCTGGGGAAAGTATGTATCCACATACAACAGAAATGAATTTGGACCTTTACAAGTCCCTTTTAAAAATATTAACAAAAATTAATTGTAGAGTAAGTGTAAGTGCTAAAGCTATGAACTTCTTAAATATAGGTATAAATTTTGGGGATCTTAGATTTGGCAGTTTTTTAAAAATATGGCACCGAAACCACAACAAAGAAAAGCAGATAATTTGGTCTTCATCAAAATTAAAAACTTTTGTGTATCAAAGGCCATTATCAAGAAAGTAAAATAACCCACAGTGGGTGAAAATATTTGCAAATTGTACAAATGATAATGGTATAGTATCTTGAACATAAAGCAATTCGACAGCAAAAATACAACTCAATTTAAAGATAGGCACAGAATAGAGGTTTCTCAAAAAACTAAAAATAGATGTGACATATGATCTAGCTCTCCCACTTTTGCGTGTATACCCCAATAAATGAAGCAGCATATCAGATAGATCTCTCTACTTCCATGTTTACTGTAGTACTAGTCACCATAGCTAAGCTGTTAACCTGTTTGTCCATCAATTAACGAATGAATGATGACATATATACAAATGGAATATTATTCAACCATAAAGAAGAATGAAATCCTACCATTTGCAGCAAAACAGATGGAACTGGAGAACATTCTGTTGAATGAAATAAGCCAAACAGACAGACAAATGTCAGGTGTTCTCTCTCATCTGTAAAAACTAGAATAAATACAGACCTGAATGTGGGATAGTGATTACAAGGCTACGAAGGGAATGAGGGTGGATAAAAGGAGGTTGGATAACAGGGATCAAAACACAGACTGAAGGAATAAATTCTGTTACTCCACAGCACAGTGGGGTAACCATAGTTCACAATGCCCTGTTACATATTTTACGAAGATCAAGAAGAAGGGAGCTTGACGATTTTAAACATAAAAATCAAAGAGAGGAAAATTTTAATTACCATGATTAGTTGTTGCATGTGTTGAAATAAGTACATTGAACACTAGTAGTATGCAAAATTAATCAATGGACTACATACTTGAATAGATGTTACTTCAAAGAAGATACACATATGGCCAACAAGTACATGGAAAGATGTTCGACATCATTAGTCATTAGAGAAATGCAAATTAGAACTCAATGGAATAGCAGTCTACACCCACTAAGATGACTGTAATAAAAAATAAGGAAAGGTACATGCACTGATGAGGTTATAGAGAAACTGGAACCTTTATACATTGCTGATGGGAATGCAAAATGGTGTATCTGCTATGCAAAGACATTTTGTGGCTACTCAAATTGTTCAACATAAAATTACCATAAGACACAGCAACCCTCTAGGAATATACCCAGATAATTCGAAACATATGTTTCAAAATTTTTGTATATGAATGTTTATATTGGCACTATTTACAGTAATCAAATAGTGAAAGCAGCTCAAATGCTCATCAACTGTTGAGTGGATAAAGATAATGTAACATGTTGTGCAATGGAATATTATTCAGTCATAAAAAGGCATGCGGTACTGATACTTGATACAGCATGGATGAATGTTAAAAACATTATGCTAAGGGAAAGAAGCCAGTTGGAGAAGACCACATATTGTATGATTTTTATTTTTATAGAATGGTCAAACTAGGGAAATCCATAGTGAACAAAAGCAGATTAATGATTGCTAGAGGTTGAGCAGAAGAGAAAATTATGAGTACTGTTGATGAGTATGGATATTGGCGGGGGGTGTGAAATGTTCTAGAATTAGATAATGGTGGATGATTGCATGGCATTATGAATGTGATAAAACCTACTGAATTATAAACTTTACAATAATTGAATGTTAGTGAATTGTACTTCAATGGGGAAAAAGCATATGGAGCTTCGTGTTTACTCTTCTATGACAGTGCACTGTACTTCCACTCTTATGTTCAGTGAGTTCCTGAAACACAAGCTGCAGACCTCTACCTTGTGACTTGGTAAAGCAGAGGTTTGGCTTATTTCTTGGTTAGCTGAATGGGCAAAGCATTAGTCGTTCATCCCTGAACACAAGTCTGTCTGAACACAGGCAGCTGAACGCGTAGCTTTGTAGTTTCCCTAGTTGCGTAGAAAGTGTCCAAAGTGGAAATGATGAACTAAGTGATCACATCACAGAAAGACCCTAATTAGAAGGATGCACATGTGAAAAGAGAAAAAACTTGCCAAATTGAGCACGAGTAGACTCCACACACCAAGGGCAACCAGCTAAATAGCTTAAGGTCCAATCTGCTCATGCTAAACTCGAGAGGATGGCCATAAAAATTTGAAATGTATACTCTATGGCCCTGATGGCTACAAGGTCCAGCTGTAGTACTTCAGGTGCTATCAGAATCCTGATCATTTAATTGCCAGATCATCAGTTTCCATTGGCTTCCTGTTCTTGTGTGGATCCCTGCATAACAACGAGGAGGAATGGGGGGAGACAGAGTATTGCCCGGCTGAAGGTTGATTGGTGGAGCCCTGTTGCAATATCTAACAGCCAATCTTTTATAAAGGCTTCTGGGCTTATGCAGAGCAGCTGGACTTTTGTGGTGCTCTGAGAGCTGCCCATTCTTCAAATAATGGGATTCTCTCTGTTCCCTGAGGCTCCAATTAAATGGGCCAGGGAGCATGAATTTGCAATTGCTTGTTTGAAATGTATCTCCAGTGTGAGGTTTAGGAGCTTAACTTTCCCATCCAGAGGGCATCCTAGCATAAGCATCTGACTGGAAAGCAGCCTGCTTTCCCCCGAGTCTTATGGCTGAAAAGGGTTGGTTATCCAGTGGCACACATACAAAAAATCACTTGATTTATTTCCTGAGGATACTCTTGTCTTACCTTGGGGTAAGAAATCATCATGTGTCTACCATGTTCATATGCAGTAGTCCTTTCATATATGCAAATTGAATAAGTGTTCACATCAACTCAATGAAAAATCTACTGCTATTATTATCTCCAAGATAAGATGCATAAGCTTGTGCTCAGAGGAATAAATGATTTATCCAAGATCATACATAAAAAAGTTTAACTATGGGAATCAGCATTCTCCTCCCATTCTTCCTGGTCCCAAATGTCACATCTGTACCACCTCATTCAGGGGAAAGAGAAGGCGCACGTTAACTGACTGCTCATTTGTAGTCTCACAAAAGTAAATGCCACTGAGCGTGGAACATAATACACTCTGTTCCTTCACTTCTGTTATACAGGAACATCCCTAAGCCCCCAAAGTATTTAAGTGCACACTCTGAAATTTGAAAGTGTTAGCCTCTAGGGGCTGGGAATTTAGCTCAGTGATTAGAGTGCTTGCCTTGCAAGCACAAGGGCCTGAGTTCAATCCCCGGCACCACCAAAAAAAAAAAAAAAAAAAAAAAAAAGAAAGTGTTAGCCTCTATCTATCCTTTGTCATCAAGTTAGTGCCGGGGTCACGGTGAAACTGTATCATTTGTCTCTTGTGCATCACCATCCAAAATGATTCTAACCAAATGCAGCCCATACAAAGGACAAGGCAAGAATCCATACGAATGACCAAAGATTTAGTTACACCTTTAGAATTCTGCAGTCATCCTGGCTTATGTCACCCAGGTGCTCATGCACCACTGAAATGACTTTGTTTGGCTTTAGAGCGAGCAGAGCACCAGCAAATTGACTCAAGGGCAAAACTTAGTCTTCTCCCTGCTTTTTGTAAATAAACTGTGTGTGTGTGTGTGTGTGTGTGTGTGTGTGTGTGTGTGTGTGTGTGTACTGGAAGTTGAACTCAGGGACTTCACAGTGAACTACATCTCCAGCCCTTTTAATTATTATTATTATTTTTGAGGTAGCCTCTTATGCTAAATTGCCCACTTGCCCTGGCTGGACTTAAACTTGGAATCTTTCTACCTCAACCTCCCAGATTGCTGGAATTATAGGCTTGTACCACTGTACCAGCTCTAAATAAACTTTTATTGAAACATGGTTAGATGCATTCATTTGCATGGCTACTTTTTGCCATATAGAAGAGTTGAATGGTTGCATCAGAGACTATGGTCCACATACCTACAGTGTTACTATCTAGCTTTTTGCAGAGAAAGTTTTTGAAGTCCTGTTTTATGAGTCAGGAAGAAAGGACCTAATATGCTTTCTCACTACACAGCTTATTTCCCAGAATAGTCATGATGAACTCTGTGGGGCTGAGCTAGCTGTGGTGCCTCCAAGACACAGGCCAGAGCTTCAGCAGAGACTCAGGACATCAAACAATCCTGAATTGAAATTTTAACGACTGCCTGTCTGTGCACACTAAGGGAAGTCACTCATCTACTTTGAGTTTGCTCGCCTGTGAGGTGCACACGGAATTCTTACCTTGAAGAATTGTTTGATGTTTAAATTAGATGGGATACTGGTAGGCTTCACCACATCAGGCACACATTGGTCTCAGTAAATGATATTCCTTATGTGATGGTCAAAGGGCTGCATCTGCAGAACATGAACACTTCAGTTAAGCTAGCATTGTGAGGCATGCGTGGGAGCTCACTGTTCCTAGGCTGTGCCAGGATGGCAGGTTGCTCTTTCCATCCTGGTGATGAGTAGCCCACAGCATGCTGTGTCTTCATGCTCTAAGAGTGAGATTGAAGAAGTCTTTTCAAAACAGGATCAGAACAGTCTCTTCCCTCCCTTTCCTCATTTGTCTTTCTCATGCCAGGACCAGTTGTCCTGCAGGCATCTCGACTCATCTGCTCTGATAAATAAAAAATGTACCAGGCAATTGCTAATTGCTGATAGCTCCCTTGTATTGATCTCTCCATTTGGTTTAAACATCTCAGATTGCTGAGCGATCCTTCCAGCTAATCACCGCCCAGCTGGATCAGGACAAAGAGGCCCCATTTAAATATTTCTGTGGATGAAGGGGAATAAATCAGTACATAGGCATGGGCTGGGACCTGAACAGACACGGGGTCTTACTAAGCCATGTAGGCTGGCCTCGAACATGCCTTTCTCCTGCCTCAGAGTTCAGAGCTGCTGAGAATACAAGTGTGTGCCACCTTAGCAGCTTATTTTCCTCTGGTTGATGTGTTTTTGTTCTTCTTTTGTTCTTGCTGTTGTTGTAAACAAACTTTATGAATAGGAAGACTTTGGTTATGAGAATTTGAATAAGAAGCTGGTTGGTTTGACAATCTTCATTTGACATCTCGGGAAAATAAATGAATTTTTTTTTTCCACTTGAGTCTTCATTTGAGAAAAATCTTTCTTCTGTACTGAGCTGTGCACATCTGTACTGAGATTCTACTAGCACTCAGTGTCTGGATATAGATGAGATTTCTGATCCAGACTCCTACCTACTTTCAGTGTTCTCTCTGGTTCCTTTCACTGGTATCCGAATGTAATTATGACCTTCTAAGGCCTCTTGTTATAAGCAGAAATTTATAGGTAGTTTCTCTCCTCAGTATTAAATGAATCTATCTTTGATTTTAAAAATGCAAGAGCACATAAAAAGGACCATTCCAAAGTGTGTGAAGTAGGTTAAGTGTTAGGATACTACCTCAGCCTAAGAAAGTGCCAAAAATTACCATCCTCTTCACATTGCATCGGGCTAAGTCATGAGCTTAATTATTATACAAACATTTCTTTCTTTTCATAAATACAGTAGTTTTGTTGTGCTCCTCTTATTGCCTGTTGTATCTCTAGGCTCCTTCATCTTACGTATCTTCTACTTTATTTGCTCTGACCTATGTCTCCCCATGTCCTCTCTATCCCAGGTATCTACTGTTTTTTTAGCTCTCTATACTTGATAATAAACTTATGAAGAGAAAAAATATTTTGATTCATGGTTTCCTAAGCTTCAGTACATCATCAGGTAGGTGTGTATTTTGACTCATTTTCAGCAGTTTTAGTTCATCAGCTGGTTCCATCATTTTAGGTTTGTCCTGAGGGAGCACATGGTGGAAATGTATGTTGTAGTGAGAGAAGGAGACAGGAATCTTCCAAGGCACACCTCCAGTGATGTGAAGAGCTCCAGGTGGGCTTCACCTGGTAAGGTCTCTATAGCCTTCCCATAGAACCATTTGGGGTTCCAGACCTTTAACATATAGGCCTTTAGGGAGCCCTCCAGATCTAAACTGTAGCAACTATAATTGGGACAGCTATTGTGGAGAACAGTACAGAGGCTTCTAAAGAAATTGGAAGTGCACCTATCATATGACCTAGAAATAAATCCCTCTTCTGGGCAGGTACTCAAAAGAAATGAAATCACCACTCTGTAAAGATATATGAATTTATATTTTAAATCTCCTTAATTGTTTTCAGAGAAACTCATCTCTAAAAAAAAACTGGCATTTAATGTGATTGAATTAGGTAAATTTAGAATCCTTATTCTAGAGAAGTCTTGGGGGCTCCATGCAGTTGGGAAAATACAATAAGAACTCTGAACCTCACTTCTGTTTTTGTTGACTTCAGACAAAAAAATGAAGCTCCAACGTTGTCAATATGGTCTGTAAGCCATTTTGAAATTCTCAGCTAAAAAGTGCTAAGGAATTGCATATAAAACTAATCATTACTTTGTAATGAAATGGTTCTGCAAATTACTGCTTAATAATACTCGAAGTCATCAAAAAGTTCAAAGATTAATTACCATGTAACTGACAGTGTTTAGATCGGAAAATTATGGTTCCAGCAAAGAACAGAAAATATCCATGTAATTACCCAGGTATAAACTGCAGCTTAATACATTCTGGAATCTGAGCTTCTCAAAGTAGCATATTCCTTTTGAGAGTATCAGGCAGTTTTTCACTTTTCTTGTTTCTCCTCATAGAATAGCCAATATCATGCTTGTTTACTAATCTGCATCCAGCGGCCACTTCCACTTTAGTAAACACCCAACCCACCATGAAATGCTTGAAATTATACCACTTGATAGGCTATTATTTTTTGTCATGGATTCTGGCAATTAACAGGCACATGTTATTCACACACATTATTTTGGGACATTTTTAGGGGCCATGGGTGATGCAGAGCATGACACGGAACTACAAAATGTAAGGACATTTCAAATTTATTAATGTACCATATGAACCGCATGTTTGAACTTTATCTTTCCAGCCTTTCCACAACCTTACAAATACTGCATTTTAGAAGACAAGTGCTGACAAGTTCCCAGAATTCCCACTGGGCATTTTGGAGGTAGTGAAGTCTGAAATCTGGACCCTGAGACTCTACTTTCTAAGTATATTCAGTGTGCAACACTTTTCTTCAAGTATTTATTTCCAAGTACACCTTCCTCACACCACATACCTGATCAACAAGTTTGGCTTAGAAAGTTGGTCTTTTATCTTTTTAGGGGAGTTTTAAAAAAGTGAGACGTAATTCAAAAATTGAACTTGGCAAGCTGTGCCAGATTCAAACAGGAGCCATATGCTAGCAACCCACCACCACCTGGCAAGTTTGTTTCAGAACAATTTTGGCATGCTGTCTACACTATTTGACAATATTTGCTGTACAGATTCCTACCTGATTGAAAAAGAAGGTCACTTACAAAGAGTGACGTGGAGAATGGAGGAATGGAGGAAGACTGGCTAGAAAATGAGAGCTGAGCTGTCTCATGGAAGACAGTGACTTTTTAGAAGCAGCAATTGCTGAGCTGGTTGTAGCAGGTGACATTTTAAGGGTGAGATAAGTGAAACAGCACGTAGGGATTATTGTTGGAGACCTTATTTTTTTAAAGGAAATTTCTCCAATGAAAGACCATTGAGAGTGAAATAGGTGTCTCTTCCTAAACATGCTTGTCTGCAAACACAAAACCAGAACTTTCAAATGGAGTGTTTCTTTAAGTCCAACCTGCAAAATGATCCTCACATTCATCATGTCATGGCTCTGGAGATTGCTTCGTCCTCTAGTAGCAAACATAAGTCTTTACGTTCTTTTTCTGAATTTTACTTGGGAATAAAACACCTTCTTGATAAAATAGTGGGGAGAAGTAGAAAAGAAAAAGAAATCAGCATATTTTTCCTTAGCATAAAACAATGGATAATTTCCCCTTGATACATCAGTATTCACGAGAGCTTATAAAATTCTCTCACACCTTGCTTTTCAAAACCTGCTCGTACATGGTTTCATGGTGAGTCACCGCTGCTGTATTCAATCTGCACACTCGCCATGGTCCTCATTCACATTGGAGCACACATTGTTTCTCTTCGTGAGGTATTTCCTTCTTCAGAGCTGTCATAATGGCTGACGTTGCATTCTTAAGGACTTCTCCAGGCAGATAGCCATATCTATATTTGTGTGTCTCTCTCTTTCTCTCAGTATGTATAGTATCTCCATATCTATCTTTATCCATATTACTCACCTATTGTCTATGTCTATGCCTACCTCTATATGTATCTATCTCTATATGCAGCTCTGTATCTGTATCCATCTCTTTCTATCACCTGTCTCTCTGTCTTTCTCTACATCTATCTTTATATCTGTCTGTCTCTTTATATCTCTATATCTATATATCTGGATTTTTTAGCCTTTACTATGACGATCTCTCCACCAGAGAAGCAATTTAAACTCTCCAACCATATATTTCACATGAAGATTTGATGGATTTATGATTAAACTGGTTGAAGTACTCTAGTAAAAAAAAAAAAAGACAAAAACTAGAAAAGATTGTTGCTGTAGTTATTCCATGTGTCCTCCTAAGAGAACCACAGAGGAATTCACAGATTTTAGAAGCTTAAAGGGAATGAGACTCAAAATCTGGTCAGGTTATGCTAAAGATGAGAAATGTTCATGCCCTGCCAACAGCACAGGGATGTTACTAAACTTTGGAAGAATTAAACTTTATTTCTTTTGGAGATTAAACAGCTCCCTTGATGGTGAGAATAAATTCTGAAAACATTTTTGATAGTGAGGAATTTAAGTTTGCCAAGTTCTTTTTGTGGCTGTGGAGGAAGACTGCGTTTATGAGTCTTCTCATATAGTTCCATGTACAGAACCAGAGTGGGCAGCATCTTTTTTTTCAAGTTTCATTCACCACCTCTCAACTGTGAATCACATATTTTTTATACTTGGGATTACTATTCTCATTCTCAAATGAGCCAGATATATTTGTAATGAGTATTTCATATTGTTCGGTTTTTCCTGAAGAGATTTATAGTATTCGTTTTGACAGGGATTATGGCTACCTAATTCACTATAGTAGCCTGGTTCCTATCACAGAGCCTTGCACTGGGCGGGGGCCCAAGAGACATTTCTTGCCTGATGCACTTGCAGTGGATAAATGCTGAAGACATCTATTCTTCCAATCATAAAATGGAAGCACATTTCAATTTTGGAGACCCCAGTGTGGTAATATGATTCTGCTCTTTTTATTTTATATTCAGCATATACTTAGTACTCAATAATTGAAGTTAGAACATGAAAATAGATGAAGAGATTCCATTCTATCTAAGGTAGGAATTGGGAATATAGGCATCATTGTTTCTGACCTCACGGTGTTCACAATCAAATGTGAAAGACAAATAAATGAACAGATAACCTCAGCATTGTGCTGGAAGTGCAATTCATGGAGTTATGAAAAAGGAAAGCAGAGTGAGGGCTAAGTATAAGAATTTGAGACCAGACAGACATGGGTGTAAATTGTGACTCATTCATTCATTCACTAATTATAACACATAATTTTCCCTTAACCCTTTTGAACATCAGTGTCCTCCTTATAAAAGGAAGATAATAAAGCATTTAGTATAGGTCTGTTGTAAAGTTTTGATGACATATAGTATATAAAATGCTCGCCACAACATTTGACCCTTTATTTGGATGATTATTAAGTGTTAATCTGAAACCAAGGACAGTTTTGTAGGGAAATGACTCTGATGTTTGCTTTGTAGGAAGCACCATCCAAATAAAGGGGCAATGATCTGAAAATGAAGACTTCAGATCTGTTTAACATACGGCACCACTATGCATATCAATAGTATGTAGTCATCTCATTTTGGGAGGTTAGTGGCAACTCTAGCATCTCATGGATGATCCATTTGAACCTGTCAATTTATTTCCATCTCACCCTTGAGTTTTCTTTGATCTTATGGCTACTCAGAATCTACTAAATAGTATGGTGGTACTTCTACTGCTTCTTTTTAAATATACTTGTATCAGTACATACTTGTAGTACATCATGATTACATCCCCATGGGGAGTTGATACAGGTACATGGCATTTCTCAATTCCTTTTATCAACTGTGTCCCTCCCCAGCCTCTCCCTTTCTGCACCTCTTGGCCCCCTTCTCCTATTTATACATATTTATCACATTTACCATAGAGATTTGGTGCATATAAACATAATTTCACAAGCTCTCTTCTTTTTAAATCTCCTTTCCTTCCCCTCCTTCCATCTTTCTCTTCTCTTCCTATATGCCAAAGATCCATCTCACTATTTCATACTGTCAGTGCTTTATTTTGCACTTTATATATATGGCATCTAAAAGAAAGAGTGGGATATTTAAGTTTGTGTGTCTGATTTACTTTGCTTAACATTATGGTCTCAAGGTGTATCCATTTTCCTTCAAATGACTTAAGCTTATCTTTCTTTGTGACAGAGTGATACTCCATGTGTATAAATTCTACATTTTTTTTTATCCATTCATGTATTGATGGTCATTTAGGCTGCTTCCAAGATTTAGCTATTATGAGTTGTGCTGCTACAAACATGGGTATGTGTATATCGCTGTAATATGCTGTCTTTAACTCTTTCAGGAAGATACCTAGTAGAAGATTAGCTGGTTCAAGTGGAATTTCTAGTTTTAGTCTTTTTTTTTTTTTTTTTTTTTTTGGTGCCAGGGATCGAACTCAGGGCCTTGTGCTTACAAGGCAAGCATTCTAACCACTGAGCTAAATCTCCAGCCCCTAGTTTTAGTCTTTTGCGGAACCTCCATACTGATCTCCATAGCAGTTGTACCTGTTTACACTTCCACTAACAACAAAGAAAGGTTCCTTTTTGGGAGTGAAATTTTGATGAGGGGAAATTTTATTCTAAAGTCCTTGAAGGAAAAAAGAATGGAAAGACACAGAATGATATCTTCAGCCAGGCATAACTGTGCCCTCTGAGAGACATTTTTAAATGTCTGGAAACATTTGGGGATGTCACAGCTTGTGGGAATGGGTCATGTGTCTCTGACATCTGGTGGGTAGGAGTCAGGAATGCTGCTACACAACCTACAATGCCTGGGACAGCCCCTCACAATAAAAAACTATAGGCTTCAGCGTGGCATTAGTTCCATAGCTGAGGGAAAAGTGGCGCAGCAAAAGGTGCTGTAAACACAGGTGTGGTATTTATAATGTGTCAGTCTTCCAGTGGTTTGGCGAGTAGATTACAGGGAAAGAGACATGAAAGACATCATGTCCTAAGAAACCAATGCTAACTGCAGGCTAAAGGCCAAACAGACCATGGGAAAGGACAGAATGGGTGTGAAAAAAGCAATATAATTTCCACTGGGTGTTGTGTGTACATTAATGAGTCTGAGAAAGAGTGAAGGAGACCGCCATCTATTAAGCTCAGGTTCTGTAATATCTTTAGATATCTCATACTACTTATAATAAACATCAAGTAAGTGTTTGCTGTTGTTAATTTAGTTTTCTCAAATATGTAACTGGCTAATGACAGAATCAGAATTTAATACAGAACTCTCTGATCCATTTGTAAGTCATCAGTTTTCTTCTTTAGCTGGTTTTCTGCTTCAAGTCAGTGGAGGAAGTAGGTGCCAAACATAAAATCAAAATAAGAAATAATAACAACTACAAAAGCAATAATAAACCTAGCCTTAGGAAAGATGCAAAACTGAAGAAAGCAAAGCCAAATGCTGATGCTGTGCCTGTGTTTTGATTACAATTTAATGTGATCCTAGATTGGAAATGAGCAAGGCTAGTTCCCTGGGCTCTATCCCAAAGCACACCACTCATGATCTGCAACATGCTGTTTTCTCACACGCAGAAATACCTAGAACACTGTTCTTGAGGAAGCTGTAACCAGGGACTGGAAAGGACACATGCAGATGTGGAGTGGAGGGCAAGATATGAAGCTTTTATGTTTGGATGTAAGGAAAGTCTTAGAGGATCTTAGTATCTAAGTACCAAAGCCACTCAGGAAGAATTATTTTTCAGCTCGCTCTCCATAAAGCAAAGGTGCATTGACAGCCAGAGCCACAGAGTCAAGCCAACAGCTCAAAGCTAAGACAGGAGAGCTTTAGCTTTTCCAGCGAAGGCAGCACTGTTTAGACAGATCCACTGGGGAGAAAGCAGAGTGCCCGGTGGTGGTGGGGGCTCCCAATGTTGGGCTTCCAGTGCATATGAGATGAAATAATTGCAAAGGACTCGAGTGATCTTTTCTGGCCCCAGGAGATAATTGGAGAGCTGAGTAGAGCTGTCTAACCCATGGGCCAATGACAAATGATAATAATCCATTATTTTTACAAAAGGAGAAAAAACTTTTTCTTTTCTTTTTCTCTCTCGCACAAAATGAATTTTATGTCTGTAAGGAGCTATCAGACAAATAGACCCTAGAGGGTGAAGTTTTCTATTAACTCACAGAGTAGTGACTTAACTGAGCAAATGCAGTGTTAGAGTTTCCTTTATGAATTCCTCCAGCTTGTCTCAAGCTTTCTGCAAGAGCCTGCACCACCCCAGCCCAACATCACCACTTAATGTTAGCAGAGGGTTCCAGGGTACCTAGGACCACTCAGCGCCTGACCTCCTCAGCTGAGCCTGCCAAAGGGAGTTAACAATGTGTCGGACAGTGTGGTGGAGACGTGCTCATTAGGAAGAGGGCTGGAAATGTATCTTGGAGAAGATAAGATTGGGATGTGCTTGGAATAATTTTTAGTTGTTATGAAGACATGAGGACCTAATCCTTCTTCCCCTCGGGATTGGTCAGACATGCTCATTGATTTTCTCACTGCTCTCTGAATGCCTCGCCCATGATTTTTCACTTGTAAGGACTATGTTCTTTTAAATTAAATGCTAATTTTGCTCTAAATGCACAGGAAAGTCATTGGCAGTCTTTTCATAACCAGATATAGCACACTGTAGCTTTTATAACCCAGTTGCAATCCCCTGAAGTCCATTCTTACTACAAATAAGTCCTAATTAGTTTGTGACAGCTCATAGAAACAGGGGAGAAAAAAATCAGAACATTCTGTAACACTGAAACTTGAGTTTTGCAGCAGCCCAAACTCTAGAAAATACTAGGAGGGTCTACATTGATCTCAGGGGTACTTTACCAAAGAATTCTTCACCAAGGACGCATCAGTGCAAAAGGCCTGGAGTATTCATAACTAAGCCCCACTTACTAGAGTCCTGTTGAGGATGAGGAAGAGTGGGAAGTCTCTAGATCATGCAGGTGTGTTCCAGAGACTTGGAACGAACTGCTCCTTCCGGACAATTCATTGTCACAGCAGTTGCTATGCCACGATTCAGATGATGAGAGTAGACTCATTCTGAGGGTCAGTGAGGTTGAGCTGGAAACCAAAATGATCCTCATCTCACTCCCCAAGATTGACCCTGGCAGATCAATCGTAAGGAGAACTGGAGGGCACAAAACTCTGAACAAGAGGAAGCAAGATCTTGGGTAGGGGAAATAGGGAGAAACTCAACTTTAAAAGTGGCTTAGCAGAACTGAAATGCTTAAAAGATTAATCAAGCTATTAACAACATTTGAATGTGTATTTTAAACCTGATCGTCTCAAGAGATGGGCTTCAACTTAGCTTTATATTCCATGATAGTATGGTCGTTAAAGACAGGGACTTGGAGCTGTTGTGTCCAAATGCTGATTCTAACACTTAATTCTTATAAGCACTGAACTAAATTACTAAAATTTTGTCTTTATTATTTGTAAAACAGGAATAAAAGTAACATCTATTTCAGATGATTACTAAAGGTGAATTGAGATAAATTTTATATGAAAGCACGTGCAACATTGCTACTACATGTTGAAGTAATATATAGGTGCCTGTTGTTAGTTTTTAGTTATCATATTATACAAAATCCGTAACATATATTAAATTATATAGGATGTTTCATGATATACTAATATTATAAATAGACATTTTACTCCTTGCAATAGTCTATTAAGTTGTAACATGTTCTATAGTTAATTTATTGTATCTTACACGTTACGTATTAGTCTTTATTAGTCATTATATCTGCACAACATCTCTGAATATAAATTTGTTTTATATCTAGCACTTTTAATCAAAATTTGGAGTTGTTTTCTAGATTTTCTGTGAAAAAAAATTCACAAAATATGGCTTTGTCGTGTCCTAGCTATGTGACTTTGGTAAACAGTCGAAGTTCCAGTTTCTTTTCTTTTCTTTTTTTTTTTTTTTTTTTTTTTTTTTTTTTTTTTTTTTTTTTTTTTTTTTTTTTGGTGCTGGGGATTGAACTCGAGTCCTTGTGCTTGCAAGGCAAGCACTTTAACCACTGAGCTAAATCCCCAGCTCCGAAGTTCCAGTTTCTTGATCTTGAAAGTAGTGCTGAGTATAAATTTCTACCAGACAGAGAAGATCTGCACAGGGAACGTGCCATTCCTGAGTTACAAGCGGCCAAATAGAGTGCTTTGGCGTTGTAAATAGGCAAAGTCTGGGAGAACCGGAGCCCTTGACTGATTGTCTCTGACAAGACTCTTCTTACATCAGTGTGCCAAAAAATCTTGCTGTGGAGAACTGAGAAAGATATTGCATCTGAAGCATTGACTACTGGCCCAGGTACATGGCAGGTGTATCAAAAATGTTCATTCTGTGGTTACAGAGGGCAGTAGTGACATAGAAGAAGGAGGAGAGGGGAGAACCATTCTTTGGCTTTGGTAATTTTATTTCTCATACAAGTAGAGTTAGAACTGGCCATAATCTTACTACTTTGAAAAAAGAGGCCAGTGGCTTACAAGTATTGTCCATGTACCTTGGAAGTCCGGGGTACTGTGGGCAGTGTGTTGATTTCGAAGCTGTGGAAAATAGTGTAACCGGCTGCCATGCTGTGCCAAGAATGCGGGGCCTCCCAGGATGTGAAACGTCTATGTTTTAAGAGAATCCTCACTTTAAACGAATAACTTATGTTTCTGAATCACATTTTTCTATTTTTGAATGGGAAAAACAGCCAGATTTGTAGGTATCTTCTTACCATACAGGAAACTATCTGAAATACACAAGAAATGCACAACAAATGTTATACCTGTTCTGCTGTACTCCCCTCACCCCAGCTGGAGGCATGGCAGTGTGGCATCTGTGTCAACACGGGCAAGCTGTGGAACACTTTAGAGCTTCCATATTATCATCCACAAAATAAGAAGAATAATACTATCCTCAATGGGTGAGAGATTCAATTTTAGCAGAAATTCACACCACTATTATTCCAACAATTATTAGATTATTTTCCTCCCTTTCATTTCATTTCTGCCTGCATTTCTTTCTTCTAGTGACTTTTAAATCCATCGATTTATATGGAATGACCATCCTGAGAAATCAGGCTTCTAACTTTGGTGGACCCACGGTATTGCCAATATTCTCCCTTCAGAGAATTTTGGGAGTGGCATGGCCCTATACTGCCCAGGCCCTCCCCTTGGGGCAATGGTGTTATTTCTGGCATCTGAAGAGGACCCACAACCCAGTTCTCTTAGACATCAAAGGGCTGGTCAAGATTTCCTTAGCATCTCATTAACCTGACATGGCAGATGAGTTCTTTCTAAAGCCCATTAATCTCATTCATCCTTTATAACACCCCATAGGAACCAAAGGCAGAACATAAAGATGGCTATAAACCTCTTCCACATTTGTTTAGGTGAGAAAAACTGATTGTTTTAGATTCAATTTTATGATGTCTCCCTCCCTTTTCCCCTCCTTACTTCTCTTCCTCCCTTCTTCTTTCCTTTTCTCTTCTCTTGTTCCTCCTCTTTCCCTTCCCTCCATTTATCCTTCCTCTTTCCAACTCTCCCTACCTCTCTCTCCCTCCCTCCCTCCTCTTCACCTGCCTCCCTCCCTCCCTGCCTTCCCTTCTTTTTACCTTTCCATTGTTTCTTTAGTCTCTATTCTCAGCTGGATCATAGTCTCTTTTCTGCTCTTAATTTTTCTCAATTCATTTTAGTTGTCTCTATCTTTATCATCAGTAATTATAGATAGATTGTCTCTTTGCATAATTCATTCAATCATGCACTCGATAACTATTTATTGATCACCCACGTCAGATACTTTGTGAGATAATTATGATGGGAAGAGGATTCGATCTTATGGTTTCTTTGACAAAATGCTGTTTTTATTCAAAAATTATTTATGATTATCTACAGAAAGAGGGGCTTGCTGCATACGCTGTCTCATTACATTCTCATCCATGTAAGGATTACAGAAAATAATTAACTTGCCCAAGGTCACTAGCTAGAAAATGACAGATTCATGATTCAGTCTAAGACCTGTTTCACTAAAGCACAGTGCTTCATTTTAATTTGGGTATGCAGTGACATAATTCCTGTAGGTCTTCTCATTTTTATTCTTTTAGAAGTGGTTACTTAAAAGTCTTTACTACTAAAATGAAATATGAGTTAGGAAGAGTTTTACTTTGCTGATTTTTTTGTGCTCAAAGCAGTCCCTGTCCTAAAAGGTTAACACTTTGAAAAGCCTTCTCCAGCCCCTCACCCCAACTCTTCACATATGTCCATCCTGAGCCATTCTATACCCAAGATTATTTTTTTGTCTGTCAAACTCTGTGGAGTCATTATCTCATTTGCTTTAATCCTTGTTCTTGGAAACTAGCTGATTTGATATGTGCTACTTTGTGTGTTAGTTCAGGAGTATCTTCTATTGTTGATGCTGCCTCATTCTGGCTAGAAAATCCTAGAAACATTGTCTCAACCTCAGTTGTAGTGCCTGAGAGATTCAGGCAGTCTCTGGGAATTGTGGGAAGATTGTGTGAACTTGGGGAACTTCCAGTCATATAGGACTAACGTCTAGAAATATTTACATCTATTTGACTTAAATGAATAGTACTTAGTAGACCCAATAACGTACAGCAGTTTGGTAGACCACGTATTTCCTGTGTCGTGGTAAAATGGCCACCCAAGAAAGATTGGAAAACTTGAAAGAGGAGAAGTAGCTATGAAACTAGTTTGGTGTTTCCTTAGTATGAGTTTTTATGTTGTTTGGCTAACAAAACCTCTACTTAATCATTAGCTTTTAACAACACGATTAAATTATTACCTCTGACACAAAATATTTGGAATGGAAACATTATTTTTAAGCCCATTAAGACACCACATTAATTCATTCTTGGTCTCACTCCATCTTTAAGCTAGAGATTTGGCAGTCTTGGTCGGTATATCTCCAGTGAATTCAAAGTGGAAGAGTCTGAGAAAGAGAGAGAGAGAGAGGGAGAGAGCACATCAATCTTCCTTTTTTTCAGGACTATGTAGATTTTCAATTCTGCAATGAGAGAAAAAAGACAAATAGATATTTTGCTGCACTGAGTGAGAAAGAAAGATAAGCACCCACCCGTGGTCATATAACTATCTTAGGTGTTTGATAGTAGTTGTTCCTTTTGAGTGAGTGGAAGGTCTTCTTATCAGTCATTCAGCTGCAATATCGCCAAAAATTTCCTCGCTTTTCTCTAGTACATGACCCACAGGAAATGACTCTCTTATCTTCTAGGTCCAAAAGCGTGAAATTACCCGTTTCTCTATTTTCCTCTCACTCTGCTCCTCTAGCTGCAGCTTTCTTCTTGTTGTCTTTCTCTAACCCCTATTAATCGGCACCTCCAAAAGGCCCCATTACTGAGAATATGTGAGGTGTGACAGGATAATACACTAGGGAATATACTGTGGGGGGCATTATCGTGCTGCCAGGACCGAAGTCCTGAATGACCTAAAGTCTTCTCCGTCTCCATGTTTCTTTGATTAATTAGCCCCGTGGCTCAGAATCTGTGGGTCACAATTTCTCTCTGTCCTAAAGTTCACTAGTGGCCAGGACAGAGGAGGGTCCTCCCTCTTGGTCTTCTTTCTTTGCTGTAAGTGTGTTCTTACACTCCAGATTTTGTCTGTAAAATGTTCATTTGCTCAACAATTGTGATTACACTCTTGTGTGTACTGGGCATGGTGCATAGTGCTGGTGGATTTGAGTGTCACCTTAAGCAGCTTTCAATTCGGAAGAGAAATTGCTCTCCATGGGGCCTCGTGGACACACATGGAGGAAGTGCAGCCTTTGCTCAAGATCCCAGAGGAGGTAATAGATGAGTTGGATCTCAAAACATTGATTATTGCTCACCAACCAGAAGGAGTGAGGAAGATTGTTGGAGAAGAAAGATGATATGCAAATACATGGGTGATTCTTGTGACATCAATGGGAGCTGAAGGTATTCAGTGTGTATTTGTGTATGAGGGTCAGATGAGTGGTAGTAAAGATCAAGAACAGCTAAATAAAAAGTGAAATCATGTGCCATATGCTAAGAAACTTGGTCATTGCCCCATAGATACATAGAAAATATTTTATCAGAGCTACATTTTAAAAAGATCACTGTAATGGAATGAAAGAGTGGAAATCAGAAGGGATGGAAGATGGGGATAATAGGAAAGCCTATTATCTGGAAAGCTTCAGCTATAAAAATAAACAGAGTAGTGGAATATGAGCCTGCAGATCCCCACTGTGGTTCTGTCTCTAGATACCTTTCTCTCTCCTGGCCCTGTAACATTATCTTTCATTTAAAGTTAAAAACAACTCCTGGCGATGAATGAATATATTTCCTGCATTCCATCCTGTTTTCTTGCTTTCCCTGGCCATGTGTACAGATCTTCTAATTTTATTTCTGTTTCCTTAATTGCAGCTGAACATTTAGGTCCGTGGCTTTTCTATTAATTAATGATCACAGGATCTTCTTAGTACTCAAGGACTTCAGAGATTTCAGTGTCAGTTTCCATGATGTTAGAAATAACACTGGGGACGCAAAAGCAAGCAGAACATTACAGATTGGTATAAAATGTGACAATGATTTTAAGTGAGCCTTTTAGAACAAACAAGGTAACCCCTGTCCTCGAATCTGAGATAGATTATACAGGTCATGTTTTAGGGTTACAGCCCATTTCATCTCTACCATGTATACAAGGTCCATATTAATTGGCTATAATCATGTGCAAGTACATGCCAAGGCTCAGTCTGTTTAACTTGGAAAAGCAGAGGAATATACCTGCCTCCTTCACCTCTCAGACTCAGCAACATATAGGAAAACACGTTGTGAACTTTAAATGGCTCTCACATTGTAATGGCTTTGATTGTAATGCCTAAGAAAAGAAGGTGACCGATTAGTAATAGAGCCAAGACAAAAGATCTTAGCTCCCTGGCTCTCCTGAAGCCCACCCTACCCTAGTATCACACCGTGTTCACCTACCTCTTTGTATTTTTCTGTATGTACATTACTCAGTTTCAAAAAGGACCAAGTCTGAATGCTTTCTTTTTCTCTAACTAAGTAAATTTCATATGTGTAAAACACCATACTGTTTTTGTAATTCTGAGTCTTCCATGTGATATTTAGAATGGTTTGGTCAGTAGGTGGAATTTACTTTAGAAGAATGTACAAATAGAAAAACACTTCGTTAAACTACTTCTTTAAAGTGACTAAAGGAATCACCCATGGAGTTCTTAGAAAGATTAAACAAATTTTATTAAAACATGTTTGTGGTATATAGTGATTAGATTCACCTTGGTGAGTTGGTACATGTACGTAACACATCATATTTCTTTTTCTTCATTCCCTTCCCGTCCCCTTCTTCCCACGTCCCTCCATCTCTTGGTCTCTTTTCCTTTTGCAATAGGTCTATCTCCCTATTTTCTATCATCTTTTATTTTACTGTATATTTTATTTATATCTTGGGTCTTATAAGAGAAATCATGCAATATTTAAACTGGTGTTTTTGATTTATTTCACTTAACTTTATGGTCTCAAGCTGCATCTGTTTTTCCTTCAAATGACTTGTTTGTCCTTCTTTATGGCAGAGTAGTACTCTGTATGTATAAAGACCATATTTTATGTATCCATTCATCTGTTGATGGACATATAGCCTGCTTCCAAAATTTAGGCATTATGAGTTGTGCTGCTATAAACTTGAGTATACATGTCTCTATATAATGTGATGTGTTTAAGTCTTTCAGGAAGATACCCATCACTATGTACTAAACTAAGGCCAAAATGTATCAAAGATTTAAATCTTAAAAATTTTGATGTCCAAATTCTATCACATGCTTCCTTCCTTAGGATATCATTAAGTCCCTTTAATAATTAAAAATCAGTGCATGCATTAAGACAGGTAATTCTGATACATGCTTATGTCTGGCCCTTGGTCCTCACAGTTTCCATGTTCTGTATTCATAGACCACAGTCAAGACCAGTGAATGCAGAACATATAAAGGTCTCCCCCATGCCTACCTTCTGCCTTACAAGCGTGACTCCATGTACTGTTGGAAATGCACAACATGGAAACTCAGCAGACCCACAGTTAGCTAACACATCATGTTACACCATGCTGGCTACTAGATGAGTGCACTGCCCTTCCTCCCCACAAGGCGTCTCAGGAGTGCGTGGGGCATAGGAAGAGGTCAGCCTAATGAGAGCATGGTATTTGCAGTGAAATACATGTGGAAAAGCCCAGCACTGGTCAAAAATGGGCAGTATTTTGTTGGGGCTGGGTAGGAAATAAAAGGCTTTATAGGGGAGGCAATCTCTGAGCAAAATTTGGAGAATGAGTGAGAATTGTCTGTGAGAAAAAAGGTGAGTTGAGCCAGTGGAAGCTGAGAGCAGGGAGCTGGTGGGAAATGAGAGCAGGGAGCTGGTGGGAGATGAGAGCACGGAGCTGGTGGGAGATGAGAGCACAGAGCTGGTGGGAGATGAGAGCAGGGAGCTGGTGGGAGATGAGAGCACGGAGCTGGTGGGAGATGAGAGCAGGGAGCTGGTGGGAGATGAGAGCAGGGAGCTGGTGGAAGATGAGAAAAGGAAGGGCGATTGTTCACTGAAAGGAGGGAGTGTCTGCAGAGCATCAGACACAGCCATGAGCACGGGAGACCTTCCGGTTAATGGGATTAGTGATGAGGCAGGGATGAGGCAGTGAGGGTCTGCGTGGGTTAAGATAGGGAGACTGACTGGGCCAGTCCAGGCCTTTAGGACACTGCTACCCAGCCCTATTGTGCTGTTCTCAATGTGCAGCACGGGTCCCTGTCCTCATTCTTTCTAGTGACATTTTAAAAATACATATATAAACCCAGGTAATGAGACTCCTAATAACATTTCTGGGCCACAAGAAATGTTCTGATGAAAGTGATTCTGTCACACTCTCCCCTATCTTCTTTTTGTAGAAAAAAGTCACATGTGTTTTCTGGAACATTTTGCTTTGCCATCTTCTAAAGCAGGTAACATGAATGGCTCTTGTCCTAATGCCTCCTCTCCCCGCCAAGCCCCTTGAACTAACACACAGATCCTCTGGAGTCCTTAGCTGTCTCTCATTTCTTGTGGGCGAGAGTGTCATTGTTCTCAGGAAATCTGTTCACGGTGACACAAGCTCTCAATTTGTTGTAGTAGAAGGAACAAAGAAGGAGGAAAGGAGTGAGGGAGTGAGAGAGAGAAAGAGAGAGAGAGAAGGCTTGTCACAAATAAGAGTTTTCAGGACTTGTCAAACTGCATGGAATTTGGAGCCGAGTTCTAGGTCTAAAGAAAACTAAAGATCCAAGCACAGATAAAAGTATCATCAGTCTAAAACCTGTGAACTTTGAACCTGCTATAAGAGACAGGGGAAACATTGCCTCCCTTACCACCTGCAGCTGGTCCTGGGCCTTAACTGGAGATGGATAGAAACCACACTTAGGACCGTGAAACTGAATCTAGGTGCTGCCTGACCTGCCAGCTGCTTGCCACTGCCTTGGTTCAGTGTCTGGGAAGCCTGATGCTTCCAAATAAGGAACCCAGATAGGAGGGTCACAGTGAACATCAACTTTTATTATGCTAGTTGTATACATAAGCGCTTACCCATAGAAGTATCCAGATCATAGAAACACACTCCGTAGCTCAGAAGGAATGTTTCCCATATTCCAAGAGGTGGAAGTGGAAGAGGATAAAATATTAGAGTAGCTGAAGTTTCTGGATGATCTAGTTCAAGCCTAATTACCACATCACTGTTAATATCTAAATCCCACTAGGGCAACATCTATGTTTGTTTTAATCACCCCAACATTCCAATACTTACCATGGAAAATACGCAATAAATTCTTGTTTATTTTTTTAAAAGCTTAATTCTTAGAATAGTCTATTTTCCTTCAGCCATATTTTCCTCCACTATAAAATGGAGGTAGAAAATACTTACTATGTTCTTGTGATGGCTTCTTCACAGTATTTAAATGCACTGATATTCGTAAGAAACTGCCTAGTATGTTAGTAGTAGTAATTTGCTAATAAGTGTTGGTTGACTTTTCTCCTTTTCCTGTTGTGTCCTCTGTGTAATTTATGTAGAATAAACAGAGAATCGGGGTGGCACTTGACCACTAGTGTTTTTCTGAGGAAAAATTATGGGATGGCATAACATAATATTTTGTATGCTGGTAAATAAGTGACATTTATTTGTGAGGTAATTGACTGAGAAACTGTTTTATATTTCAGTCTCTTCACAGTAATGATGTAAATAACTAGCACTCAACAGAGACTTAAGGACATTTTATTGACTGAGTAATTTAGGACGTACGTGCATCTCTTACATATTTAATTTAAAAATTGGTCATATTCAATTGGTCAAATTCAAATGAGTTTGCAGTAGGTGAGCTGGGCTAGATCAGTGAACAGGAGTTTAGGTGACATGGTCCACTCCCAATTTCTGGCATGGTGTTAGTATTCTTTACAACATATTCCAAGAGATTCATTCTTACTGCAAGGAGTTGGGTGTCCTGGTGTGTAAGGGAGATTAAATAGACCAATCATTTCTGGCAAACTTTTCATATTTAGAAAATGATAGAAACAAAAGCAGTCAATCAGCATCCCCACATTGATAAAAACTCCAAGTTAATAGGTGTTATGGAGATGGAGAAGATACCTAATTACAGTTTTAAGAAGACTAATTAGAACAAAAAAGAAACCCAGGTGATATTAGCATAGTTCCTATTTGGGTGTATTGTTGTGGACTAAGAAGGAGATGCTGAATGTCAAATCTTTGGTAAAGACTTGGAAAGAAAAGTAAAATGCGTGGGGTGCTTGAGGGTTGTCCCAGAGTTCTGAGGCTACAAGAACATTTATAACAGTGGGAAATTCTTTAAAGGACGCTTTGGTGAAGGGAATAGTAAGGAAGCAAAAAGGAACTTTGCCATTTATGTTTTAGACCAATAGAGAGTGAAGTAGGAGAGGAAGCGGTGTGCATTGATTTCAGGTGGTACTGAGTAGTTTCCACTTTGAGCTGGACGTATGGGGCAGCTCACAGTAGAAAGATAAGAAGGGAAGATGAATATAGGTGTCAGTCACAGCCACAAAAAGAATGATTCCTCCCAAAAGAAAGAGAAGGAAACCTGTGGACTAGGTACACCCACCCACGAACAGAGAGAAAAACTGTGGTCTAGTAAATAGAATGGAAAGGTCCTATTCGCAAAGGTAAAAGGACCCAAAGAGATTGATGTCACATCACAGAATTCAAGATAAAGAGAAAGCCAAGAAAGCAGGGTGGGTGGTGGGACCTGCAGCAGAACAGGCAGGAAGCATGGGGCCCAGGAAAAGACACCTTTGCACCTGGCTATTTGCTTTGAATGCCTAGATTCTTTAATGCCATTGTAACTTTCAAAAAGGCAGTTTAGTAGACAGGAGACATGGACACCAAAGAAATAGCAGGGGGATCGGTTAAGAGGAAAAGAGAAGCATAGCCGTGGAACATTCATCTGCAAGTTTGGCTGCCAGGGAAGGCGACAAGTAAAAATGGTGAGTAAGATTGTTTAAAAATCACTTCAGGATCAGAAGAAAATATACTGTATTTGAAGGCAAGTCTGTTGAGGGGAAAAGTCTGGAAATACTAAAATCAAATCCTAGTGTGTTCAGAAGTAGAAGTCTCTCAGAAGACAGAGAACTGACCCAGGACAGTGGGAAAACCGGCCCCCTCTCTGAGAAGAGAAGCAGGTAAGGTGAGTGACAGCATGTCTCTTACCTTCAGAAAACCTCATAACTTACAGGGACTTTACAACTTTTCACTGAAACATTTTGTACTTAGGTCATTACGCCTTTTCCGACACTCTGTAAGGAAAGCATTATTATCTCCATCTTACACTATGTAAATAAAGCCTCAAAGCAGGTTAGTAAATTATTCAAGGTTCCGTACCAGAGAGTGACAGAATTGTGCCAAGATCTTTTTTTTTTTTTTTTTTTTTTTTTTTTTTTTTTGGTGCTGGGGATTGTACTCGGGTCCTTGTGCTTGCAAGGCAAGCACTTTAACCGCTGAGCTAAATCCCCAGCTGTGCCAAGATCTTAGATCTCCTAATTCTAAGACAAAAAGCAGCGGCCAAGCCTTCTCCATGCTGATCACATTGGTCTATATTTATGTTGAAATATGAATCAGAGAAGATGAATGTGATGCTACTGGATGGTCTTAGGCTTCGCAGTAGGGTGTGTGCACACTTATGCGGGAGATGTTATAGAATGAATTGTGTTCCCTCAAAAGATGATATTGAAACCCTAATCTTGTGCTGCCTGTGAATATGGCCTTATCTGAAATATATGGTCTTTGTGAATGTAATTAAGGTGAATTAATTAAGATGTTAGTTAAGATGAGGTCATACTTGAGTACAGGAGGCTCTTAATCCTATTTAACTGTGTTCTGAGAAGAGAAGAGACACAGAGACAGACATTGTTATAGTTTGTGTCTAGATGCACCCCCTTAGGCCTCATGTGGTCCTAGGTGGGGCTTTTCAGACATGGTTGGATCTAGAGTGTGTGAAACTGGGATTAAAGACATGATTCTGGGATCGATTCTCGGAGTGATGCTAGATTAATGCTGTCCCACCCTGGATCTGAATGTTGCCTGCTCCAAGGGAGGGTCGCTTGGATAGAATATAAGGGACAGAAAGAGGGCTGCTTGTCACTTGCTACTTGCTTCTTTGCTGCCTTCCTGCCTTCTGCCTGCCAGGCACTGTTTCTCCTTTGTGATGCCCCTCTGCCATGTCACCCTGCCTTGGAACCAGCCAATTGTAGACTGAAACCTCTAAAAACTGGGAGCCATAATAAATCTTTCCTCCTTTAACTTTGGGTGTTGGGTATTTTATCTCAGCAACAAGAAAAGTAACTAAGACAGAATTTAACTAAGACATACAGGAGAAAAAAAAAATCACCCTTGCAATGGTGGAGACCAAGATCATTGTGGTACACATAGAAACCAAGTAATATCAAACACTGTCAGGCAAAGCAGGGAAGAATTCTCCCCTCCAAATTTCAGAGGGAACCTGGTTCTGCTGGTGCCTTGATTTGAGACTTCTAGCTCCCAGGACTATCAGACAAAATATTTCTGTTGTTTTAAGTGAGTAGTTTGTGACATTTTGTTATGGAATTCCTAAAAATTATAAATATGCTAATATGGGAGGAAATTACCCAGATGAGTTTGGTGAGAATGCGAGTAAAATGAGAAGATATAGATGGCCAAGGTGGATGATAAATGTTGGAGATCATAGGAAAGATGGTCCTGGAATATGTGTGGCAGACTAGTGGTAAAAGCTTGTAGCTAAACACAGTAATTTTGGTTCTAGACAATAATGGATTCAAATTGTTGTCCTGCCTCTTTTAGTCTGGGCTACACTGAGACTTTTATTTGAGGATTTTAGGGCTGTGTTTAGTTAATTGCAAAATGTATATATAATTCCTCCATCGTGGGATTATTATGAAGATTAAATAGCATGAGGCATGTAAAGTGTTCACCACAGTGACTTTTAGTGCTCGATAAATTTAGGTGAGTTGGTAGTGGTTGTTTTACTAGTTACAATTTTTGTTTATGCTTGTCCCATTATATGCCTTTTTCTAGCACTGTTTTGGTCTGGAAATGCAGGGAGTAGAAAAGCAAAATGTTGAAAGCAAGCCCAATATGGATACCCTTCGTTTGTTTGTATGTCAAGAGTGCCATAATGCTAAAGGGTGTGGCACAAATTGTAATATTGGTTGTAGTAGTCAGAAGAAAGAAGAAATAGATGAGGAAGAAGATGAAATATAGTTTTATTAAGTAATTGCTAACTTCTTGAAATTTTCCATGTGCTTTGAGTATTAATAAAAATGTGAAATAGAAAAAATAATACTGGATGTGGAATCCAAAGGGGAGAAAGAATGCAAAGGACAACATTTTGGTCTCATACCTCAGAGTAATTCCAGGTAACAAGACAGGTTATGGGCTGTAAGATTGAATGTAGGAAAGCTAATAGATTAAAAATGACAAATGTTGAAAAAAGCACTCAAAACGACTCATCTGTGTAACAGAACAGTACATTAAATTCATGAGTTTGTGTCTTTTTATGTGATGTCTATGTATACCAATGGGTGGTATAAAGGAGTCAATAATCTTGTCAGTATTGATGACAACATAGTTATTTATTAAGCATTCATTATTTTCCTGTACCAGTATTAAGGGCATTGTGGGCATTATTTTGCATAATACTTAAATCAGGCCTCTGAGGGAGGGTTGCCACACCTCTAAGGTGCTCCGCCTCACTTGTCTCTGGAACCTCTGGCTATTGGCCCAGTTCCACTTGCCTCTGCAGCCTCTAATTATACGTGGCCTCTGGCCAACACACTTGAGTGCAGTTCAGAGGTTCTGTAGCTCATGCCTGTCCTGGTCATCCTTCAGTGCCTGTCCTGAGCTTCCTGGTAATACATGTGACCTGCACAGCACATGATGTGTATAGAGCTTTGAAGAACGAGGAAGTGAATGCCTTTTGGAATGAATTTAAAACAATTAGGGAATAAGAGTCACTGAATGTATTTATCTCCCTCTCCCCGGACTGATTGTCCTTTGATGCAATAGCTTTACAAGACATCTAAGTGGAAGATTGCTAAATTAGAGGAACTGGTTGTTATGGTTTGTGTCTAGATGTCCCCCCAAAGCCTCAAGTGTTAAGAGGTAGCTGGATCTAGAGTGTGCGATTACTAAATTAGTCCACTGATTGCTTTGGCATGGTTCTGCTGGGATCAAGGATGTGACGCTGGGATTAAGGATATTAGGATTAAGGGTGGGAGTACTGCCCACCCTAAAGACAGGTAGCCAGGATAAAATATAAGATACAGGAAGAAGTTGGTTAGTCTGCTTGCTTGCATCTCTTGCTTACCTTGCTGACTTTTGCCTGTCTGCCATGCCGCCCTGCCTCGGACCCAGCTGACTGTGGACTGAAACCTCTACAAACTGTGAGCCAAATAAACCTTTCTTCCCCTAATTTGGGGTGTCTGATATTTTGTCCTAGCAACAAGAGAAAAGTAACTAAGACACTGGTTGTTCTTGATCACAAGGGTAGGCACCATGGTGACACACCATCTTATCCTTTTAGTGTCCCTTTACTTTTTCCCCTCATTCTTTTTTGCTACTGCTCTTCTAAACAAATTAGTAGTAAGCACTTACTGGAGAACCTAGGCTTACACAATGGCTCAGATTGATGAGCGTGTCTGTTTTGCTGTGCCATCATCATCTCTGTGGCCTTCACTTGTTCATAGTTAGGCTGAGGCACAGCCAGAAGGTTAAGGGTATGTGTGGTCATGGCAATGGAACGCAATGGATGCGAGGACAAGAATGAGGATCGTGGAGAATGCTGGCTTCCATGAATAACACTGGTAGTCCTGACAACAGGAAATGACAGGCTCAGGGCAGTAAACTGTTGCCTTCAGTCATGCTGTGAAACCTGAAGTGCCTTTATATGAGGTTTTAATGAAACTCTTATCTTCTGTAACTGAAAGGCGTACAGTACTGCAGAAATCAGGTGCAGAGTCTATTAGAAGGATAAAAGGAGCTGCAAATGAACCTAAATCTTCCCTTCAGTAAGTCATGTTTAAAAACCAGGGCCTTGATAGAAAAAGGGTGGGGCATTAACCTGGAACAGGGCTATTACTAGAAAGGCCTGTGACTTTTTAATATCAAATTCTCCTCAGCTCTTCAGGCAGCAAAATAATCCTTTCCAGTTGCTGCAATAGAGCAGTCTGCACTATGTTCACCTGCAGAAGGAGGCTTGCAAGAGAATGCTCACACTCTCCCAAATCCTCCCTTGTCTCCAGGCTAACAAATTGGGCTTTAGCACAGATGAATTAAGGAAGCACTGGTTTGCTCCAGGGCAGTATAGCCAACATCTAAAGGGTTTTCAGACCTTGGTAATGTATTTGGGTAGGAAACAGGAGTCTCCGCTTGGGAGTACATCTTAGTAAGTGAGACTGGGATAGGCAGGTGTAAGACTGGATGATGGGTAATTATTTGGCATAGAAGCAGTCACTTGAACCCCTGGGCTTACCATTCTATCCAGTATACACGGAGAAGATTCTAAAAGTCTCCTGGGTGCTCCATCCCAACAGGTTAAAAGAAGAAAGTCATATGACTCTACAATTGATGCAGAGAAACTTTTGATGAAATTCAACACCCACTAATGATAAAATCTCCAGCAAGTTAGGAATGGAAGAGATTTAACAATAACAGTCATCTATAAAATAGGATGTAGCTAACTAAATACTTAATAGTGAATGTCTAAATACTTGAGAACAAGGCAAGGACATCTGTTCTCACCCTTGCTATTCAACATGGGAGAGAAAATGCTAAGAAACACGGTAAGATGAGAAATGGACATAAAAGGGTGTAAGAAGAAAGAAATGAGTCTATCTTTACCTGACATGATCGTCTACATATAAAATTCCGTGGAATTTACCCCATCATACCCCTCAAAAATCCCCAAATTAAAAATTGAATTAAATACACATTATAAAGTCTATACACTAGAAATAAACATCCTGCGAATGAAAACTAAAATATAATACTCTGTGTATTTGCTCCAAAGGAGATAAAACACCTAGACAAATATTTAACAAAACTCATACAAGAATAGTATGGTGGAAATTACAAAATATTGATAACAGAAATCAGAGAAGTTCTAAATAAATGGAGAAACAGTGTTCATGGATTAGACGACTCCGTATAGTTAAGTTGATGGTTTTCTGTCAAGTGATCTAAAGACATAACGAAATTCCTATCAAAATCCCAAGATTTTTTGTGGATATAGATAAGGTTATTCTAAAATTTACACAGAGAAGTACACATCCTAAATAGGGAAAATTTTGGTAAAAGAATTAAGTGAGAGGAATCATTCTATCTAATATTTAGGCTTACTTTATAGCTCTGGTAACCAGGACAGTGTGATGCTGACAGAGAGACAGATGCCTAGATCAATAGAACAGAGCAAAGAACCCAGAAATAGATCCACATAAACGTACTCAACGATTTTGACAAAGATGTGAAAGCAACTGAATGGTGGAAGCCTTTTTAACCAATGGATTGCCCATAAGCAAAAAAAAAAAAAAAAAAAAAAAAAAAAAAAAAAAAAAAAAAAAAAAAAAAAAAAAAAAAAAAAAAAAAAAAAAAAAAAAAGCTCTGCATCTCACACTTTATTCAAAAATTAACTGAGTTTTTTAGACTTGACACCAAAAGCATGATCCATAACATGAAAGAATTCTAAATGGAACTTCTTCAAATTTAAACACTTTTACTTTGTGGAAGACTTGTAAAAGGATAGAAAGATAAGTCACAAACTGGGAAAAGTATTTGCAAACCATGTATCTAGCAAAAAACTCAGTATCTGAAATATAGATACATATATATATACACACACATATATATAATTGTGTGATAAAACTTATGGTGAATGTTGAAATTAAAAATAATTTATTTTAATAAATTAAAAGTAAAAGATACATTTAAAATAATAATTAAAAGATACATTGCTGTTAAACTTCCTCAAAACACTCCCCCTTGCTTCAAACCCACTTATACCATCAGAGAAATTTTTAACAAGTAGAGGCAACACCAAATGCTGAGAAGGATGCAAAGAAACTGAATTAATCATGAACTGATTGCCTATTTCTGATAGAAATATGATAAATAGATGGGTGGATAAATAGATCGATAGTTAAGATGATAGTTGATTCCCAGGCAGTTGTAAGAAATAATACAAAGAGTTTCCACGTACCTCTTACCTAGTTTCCTACACTGGTAACTTGTTGTAAAATGTTAATATACTATGAACAATCAGAATATTCACATTGATACAATCCATTGATCTTGTCCTATTTTCCGGTTTTGCTTTCCTTATTTGTGTGTGTGTGTGTATGCGTACAAAATAAAGGTCAAAAATCTGCAGGGTATCTCCATAAAGTATTTACACATAAAACCCTATACTAATGAGATGAGATCCTTTTGTAGAACACTGAGAATGTGTCAGTTGACTCCGGACAATGGAAATATTAGCATGGATTATTACAAAATGTCTGAAACAAACCATCTGATTATACTTCTAGTTTCCAGACAATACTACTTTCAGTGAGTCTTAAATTTGATCCTGCACCATAGTCTCCACGTGAGCTTGTTAAACAAGTTTCTATTCCCAATCCCTAAAGTCTCATTTTACTAGGCCTAAAATTCAGGGTTCTAAAATTTGTATTTCTAAAAAGCTCCCCAGTTATGGTTCCTTTTACCATCCTAGAGTCCAGACTTTTGAGAGAATGATGCACTAGGCGATAAGAAATGCATCGGGGAGGAGGCAGCACCACATCCCAGAGAAAGTTCAGTGGTGGCTGTAATCTCTTGACTTGGTTTGAGAAGGGGAGATATCAGCTTCCTCATATAAATGATGAAGATGAGACTCTAGACTGGCTGAGGATAAAGTGACACCATTTAGCTATCAGAGGAAAGGAAGATACATAATCATGATTAATTACTGGCACAGGTAGGAAGTCTGGTGTGACAGTCTGGATGTTTTGATTGGCTCTACTGGTTTGCAGCAATGTCTGAAATCAAGGTACCTTTTGATAAAAAATAAAGCCCTGGCCCATGAGGAGGGGCCTTGCAAATCCATCACAAGTATATATGAGGGGATCCCTTTGGTCCTTTCCAAGGGGAACTAGGTCAGGAATATACAATGTATGAGAATTGGGACATACCCAGACTATTCGAAGACCATTGGATGAGTCTTCTAACCTAATACCAGTACCAAGGGACCTGAAATGCCTTCACAATCCTCCTGTTAGTGTTGAGATATAGGGAAGTCAGCTATTAATTAGACTTTGGCCTAAACTCATAATGAGTTGAATGGGTATATTAATGTAGCTTGTGGTTATTTTCTTGGATCCTGAAAGCATAATTGACACATATTTTCGTAGTGGTTGGCCATGTTGATTCTTGATATTTGAAATAATAGCTGTCATAGTGAGAAGGGCTGAGAGCACTCACCATCCAGTCACCTTCCAAAAGCCCCACCTCTGCATACTGCTGGATTGGGGTCTAAGCCTTCTACACACTTAGGGCATCTTTACCTGAAGACAAAGGTGAAGTTTCTGTAGCAATGGTGGCATTCCAGTAATGAATACAAGACCACTAAGACTCAGATCCTTTTAGGATGAAGCAGCCAGACCAGCTCACGTGCTGTTCTAGCATGAGAAAAGATCATGGAAGTGAAGAGGAGAGGAGAGGTTATGACTGTAAGTTTTAGCACCACCTGTGTCACCAGGGAATTTCTCTTGTTTCACGAATGTTTTTTCCCTTAAGGCTTCTCAAGGTTAATAGCTACCATAAGGATCTCTATGCATTACTGAAATTTTCCAAACCATCTGGGGAATAAAATTCAAATTTGATCATAACATTAAAGCACCCCTGTATTGTGACAGACAAATACAATAAAAGGGCATACACGAGTCTGGAGTATGGTATAAGATGCCTGTTACATGTCGCCTCCGATCCTTTGGGCACCATCTGTCTCTATGAAGCTTGTTTTGCCCAGTTACAACTAGGTTACCAACTCTGCATGGACTGTGACCCTCTACACCTGGATGTAACCTAGGAACCCTTGGCTCATGCCCGTGCCAGGACACTATCCTGATGCCTTCCTTCTTAAAGCTTCTCTATTTGCACCCAAGCATGAGAGGTCATGAGACTCGTGAGGCAGTTAATTCTCTCTGGGAGAAAACCTATGGGATGTGGAATCTATGATAAATTCTGTCTCTTTCCTTCACTATGAACTGTGTTGGGAAGCAGTACTTCTTATGACCTTTTTGAATACAGTCCCACAATATTGATTAATCTCTTGAGTTTGCCATCAAGCAGTGACTAACTCAATAAAGAATCATGAGATGGACTCTCCCATCCTCCCTGTTTCACTCTCCCTTTCCCTGACTTTCTTGCTTCCCTGGGATTATACTTTCTTGTTAATTAGTAGCCTCAGGTTCTTCATTCTGAGTAGTCTAGGCTAAGCAAATGTGTACTATCTCCATTTCTATTTGAGAGAAATAAAATAAGTTAAACAACTTGCTGAAGGTCACGTATCTATGTCCTTCCTACCTATGTCTGTCTGGCTTACAATCCAGTTCTTAATTAATGTATTTAATAGAAGACAGAAATGATCTAGTTGCTGAAAATAGCTGGGCTGATAAAAGTCAATACTGCAGACTAAGCAGAATAGTGTGAATGATAAAAGTCCTGAACTATGATCACGAGATATGAGGTAATAACTTATGAGTGGGAATGAATGTTATTTCTTTCTTGTGCTACACAGGCCAGTGTGGGAAAGGTATTCTTTTTTCTTTTTTTGGTGCTGGGGAGCGAACTCAGGGCCTTGTGATTGCTAGGCAAGAACTCTACCACTGAGCTAAATCCCCAACCCCAGGAAAGGTATTCTGCAGTGAAGAAAAAGCATTCTGTTAGAAATGCATAAGGTGTCTTTGGTGAGAAAATGTTTAAAAGTTAGGGGAGAGAGAGAAAGAGGTAAGAGTAGAAGAAAAAAATTAACACATGGTCACAGGACAAGGAAATTTCTCTAACATTAGTTGATGGAATACTTGGCTGGATATGGATTGTGTATACAAAGGATGTGAATAGAGATTTGATGAGAATTTGGATACAGATGACTGTAGTGAGATCTGGGTAGGAAGCAGAGGTTGTGAGACCTTAGCTTACAAGTCCAAAGGTGTTGCACAGATAACAGAAGCTGGATCTGACTTTGAGAATGGAATATATATGCTCAATTTCTAACAATTCATATTAAGAAAAGTCCATCTTCTTTCACACAGGTCTGTGGGGCAGCTCCCACCCACAAAGTGAAGGAAGAACTGATTCTTATCTTTGATCAAGTGTGCTGTTGAGCAAGAATATGCTGCTTTTAGCTAATTCCTGAACTACAGTATTACAAAAAAATTATCATATCATTAAAAATATAAGAGGTAGAAGCTCAATTTTGTACTACTAAGCAGAGATTGCCTGTTTTTAAAAATCTGGAAAATAGTACTGAATTAAAAGTGTGTTCACTGACTTTAAAAGTTTGATGACTGTGTTCTGAATTCCATTAGCTAATTTGTTCAGCAGACCCCATGGATCACCCTCAAAATAGCAACTGATGGAATCAAGGGGGATAGTAGAGAAAGTCAGTGATTTAAAACTGTGGAGTTCCTTACGTCACCCAGCAGTCAATGTCTGCTTGTGTTGACTTGGGGGGTGGAAGACTGCTAACTCTGAAGAGTTGGAATATCTTGAAGATGGGATGTTTTACCAGTTTGAGCTGAGATGGACCTCAGGAAAACAAGGAAGCTCCTGAGGGAACAATCAGATAAAGATTAATTATCCAGTCAAACTGTCACCATGCCTTGCTTGCCTGCCTTCCTGTCTAAAACAAACATTCTATTCCTGTATTGTTCCTCAATAAATCTGGGGGTTTGAGTCAGTGAATCGTTCGTGGCTTCACTTCATTCCAGAGGTGAAGATCCCTGGCCCCCCACAAAGATATTCTATGTTTCCCATGTCTTCATTTGTCTCTGTAACAGGCTCTGCTGGCCTGTACCAGTCATAAGACTTATGAAAACAAAGAAGCAGGTCTCAGAAGACCCAAATTTTGTTCCATTCAGTAGAAGCAGCTATTATAAAGGTCATAGAATTAAAAATACTGGTTTATACTAATACCTCATTTCCATGGGAATGGATAAAAGAAATGCTCTAGACAAGCCAGCAATATGCAACAGCATCTTACTCTTTCTGTCATCTGCCACTAACCCTTCCAACAGTCCACTCTCACACCCTAACGAGAACTGTCTTTTAGAGTCCATTTAGATTATGATATCACCTCCTTCAAATGTAAAAATTCTTCCCTTTGCATTGAAAATAAAATTCACATTTTTAGCTCTGTCTTAGTGACTTGTCTCTAGTCTGCTTCTCTCCATACTGATCTAACCACGTGCTGCAATCATAATAGTGTTTTTTCACTTTTTAGAAAGTATTTTGAAAAAGCTTCCTTACAAATAGGCCTCAGCTAAAGGATACATCTCAGAGGGACTCTCTCCAACTTCCAAAAGGGCCATAGTCATTTCATCTATGTCTTGTTCCTATAAACTTCACTGCTTTATTTCCTGTGATATAGTTTTCATCATCTGAGGCTATCATCTGTTCATTGTTGACTGTTTTATACTACTTACCATCTCCAGAAAAGCAAGAACAAGTTTTGTCATATTCACTGTTACGTCTAGCCTGGTACCTGGAAAAGTGCTTGGAACAGACAGCCACCAATACCCTTTCTCCAGCAAATATTATTCAATGGTTGAATAAATGAACTTATTAACCCATAAAGATAGGTATTCCTGATGTATTTCAGTCTGTGCACTCTCAGCATCCTTTCGCTGCATACGGAGCCGACTCTTTCCAATGCCATTTTGTACAAAATGACCACCGTGTCATCCAAGGAATTAAGAACATTCTCGTATCAATTGAATACTTGTTATACGAAAGTCGTTTGTTTTATTTATTAAGTTACATATTCTTTTAATTTTTAAATTTTATTTTATTAATGTATTAGTAGGGTAGATTGATATTTTAATATAAGCATAGAGTGTACACTGGATCAAATAATTATTATTGTGCATATGAAAGAAGAGTTATCAAACTACAGTCCTTAGAACAAAGTATGGTCACCCCATGCTTTTATAAATAAAGCTTTATTGGAACACAGGCCTGCTCATTTGTTTACATATTTTCTATGGCAGCCTTTGTGTCACAAAGCCATGGCAGAAACAATGTGACCTGCAATACTGAAAATATTTACTATTAGGTTCTTAATAGAAAAAGTTTAATGGCTTTGGTACAAGGCAATATATGTTCAAAGATGAAAACTATATGGATAAAAGTGTTGCAAAATATCAAGGAGAAATGAGAGGGTTGACTAATGTTTTCTTTGGGTAAGATCCAGGAAATTTGACAGTCATCACATTAGAAGTATATACTCAAATAGTGTTGTATTGAAGCATGAGAGAGAACTCCACACTTCAGGGGGTAGGTCAGAAATCAGAATTATGCTGGCTGAGGAATACACTTCTCTTATAGGCTAGTTCTGTATTCTCTTGCCATGAGACATACAGTTCTCTTCCACTTTACATGGGAGTCCCTAATCTTACCTCTGTTAGAGTCTCTGGCCTGTGCAATCTGAAGTATAGGGAACACGCCGTCTTCAAGATGAATGGTTTCCTCTGTTGAATAACAATTACAGGTTTTAATCAGTTCATTATTCCACCTTCTTTTTGGGTCCTAACAGTTATGCTGTGGAAACTAATTGAATTGGCTTTACCTCAAGGCATTCCCATAAGAAGATCTTACCTAGCCGTCTGGGAATTTCTTGACTGACTTACCAATTTAGCTTTAATTTCACTATTCCAACCTAAAAAATAATTATTTTCCGATTTCTCCTTTGGAATATTTCACATTCTTTTCCTATGTGGAACACAGTGTTCTCTCTATAAAAGGATAAATCACTGACCTATAATTTAGTGTGCTACTCGCTGAGCTTCTTCTGTATGATGCTACAGAAGTGTTTCACGGTAAACCCTTCTCTTTTTCATAGCTTCCCTTTAGATTAATTAGAAAAAAAAATGTGTGGAAGACATGGGCATTAGGCTGCATTGGTGGCATTATTCTAGAAAGTTCACCATAATCTATGACCAGGTCTTCAGAATTTTGATTACCTCACTGGCTTACACTAAATTCACAGAGATTCACTTGATGAAGAAATTAAAATGTAAGTTCTTCCAATCGCTATCACAACTTTAACAGTCGGAACTGTATATAGAAGACTGATTATAATCCAAAATTGTTTGGCGAGTGTAGAATTTAGGTGGAGGAAGAAGAGATGCTGTTTAGAAGATTACGTCCCTGGCAGTGGACACCCACTGCAGGTGCCTCCATCTCCCACTAAGAATTACATTATCCAAGGACAGAAAAACTACACTGTAGATCAGAGAAAATCATCCTCTGGAAATTCCTGTGTGAGTTCTTTCAATATCAGCCCCTCTGATGCTGATTTTCTGCATATACACTGTTGAAATAGTTCTGCTTTAGTTATTGTAATACAATCAATTATTCCATCAAATCTCACTCTTTCTGTTCTCTGCTTAGGGACATTCATCCTCAGATGATTTCCACATATTTCTTATTTGATCCATTGCATGTTAAATTTATTAGTTTGACTCCCAAAGCTCTGCAGTAGCTTACTGCTCTCTTACATGCTATCGGTATGAAGCAGGGTTTCTAAACCTTGACGTTTCTGATATTTGGGGCAAGATAATATTCTGTTATGAGGATTGCAGGATAATATTTCATCATGTGTATCCTAGGATGTTTAGCAGCATCCCTAGTCTCTGTCCACTGTATATTAATAGCCAACCCCTTTATTCTCCCCTCATAGTTATGACAAATGAATATGTTTCTTGCCAGTGCCACATGTCTCTTGGGGATCAAAATTGCCTCTTCTTTGAAATCCTCTGATATAGAATAGTTAGGTTAAAGGAAGAGAAGATTCTGATTCTTGTCAAATTTAGGGCGAAAAGTGTTTGCCCACATCAAACCGGATTCCAGTTTTGTGCCATTTGACTACTCTACTTTTTTTTTTTCCTAGAAGGTCTCCTTACATAGTAAGTGTGTTTATAAAAATCAATTCATAGCTCAGATTTCTTTTCGTGAAATGAATATGCTTAACTCTTACTCTAGTTTGGATCTGTAGTGTCCCCAAAGGCCATGTATTGAAGATTGGTCCCCAGTCTCTGATGCTACAGGAAGGTGGTGGAACCCTTAGGATCCAGGACTGCTGGCCGGAAGTTAGCTCATTGGTGATGGCCTCTTGAAGTGGATATTAAGACTGCCTCCCCCACCCCTCTTCTCCTGAGGTGAACAAGGCTCCTGTGGTATGTGTTCCTGACATGATGCACCATACTGCCCCAGCCCCAAGGAAACAGGGCCAAAGGGTGATGGACTGAAAAACTTCCAAACTGTGAGCCAGAACTAATCTGGGCTTCACTGAACTGATTACATCAACTATTTTGTCATGAAGGTGCAAAGATAACTAACTCAACCATCCTTCCTAGTCAGTCACCATTTTCTCATATATCTTTGACCAGGAGGTTTAGAATATCATGTAAAGAATTTTACTCAGTTATTACAGAGCATCATATTACTTAGTGGGAGAGAAAAATATTTCAAAATTTGAAATCTGTATAATGTATATAAATACACATGACTGACTTCAACTATGAAACCTATTGTACATTTCAATTTCTGTGGGCCCTTCAGATCTTTTAGTTCATCGTACAGCCCTGAGGACTGGAAATACAGTACTCGTTTTAGAATCTCTTAGAACTGTACAGGAAAACCCACATAGACTTTATTATGACTAAAGTCTACTATTCTCTTTACCATGGAGCTTCCTTAATGAAGACTTAGTTTTTCTGAAATAAGTTTAGCCTATAGGAACCTCAGTTAACCAAGTCAGATTTTTTTACTTTATAGTATTAGAACTACTTTATTTTTTATCTTTTTAATCTCTTCATTTTTTTTTAAATTTTTTTATTATTTTTTACCAAGAACATGTATTGGTACATTGCATACATAATGATCATAATCAACATGGTTATTTTGTACCTGTACATGATACATCTTGGTTTTCCCCCCTCTTCCCCTCTTCCCCTCCCCTCCCTTCCATTCACCCACCCTTTAATCTCTTTAAATACACTTCAAAGTCTCTTTCTTAAAATCTTAAGGTTTTGAATTTCAAAGTTTTCAGAAAGTCCTCTCCAGCCATCTGTCTGATACGTGTTGTTAGTTTTCCCAGCCTTTGTGTACTTCCTTCCACCTCCTGGTTGGGTTGGGAAGCCCGGTGGTCTCTGAATGCCTACCTCCTGGAGGAAGCATTCCAGTATCCTGCTCAAAGCCTTGTTATTTGCTGAGTGTCACCTGGTCCTGGCTGAAGGTTCAGACTCCTCTTCAGTTCACTTGCCTCTTGCTTACCACTGCTTAGGGTACACCCTGGGAAAATCACATCTGTGAGCGTGGGGGTTAGAAGTACAGTGAAAGCCTTTGAATTCAGGAAACTTGTTTTCTGCCCTGACAGACCCATTAAAACAAGATACTATTAGGAGTTTGAGTGCTTGCTCTAAACTGGGAAGAGGTGAATAAACAGAATGCAAAATTCGAAGGTGGTATCTCACAAAATTGCCTACCGTATAGGCTACAAGTCCCTTTGCCATCTTTTATTTTGTCCCACTGTGTCATACAAGAAGCGTACTTCACCTGGAAGTCCAATAGAGATTTGAATTAGTCTCTCAAACATAGAAACGATTATAATTTGAAAGATGAAGACAGTATTTACTGGAAGCTTCTCTACATGACCATCTCCCTATAACCCCGTCTAGTTTGTTGTAGACATAGCAGTTTGTTTTGATCCCTGCTCTGCTCCTACAATACTCTGCATTTACATACCATCACATGAGCGTGTGTTTGCATTTTTCATCAGACCCATCATTCTCCTCTTGCCATTTTATTTTCCTGAGGGACTAGAACATGCCATTCATACCTTGATATAGCAAAGCACAGTCCCTGGCCCAAATCAGCACTCATGAGTATTAATATTTTTCGTTATTGGTATTTACTCTAATTTCTCCTTGCTCAATTAACTTATATTGTTTTCAAAGGCATAATTAGTTATGAAAGCAAAGCTGGGTAAATTCATCTGAAAGGTAACATTTTCTTCAGCTTTTGTCAACTATGAATAAAGCTGCTACTAAAACATCCATGTTTAGGTTTCTATGTGAACATAAATTTTCAATTTCTTTTGAGTTACCAATTAGTGTGATTGCTGGACTAGACAGTAAAAATATATTTAACTTATAAGAAGCAAACAAACTTTCTTCCTGTGGAGCGTGGTGGTGCATGCCTGTAATTCCAGCATTTGGAAGGCTGAGGCAGGAGGATCATGAGTTCAATGCCAGCCTGGACTGGCAGAGACCCTGTCTCAAAAACAAAACAAAACAAAACAAAACAAAAAACCAAAAAAAAAAAAAACCCAAAACAAACAAACAAACCAAAAAAAAAAAAAAACCCACTCTTCCAAAGTGGTTGTACCATTTTGTATTACCACCAACATTGAATGAGAGTCCCTACTTGTCTGTATCCTCACCAGCATTTGGTAGGATCAGTGTCCCAGATTTTGGCCATTCTAAAATGACCATATAATGGTATATAATGGTATCTCAGCCTGTTTTAATATACTTTCCCCTGATGACATATGATGTGGAGCATCTTGCCATAGCTTTATTTGCCATCTGGGTGTATTCTATAAAGATCTTCACCCCATTTTTTTTTTTTTTTTGTGGTGCCGGGGATCGAACTCAGGGCCTTGTGCTTCCTAGGCAAGCACTCTAATCACTGAGCTAAATCCCCAGCCCCTTCACCCCATTTTTTAATTGGGTGGTTTGATTTTTTTTTAATTGTTGAGTTTTCAGAGTTCTTTGTATATTTGGGATCATTCATTTATCAGATGTGTCTTTGGCAAATATTTCTGCAAGACTGTGGTTTGTCCTTTAATCTTCTCAATATTGTATTTGCGCCACAAAGATTTTTGTTATTTCTTTTACAGTTGGTCTTTGGTACTGTATCTTTTCAGAAAATTCATTGTCAGACCCAAAGGACTTCTAGGTTATCATCTAGGAACTTAATAGTTTTGCACCTTACATATAGGTATATGATCCATTTCGGGTTAATTTCTATGAAGGATTTAAGACTTACATCTGTATTAATTTTGTTGCATGTAGATAGCTAGTTGTTCCAGCATTATTTGTTGAAAACTATCTTTGTTCCTTTGTCAAAAATCAGTTGACTGTGTTTATGTGGGTATATTTATGGGTTCTGTATTTTGTTCAGTTGATCTAATTGTGTGTTCTTTCACCAGTAACACAGTCTTGATTACTATAATTTCATGGTAATTCTTGAAGAAAGCTAGTGTCAGTCCTCCAAAAACTTATTTTTCTCTTTCAATATTGTTTTGAATATTCTGAGTTTCTTTTGTCTCCCTATATAAACATTAGAATCGATCTGTCAATATCTACAAAATAATTTTCAGTGATTTTGTTTTATATTGCGTTAATCTATAAATTAAGTTTGGAAGAACTAATGCCTTGACAATAGTTAGTCTTTCTGTCCATGAATACAGAGTGTCAGGTATCTTTCCATTTCTCATTTCTTCTTTGATTTTGTTAATCAGAGTTTTTTCCCCTGTACTGGGATTTGAACCTGGGGCTTTCTCACTGGGCTACACACATCATGTGGATCTTGTGCATATTTTGTTAGACTTTTCATGCTAATATAAATGGAGTTGTGTTTTTAATTTCAGATTCTACTTGTTCATTGCTAGAAAGTAGTAAGTGAGTGACTTTTGTATATTAATCTTCTATGTTACAAAGCTTTGCTATAATCACTTATTAGTTCTAGAGCTTTTTGTTGATTCTTTCAGATATTATACAAAGGTGATTATGTCATCTGAAAATAAAGACAGTTTTGTGACTTCTTTCTCATTCTCTATATGCTTTAATTTATTTTTGGTCTTATTGTATTAGCTGGAACTTTCAGTATAATGATAAAAAGGAGTGGTGACAAGGAGTATCCTTCACTTGTACTTGATGTTAGTGGGAAAGATTCAGGTTTCTCATCATTAATTGTGATTTTTATAGTTTTTAATCAAGTTGCAGAAGTTTTCCTGTATTCCTACGTTGCTGAGAGTTTTTTTTTTAAATTAAATTGTGAATGGTATTGTATTTTTTTCAAGTGATCGTTCTACATCTGTTAATACGCTCATGTGATTTTTCTCTTTTCCTCCTGTTTGTGTGATGGGTTACATTAATTGATTTTCAAATGTCAAACCAGTCTTAGGTACTGAAGGCAAATCCCATGTGGTTATTGTGTATAATTCTTTTTGAATATTGTTACATTTGAATTGCTAACATTCTATTGACAATTTTTGCATCTTTGTTCATGAGTTATTGATCTGTTGTTGTTTTTACATCTAATGTCTTTGTTTGGTTTTTATATTAGGCTAATGATAGTCTGATAGAATATATTAGGAAGATTCTTTTTGCTTCCATCTCTCACAGAGATTGTAGTGATTGATACAATTTATTTCATAAACATTTGGACTTGAATGTTTTTCTCTCTCCAAGTCAGTTAGATTATCATAAACCACCAGCAGACTGGTCTCTGGTTGACTAGTTTCCCCTGAGGTTTTCTGAAGAACTGAGGGCTTTAACGTATTTCATGGTAGTTCCCTTTCCTCTTCCCCTGCTAGAAACACAAGAAGATCTTTGTTCTGCTGTTTATTGGGAGAATTTGGTCAGGTTTTTGGAGATAAATCTCATAAAATTGTGGGTCCCTATGTGAGTGGGTCTCCCTGGAGTTTTTAACTCTCAGAGATGTCTGCTAGGAACCTCCAGCAATTCATCAGTTACAGACCTGGAATTGTTTCCTGCAGTACATTCCAGCTGCGAGTCTCTGATCTTTCAAGTTGACACTATTCACCTTTTGGTCTGCCCAGTCTTAGGAGCAATGGTTTGCCCAATGTCTTCACCTCTCTTACAGATTATAGAGGGGCTGCAGGCTTTTTAGTCTGTTCAGTTTCTCAGTTGTTGCTGGTCCAAGCCATGTGGTATCACCGTAGAGCAAAAGTACTGTCTCTGTGATGTTACTGAATTCTGCCTCTACCGCTGAAGGCCTACTCCTTGACTTCTGTCTTGGCCTCTTGTTAAAATGAGGACAGTTTATCCATAATGTCCTTAGTTCACCAAGCCTTAATAAGACACACAACCTGAGATATGATGTCCAAATGTACGTTCTATTCTTAGAGATAGCCTCTCATTTTCATTCTTATCTGCCTGTTATGTATCTCTCCCTTCTCCCTTGTACTGTTTGAATAAACTATGCCTCTGCTTTGTGTTCCCCTAGGCCATGCTCCAATCATACTAGTTCTCCAAAAGTATTTTTTAAAAGCCTCCCCAATAGGAGGTGCACATTCTTTTCAATACAATTCACAAACAGCACTCAAAAGCCTTTTAGCAAAAAGGTATTCACTGAGAATAAGATTTCAAGATCACTTCTTTCCAGAAATGTTTTCTTAAATGTGTTTTCTACTAATCAAAAATTTCTAGGAGCTGGGGATTTAGCTCAGTGGTTAGAGTGCTTGCCTAGCAAGCACAAGGCCCCAAGTTTGAGTCTCAGCACCAAAAAATAAAAATTAAAAATAAAAAATTAAACAGTTCTAAGAAGGAACAGTGATACTTATCCTTGGGATGCAAAGAACAGCAAGGACCAGGGATAGTATTTATCTGTCCTGAGACCCTACAAGCAGCTCTCCATTTCCTCGTCAGTTCCTCTTTACGACAAGGGAATTGGCCAGACAGATAAAACAGAAGTATTGCTGAGATGACCCAAACATACATCATTCTCTCTGAGTTGACTGGCTCCTTTCTGGAAGATTTTATTAGCAAAAAAAGAAAAGAGAGAGCAAGAGAGAGAACAGAGATGAATGTCAGAAGGCAGAGGCAGAGGAGGCAAATAATGCAGGGGGTAGAGAGCTGTATTTGGAGGAATGTAAGTCCTATAAACATGCTGCATGCGAGTGAGAATTTCAGAAATGTTGTTCCCTGGTGTTAATCTGGAAAGGTTTATGGATGTTCTTAAAAGTATTTTTAAAATTTATTATATTTACAATTGTTGATCAATCTGTGTCTGAAACTTGACATTTTCAGTACACATATCTAAATCTCCAGGATTTAGATTCTGGAGTCTGACAAATTGAGTTTATATGCCAGTCTTATCACCTAATAGATATGGGACTTGAACAAGTTATTTAATTATTCTAAGTATTTCATCGCAAACTGAAGCAAACCTATTAACAGAGCCTCACTAGTTCATATTAGTTGCCCAATAAAAAGACAAGGCAGACAGGATAAGGTAGACTGATGTGTGGGTGGGCGGGTAGAATAATCTGAAACTCTTGGATCTATGAGAAGAAAAATAATATAATTTGAATTCTTACACAGAAGAAACAGATTTGGATTTTTGGCTGTCACTGACAGTACGGAGGAATTAAGTATTCATTCTCCAGGAAGAACGTGAGAACTCAACTATCAATATTGACAAAAGAAGTGCAACTTTACCCGCCTTGAGTGTTTGGGCTCTTAGGAAGTGGAAGGCTTTTACTGAAGTGGTGGCACAGAAATCGCCTAAGACCTTTCTTCTGGATTCTGAGCTCCTCAGAGAGATCGATTTCACTCTAATGAATCAGTCCTTTGAAACCAGCTCTGTGATATTGCAGGCACCTCTTCCTGAGCTCTGAGGCCAGGAAAAGCCCAGCCAAGCTAAGGGGCTGATCCTTTTCCATTTCGGTGTAATTAGAAGTCTCTCTTTCTCTGAGTCAGAAACTGGCTGGCAGAAGAGATGTTACAAGAACATCCCATAGGATGCTCTGGCACATCAGGCAATCCAACCACTGATGAAGTGGCCAGAGGGGCTCATTATGTAGGGAAATGTTCTTATCTGCACAGAAAGGTGAGAACTGTGCTTCATGCTGGTGAGCTGATTATTTGGCTCATTCCAATTAGTACCGGATCCAAATGGAATAGTGTATTTTTCCGTAATTCTTCCAATTATCCAAGTACTCTCTAGGAGAACACGTTCTTTACTTCCAACCAAAAGCAGAGAATTCAGCTCTGCTATGAGGCCTGTTGATTAGTGCTAGCGAATTAGTGATGCTTGTGATTTGGTTGGATGTGTAGCCTTCTTTGCCAGCATGCGATTGCTGTTACAGAGTCTGTGTGCCGTTGCTTCTGTAATGACCTCATTAAACAATGAATCTGATCTGGAAAATGCTTGCGAGTCTCCCAGCCTGTGTAATTGTACCCAGGATAGGGTTAGGGCTCCTGCAAACAGGTCAGATACCACACTTTGTGGTAGGTGTGAGGTTTGGGGAGTGGTTTTCTGAGCACACAGCAACAGGTATTGACTCTGTGCCTCTAACTCAGAGCTACAGATGAGTAAACAATAACGGCATCCTTAATGGGCAACAGCAAGAAAGGCAAGAGGCCTGAAGAATGTACATCTGTATTCACGACAGCCCAGCGCTCCTGACGGGGATCTCCCAAGGAGGATCACACTGGATCAGCAGAACTTCATTCAGCCTTGGAAGCTTGATGGCCCTGGAGAGAGGGACAGCTGTCCCAGCAGCAAGAGCAATGCAGTTTAAATGCAGGCCTGGAGCCAGGCCTCTTTTTTTTTTTTTTTTTTATACTATGATTTGCAAGTGGCAAAGTGTCAAGATCTTAAGGAATGGAGGAAGGGTAAGGGTGGGGGTTAGAAAAAGAGTGATGGGAGTTGGATCTGATGATAGCTTCCATGGTAGGGATATTTGATGAGTATTTGACACTGGAAAATTAAGCAAGTTGAAGATGAGGGGTTTTTTTTGTTTGTGTATTTTTTTATCCTTTTTATGATATTATTCAGAAGAATGTATTCCAGACATTGTCCCCCATGTCGGTAAACAAGGCAACTAAAAATGATGAAATGTTTACCTTTCTCCTTTCAACCTTAGATTCCTTGACTGTCTGAACTAATGTCTCCTAACTAAACTCTGTAGCTAGCCCCTGACCTCAAGAATCATACCCTGAAGATTTTTTTTTTGCAGCTCTCTTGAGGTATGATGTACATACTGCGAATGTCCATAAGTGTGAGGTTCAGTGGTTTTCAGAAAATGTATGGAATTGTGACACTCAATCACAATCCAGTTTTAGCATATTATCAATGTCCAAGTTTTCCTTGTGCCCAACAGAATTCACTCCTGTTCCCCTTCTGCTGAGTCCCGCCCCAGACAAAGACTCATCTTTCTTTTACTATAGATTTGGTTGTTTTCTCCCCCTAGAAGTTTTGTATACATAGACTCTTATAATTTTCAATCTCTGGGAGCTGGCTTTTCCCCTCACAACATGCTTTTGAGACATATGTATTTTGTAATGTGTATCAGAACTTGGTTCCTTTTAGACAGTTGAGTAGCATTCTCTTGTGTAGATATACCACATTTCATTTCTCCATTCATAGTTGATGGGCATATGGACTGTTTCCATTTTGTGGACATTATATACATAATGTTGCTGTGAACATTTATGTATGTCATTTTATGAATATATTTGGATTTTACTAAGAGTAGAATTGCTGAGTATGGTAAGAATGCTTTTAATGTGTGTGTGTGTGTCTGTGTGTGTGTGTTTAGTACCGAGGATTGAACCCAGGGCCTTTGTACTGAGCTACATCCCCTGTACTCTTTTTTTATTTTGAGACAGGGTCTCACTAAATCACTAAGTTGCCCAGGTTAGGCTGAAACTTGTGACCTCTCCTGCTCAGCATCTCAGAATGCTGAATTCTAGGCATGCTCCAACATCCAACAATAATTTTTTAAATTTTTAAGTAAGTCCCAAACTGTTTCAAATGACTGTACATGTTATAGTTCCACAAACAGCATGTGAAGTTTCCAGTTTCCCTGCATCCTTGTCAGCATTTGTCATAGTCTGTCTTTTTTTTTGTTTTTTTTTTTTTGTTTTTTTTTTTTTTTGGGTGCCGTGGATCAAACTCAGGGCCTTGCACTTGCTAGGTAAGCACTCTAACCTCTGAGCTAAATCCCCAGCCCCTAAGTCTGTCTTTAATCTGACTGTTCTAGTGAGTGTACAGTGGCATCTCACTAGATGAGTTTGGGTTTGGCTGTGCATTTCCCTAACAACTAATGATATTGAGGATATTTTCTTGCACATAGTATTCATGTATTTCTTTGGTGAAATGTCTTTTCGAATATTTGACTCATTTATTGAACAGTTGTTTTTATACCACTTTTTGATGATTTTTTAAGAGTTCTTTGTAATTTTCGAATGTTGACTTCTGGTCCATGGCTTGTATTTATTTATTTTTTTTCTCTATGATATCTTTTGAAGTACCAAACTTTTTCATTTGGACGACATCCAAAAGAGTGATTTTTAATCTTAGGTATAATTTTTTGATACTATAGTTACGAAATTTTTGCTACCCAAATACTTTAAAAACTACCCCTGTAGTCTCATCTAGGACTTTGAGAGTTTTAATTCTTATATTTAGGACTGTATGTTAATCTAGGTGTATGATATGAAGTTAAAAGTGTAAGTTAACTTTGTTTACTTATTTATTCTAGACATGGATATCAGTGGTCAGAGTCACTTGTTGAAAAGCTCACCCCATTAAAGCACACTTTTCACACAAATCAATTAACTTTAAGTATGGGGCTTATTCTGGACCCTTGATCCTGTTTGGTTGACTGAAAACTGTATTCCTGTACTCACTGTTCTAATTATTGTAGCTTTGTAGTAAGTTTTAAAATCACACTTTCATAACTCTTTTCTTCATAATAGTTTTGAAGAATTGTCTGGATTCTTTTCATTTCCTTATACACTTTAAAATTAAATTTGTCAATTTTCACTAAGGTCTCTTGGAACCTTTGTGATGTAGATCACTTATAATCTGTAGATAAATTTGGGGATAATTACCTCATATTAACATTGAATCTTCTAATCCACATGCAGGGGTGTGGGGCTTCATTGAATCATTTTTTATGCCATCATTAACACAATCATTCTTGTCTTTTCCACTATGCACTGTAGCTAATATATTGCATATTGTGTTGTTTGTTACATTAATAGAGTTCTGTATCTTATTTTGTTTTTCTGGTTTGGTTTGGTATGCTATTCTTATTGGCTTTGTACATTGCAATGAAAAATGTGTCCTTTTCTATGCTCTGAAAGGCTTCATGAAAGCTTATTTTCATTTCATCTTTTTTGATGGAACACCAGTGAAACCATTTGGGGTTAAACTTTTCTTAGTAAGAAAATATTTATTGACTAATTTAATTTTTTATTTGTTGTAAATATATTTAAATTTTCTATTTCTTCTTGAGTTGGACTTGTTAAATTGTGATTTCTGAGAAAGTGTTCATTTCATCTAAGTTCTTACTATGTCTTTGCTCTTAAACATCTATTAATTTCTAAGTCTTTTAAATTCCTGCTTTTGGTGATTTGTTCTCCCTCTTTCCCTTCTGCCTTTCTGTTTTTACATAAGTCTAGATGTTTGCCTACATTCTGATCTTTATAAAAGAATGAACTTTTGAAGTTGATGATTTACTGTCTCATTTTTAAATTTTTTTTATTTTAATCATAGAAAACTTAGAGTTTTTTTCTGCTTATAGTTTGGCCTGTTTTATTTATTTTTCTAGTTTCTTATGGTGGAAATTTAAGGTATTAATTTGAAATCTTCCTGCTCTTCTAATGTACTCATGAAGCTGTAAATTCACTTTAACCATTGCTTTAGCAGCAGCATCTAAATGTTGATATTTTGTGTTTTCTTTTTTAAACTGTTAAAAATACTAATTTTTCTTGCAATTAACTTTTTAGATGAGTTATTTCTGTTTTTCTTGATTTCTAAATATGTGCAGAATAACCCTCACGCCAATTTTTGATTCATTTTGTTTTGCTCTGTTCTGAATTTCTGATTTGATTCTGTCTTGGTCAGTGAACATACATTATATGATTTCAGTTCTTTTAAATTTGTTAAAATTTGTTCTATGATTCTAATTTATGGTCTTTCCTGGAATTCTCTTACTGGGATTCCTGGAATTGTATACTCTTACCTTGAATTTCGTAGTCTTTTTTTTTTTTTTTTTGAACTTCATAGTCTTAAAAAAATGTGTATTTTGCTGTCATTGGGATGACAGTGCTATGCATATTAATTATAGTGGTTGGTGGACAGTACTGCTTAGGCCTTCTGCAACTTTGCTAATTTTCAGTTAAGTTGTTCTATCTATCATTTGGGAATGAAATTCGATATCTTCAAATGCTATTGTGAAATGTCTGTTTTTCCTTTTCCTTTTGTCACTTTTGCTTCATTTGTTTTGGAGGTATGTTAAGTGCTCATATATGTTTGTAATTCTTATATCTTTTCCGTGAACTAATCTTTTATTGTTATTAAATACTCCTCATCATTTCTAGTATTGTCCTTAAACAATATGGTTGATATTGTTAAAAATCAATCTATCTTTATTTGGAGCATACATATTTTTCTGTCCTTCTACTTTCACATTTTCTGTTGAAATAACTACCCCAGGTCTCTTGCAGTTTTGTTTGCATGATCTATATTTTTCTGCCTTTCTACTTACACCCTATTTGTGCTTTTGAATCTAAGGTATCTCCTGTAGAAAGGCAATGGTTTGATTTTAACTTTTTCTATTCTGGTCTTAAGTTTCTGCCTTTTGATTGGATGTATTATCTGTTCACATTTAATATAACTATTTTTACTTTGGAATTACAGCTAGCATTTTGATCTTTATGTTTGATTGGTCGCCAGCCTTTTTCTTGTTGTTATTGTTCTTGTAATTTTTCAAAGCTATCTTTACTTTTACATGGTTACTTAATTTTAATACTTTTCTTGGCTTACTATGTTAGAAGTTATTTTATTAGTGATTGATCTAAAGATTACAGTTGCAATATGCATTTTAACTTACAATAACCTAATTTAGATTGAATACTAGTAAAATATAGACCCTTGCTACAAAATTTTGTATCATCCTTTGTGCTCTTGCTATTATTTATGTTGAACCTATCTACATGTTAAAGATCCGAACAGTGCTGTAATTATTTTATTCAATATTCTACATTAAAGTTAAGGGAAGAGGACAGAAAAATGTATGTATGTGTATAAGCATATTCTTTTATATTTACACATATCTTTAGCTTTTTTGTCTTTATTTCTTCCTGTAGATTTGAGTTACCATCTGCTGTCACTTCCCAACAACATAAATGACTCCTTTTTATTGTATGGCATATCAGCTAGAAAAGGCTATTTTAGGCTTTGATTGGCTGTGTTTCATCTTCATTTTCAAAGGATGAAAGTTTTTTTCTGGATGGCTGACAGCTTTTCATTTGTTTGTTTTGGTCTCACTGCTATGATCGTGTCATTTCACTTCATTATAGCGTCCATCGTTTCTGATGAGAAGTCAACCAGTAGTTGGGTTTCTCTTCATTTATGCATAAGGAGAAATTTTTTCATGTTTAGCTATGAACAGTTTCCTTACCATATGTCTAGATGTGGATCTCTTTGCATTAATCTTCCTTAAAATTTTAGATTAATATCAAATTTGAGAAGTTTCCATTCATTATTTTTTCATATAATTTTTCTGGCCTCTCTTCTTCTGGAGGTCCCATGATGTATATATTGATTGCCTTCAATTATTTATCCACAATTACTTTCCTTCTCTGTTCTTCAGATTGTATAATTTTCTTCTATTTTTAATTTACTTATATTTTCCTTTGACATAGCAATTCAACTATCAAGTTTCTACAGTAAAATTTTAGTTTTTGTACTTTTCAACTTCATAATTTACATGTGGCTCTTTTTATAATTTCTACAGATTTGTAAATATTCGCTCCATGTTGAGTCGCTGTCATCATATTTTCCTTTAATTCTTTCAACATAGTTACCGTTAGTCTTTGGATAAAAAGTCCAACATATGGGTCCACTCAAAGACTTTCTGTTTACTGCATTCTTCGCTTTTTTTTAAATCTGAGTATGAGTAACACATTCCATTCTGTCTTTGTATGACTCATAATTCTGTTGAAAGATAGAACATTTTAGATAAAGTATTGTTCTCACTCTTACTTTTGATACCTTGCTCAAAGATTTTTGTTTTTGCTGTCTTTGTTTTGTTTTTAGTAATTTTAGTAATTATATTTTGAGAATTTTTTGACTAAATCGTAGACTGTCTTTTCATTGTGGTACTTAAGTGCTGTTGTTTCTATTCTGTTTTCATAAGTCTTTGTTTTTATGCTATGCATGATTTTCTATGTGTGTCACTGTTCTGCATAACTTAGTGATATAATGGTGTTTGAGAGGTTGTGCTCAAACATCTCGTTCTAACAACACTGCCCTCCACCTGTGGATCTGTATATGTGTTGGAGAACCCCTTTGGAGTTCAAACATGATATCCCTATTTGTCTACTTTTATCATATTGTATCAAGGCTCATTGTTTTAATATATGTTTAGTCACCAATATCTCTTTTAAAAGGTAGTCACCAAAGCAGCATATATGTCCATCAACAGATGAATGCATCAAAATACAGTGGAATACTACTCTGCCATAAAGAAGGATGAATTTGTGTAATTTGTAGGAAAATGGATGTATCTTTTAGTTTATAATGCGAAGTGTAATAAATCAGGCACAGAAGATTAAATATCACATGGTTTCTCATAAAAGAGAAACACAAAGTATGAATAATTTAAAGAGCTTATAAAAGATGATAAGAAACAGTGAGATAGACTGTGTGGAGATGGGGAGGGTATCTAGAGTTGAGGGAAGATGGGAAGCAGAGCAGGGGAGGGAGGTGAAAAGGCTCCAGATGTGATATGTTTATGTGCCAATTCCCCACAATGAATGCATTCATTATGTACCACAAACATATGCTAATATTTTTTAATAAGTAAGTAAAAATTAAAATGTAGTCTCCATATTTGAAGACAATATTCAGATGATCTCTTGTTCTTTCAAGTAGTTTTATTTCTGTAAAATGAAAACTATATCATCCTATATTAAACAGGCAATAATGAAAGCTGAGTTTTCAAGACTTTGTTTTGACACAGGCTGAAGATCCATAGTGGGAAGACAGTGAGAAAAGGCACTGAACTAGATTTGCATGGGAGGAATTTGGGATTTAATATAAATATATTTGTCCTTAAAATTTTGATGGTAGCCATAGAAATATCCCACAGAGACAGGGGAGGTTATATAATAACATTAATAAAACCAACATTTCTTCAATAGCTTCCATATTCTAGACACTATTTTGGCGCTTTACAAATTGCTGCTGTTTTAACCCTCACAAGTGAAATCAGCTACAGTGAGAAACCTGCCTAAAATCACAGAGTGAGTGAATGGCTGAGCTGGAGTTTGCGCGTGGTACTCTGGATTCAGAGCTGCACGCCTACCGAAAATGCGGCGCTGCTCATTATCTAGTCAGAGATGCTTTCTCATCGGAAGACAACCTGCGAAGTCCTTGTTTCCATTGCCAGGTCTGAAGGAGACTGAACAAAGATTGCTGGTGTAAAATTTTAAATGAGTACAATTTACAGCACATTTTAGTGTTGCCTGGTTCCAGTTTACATAGATTTCCCTGCTTTGCCTCAGCAAATTGCAAGTCTCCGGGAAGAGTCCCTAAGAAGCAGTTTCTCTGGTGGTGGAAGCAGCCGGGCTGCCGTGCACACTGGGAGTACATGCGGCATAATAAGCAGCCATCCCTCCGCTAGAGCGGTTGCACACAAATCAGCGTGGGGCTGGGGAATTCAAATCAGAACTGCCGGCGTCCCCTGAATCTGAGGCCATTTGCTAAGCAGAAGAGGTTATGAAAATAAGGTGGTGGCTTCCAGTATCTTTTTGGCCAATCTTATGCAAATTACAAGGAAAGTATCAGAATAGCAAGTTATGTGAGAATAAAACTGCACCAATCTGGATAAGACCTCATTTCAGATGAAAATGGAATTACATCTGGAACAAAAAAAGTATCAGCTCTGGGCAGCTTCATCCCCAAGCTGTGCAAGTGACAGACACAAAGCAGGTTATGCAGGTTTTGTGGCCGTGACCTCTGGGGGCTGTTTCTATTACCTTCTGAGTCCAGAGCCGCATTTTGGGCAGCATGCGCTGCTGGCGTCCAGGGCTGCAAGGCTTGTCCCACCTCAGTCACACTGTGTTTGTCTCAGAATGACTTTCTGGCTACAGCATGCAGCATTTAATTTCAATGAACGGACAGAGCCGACTCCTCTTCGTGATCTTTTTACACAGTGTGACCAACAAATACAGTGAATGTTGAACCTCAGGCATTTTTCTAATCACTGTAAGAGACAAGCTGCCATTAATCCCCCTCCACACACTCCCCCTCATTCTGAACACACTCATCCTGTTGGTCTTGCCACTTTATGAGGCAGTCCTGGAAGTCCTGTTCCATGAGTGTCTTTCCTTGCACCCTTGGGGCTGCCTCAATATCCTGGATCAATTAAACATTTACTTTTCATGGTTGTTTGGGGAAGAGTCAGAAGTTGTGCCATGCCAGATCCCATGAATAAGGTGGAAGAAGACACATTGTTAAGTTTTTGAAATTGTCGTAAAGGGTTTATTAATTAGAGATGATCAAAAATTATGACAAATGTATAAATTTTCAAAATATATTATAGTAATAGAGATATTGTCACTAATTCCCCTAAAAATATTTCCCTTTGCTTAAAACACAGTTATCTCATTGTATTTGGCAGTGTGTCTTTTATTATACTAAGGTTTAAAAATATTAAATACTCACTGTATTTTTCAATCACTAGTTGTACAATTTTGGAAAGGAAGAAGAATGTGTTATTTGTCTCATGATTTTCCATCTAATTGTGCAGGCCTAGGAGACATCGCTGCCATTGCTCTGTGGTTTCCATATCCTAAACTTACTGTTCTCTGTGCTAGCATGGTGTTCAATGTTGACCAACCCAGTGTGCTCAACACAAAGGGTGAGAGAGCTTTGCTCAGCAGTCTCTTCAGCGTGAAGCACCCCTTAGTGCAGGCTGAAATGTACTGCTAACCAATTCCAAAGGGGCAGTCTTTCCAAGGCTTAAGAAGTAGCAGGGTGTCACCATTCTTGTTGCCTACAGCGTGCACATTACTTATTCATTGTCTCATCCATTATTTTATTAAATAGTGTTTGCACATGGCCTGGATTGAATGTTGGTGGAATTATCAATATGCAGAGGGCATGTTCATTGCTCTATTTGACTTCCCAGTCATGCCTGTCACTTCTGTGCGCTCTCTTCTTTTCACTCATGTCCTGCAGCACCCATCATATGTCATTTTGTGAACAGAACTTAATTAGACTTTACTGAAGAACCAAGGACCTAATTGCCCTCATGCCACAGATTCCCCACCAGCTATGTCACCTCTGTCTGTTGTAAGAATCTTCAGATCATTCATTCTCGATCAAAATCCATGTTCTCTCCCTCTTTTCCTCTATTCTCTGCTAAACATATTTATTAAAATACAGAAAAAAATATTGACACAGTGACTGAAATTCTCTGTGGTCATTTCCCTTAACTATAAAATGGAACTGAAGCATGTCTGATATATTGTTGTATGAAATTCAACCATAATAATCTGTAAAATGACACACTCTACATAGCAAGCACTCATCAGTTACTGCTTTCACCAGGTAATTATTCCAAAAATTAAAAAGAAAAAAAAGAAAAAGTCTTCTTCTACTCAATAATATCAATAACAGGTAATGTTTACATTACTTGCATACTGCTGGAAACATCTCATTAAGTAGTGCTGAACCTATTAATAAGGAAACTGGATTAAAGAAAAGTAGCAATAGTTTCCTGTCATTATCTCTAAAATATATTTGGAAGGATTTGGGGGCCAATTGTTGGGCAGACTTGATTTATAAGGTTCTTTGGACCATCTAATTAAAGGTGAATGATGTTGCACATCAGAGCAATGGAAAGATCATCCACTCTTACCCTTTCTTAGTGCTTTCCTGATAGCATCACCCTCCTGTACTATTCTGGGAATGAGGGCAAGAAATGGAGGCAAGGACTTCAGGATTTAAAACACCGGGAGAAAATTGAGAGTTGGACCTGTGAGTTCTCTGGCTCCTGAGACTTTAAATCTCCAGGATTTGGGTCAGGTGCTGATTGTATCTCGTGTGTAAGTCTGCTGGAACTGGCTCACGCTGCCCACTTAACCCTGTAAGAAGGGGCTAAAGACAAATCTGGCGGGGGTAACAGGAAGGTCCATCACTTGGTCAAGGACACGGCATCAGTATTCTGTTGTAGGCATTGAGAACTGGAGATGTGGTTGAAGTGATAAACTGCACTGGGAAGGTAGAAAGTACAGCTTGCTATTTTTCCACAATTTCTTTGAAACTCTTTTAAAAATGAGCAAGTTTCTCTGTCCAAATCTGCCAGGATTATTTCTGTCTGATTCAAGGACCTCTCCAATTTTCCTGTCCTTAGGGTTTCCAGAGTGCTAACTAGCCTGATAAGTAACTAGAGGATCAGTTAGGGACAGTAGTGGGAAAGAAAGGCAGGGCATCCATTTGAACCTGCATCAGGAAGGTGTGGGGACACTGCAGTGAGGTCTGTGCCAAGCATTCAGACATGGGGGTAGTGGAGCAGTTCCGGAAGAGTGGCTGCGGAGGCCATCAGAGATTTGGGTTTCACACAGAAAGAGGCATGGGAAGTGTAGGCTCATTTTAGTGAATGGCTTGCCTGCAGCAATGCTATGTTTTATGTTTTGCTACTAAGTCCTGAAAAGGCTGCCCTGTCTGTTTTGCTTACCACAGCCGCAAAACTTACTCCGAAGGGCTACTCCATGAATATTGTTGAATGGATAAATCGATGGCTGATCGTTTCCTCAGAGTCACCTAAAGCACTTCACAATGTCGGACCCTGCCTGGAAACTCTGTTCCCACATCAAACCTGCTGTGCACCATGTAGACTGTGTGACTTGAAGAACACTTAGCTGGTCTCTCTCTCTCTCTCTCTCTCTCTCTCTCTCTCTCTCTATATATATATATATATATATATATATATATATATATCTGATATATATATCTCAGATATCTCTCTCTATATATATATGTATACATCTATCTATCTCAGATAGATTATCTTCATTAAAAATACCCTTTCTCCATCCCTAGAGGTTTTAAATACCCCAGGGCTTGCGTCATAGCAGAAGGCTTAGGAATGGATACTCCAGGTCAACATTTAATGTGTTATCTACCCATCACAGCATCCTGTGAACCCCTTCCTGGAAGCAGGGGAGAGGGAAGAGATTGGATGCTATGGAGTGAATTCCACACTTACAAGGCAGCTTCCCTATTGAGTTTCGAGTCAGTGGTTCTCAGGCCTAGATGCACATTAGTATCACCTGGGGAACTTTTAAAGCACAAAGACCACAAGCAGGACCAATTAAATCAGAATCTCTGGGTCTGAGGCTCAGGCTTGGTCATTTTTCAAGTTCCCCAGATAGATCATATTGTGGTGAAGCTCGGAAGCCAATGCATTGTAGTTCTTTAACTATGTTCCAGGTAGGATCACATAGGGAAGATTTTTAAAAATCCCAAAGCTTAGACCACAACCTACAACAATTAAATCAGAATCTGTGGGCAGAACCAAGGAACCCATGTTCTTAAACTCCCCAGCCGATCCTAATGAGTAGCCAGGTTTGAAAACCCATATTTGAGAAGAAGATGAGGATGCATAGACCTTCGGTGTGCTGAACCTCAGCTATTTGCTAGTTGAATGCCAGGTGAAAGCACTGGTTTAGAGCGTTGACCAAGACCATATCACTTGGCTTTTGCTCATACAAGATCCAGCCTTGACATGAATAAACGTTAGCAGTTACACAAGCAGTGGAGAGCTAATTACCGTACTCTTATATCATGATTCCCTGGCATCAGATATAACAGAAATAAAATTAGCTACTGTTGCTTTAGTGCCAAGTCCTCACAGCAACCTTGAAGAGTAGATAACATTATTCTAATTTTAGAGATGAAAAATTTCATGTTTAGAGAAGTTACGGAACTTGCCCAAGGTTGTCCAGGGCGTAAGAGCTGGAAATAGGATCTGGACTGTGGTGTAACTTCAAAGCCAAGCTCTACTTACTACACTTGACTGCCTTAATTTTATAAGAGCTGTATTGAAATATAATTTACATGCCATAAAGTTCACCTGTTTAAAGTGTACAGTGGTTTATAGGAATTTTACATACTTGTGCAGCCATCACCACATCTTGTTTTAAAACATTTCCATCATTTCTAAAAGATCCCTTGTGCCCATTTATTTGACTGGCTTTTAAAGAACGGTGGAGTAGAAATATGAAAACCTGGGTTTATTCCCCACCCTATGATTTATACAGTGCTCTGACCTTGAAGAATTCCTTAACCTCTCTGGGTCTCAGTTTTTTAATTAGTCACTTAGAGATAATAATCCCTGCCAGAGGATAAAGGTCAAATAAAGTTTTGCACAGGGAAGTGCGCCATAACTAAGAGCTATAAAAGGGAAAAGTACTGCATTTTGTAAACTGCTGAAAATCATTTTGCACCTTTCCAGTGCCTTGGATCTGATCGGAACTCAGAAAGTTGCCATAACACGAGTCTAGCTGTCTTTCCCTCCTTGTCCTCTTACCCCATGAGGCTTTTCTCACCACACTCCTTTAGGAGTCCCCAGCATGCGCCGGCCACCTTGACTGGTGACAGTGCGCCTCCCTTCTGAGCCCCGGAGTAGCAGCTGATCTTCAGGCCGGTGTGGCTCAGAGCTCTGCTCGGGTTCAGAGGGCTTCCCCATCCATGTGCTCCCGTAATGACTAGCTGTCAGGGAGATGCATGGTGTCCTCTCAGCAGGAGAGCACAAACGAATGAGGTGGACCACGGTATTCCTCTGGCTCCTTAATTAGCACCCTGATAGGTGACAGGAGGCCCGACTGGATGTGTTCCATCACTGCCAGAGGGGAGTCAGGCCAAAGGATTATCATGTTTATCTAAATAGCTTGGAGCTCGGCATCACATGTATCCAAATTGCTTTCCTTTCCAGTTTTAATATTTGCCAGATCCAGTTTTATACCTTCATGGAGTTTGGATCAGGAACTTTTTAAGGCCACACCTTCTTTAGCCTTATGATTTATTTTAGCCAAGAGCGTTGATAAATGTTCACTGGAAGATAAAAAGAGAAGAAATCTTCACGTAATTTCTTACCTGTCCCTCTTTTTCCAATATTTACCTCTTATCGCCCATATAGTTAAAACACCTAGAAATTCTCAGACTTCCACCTGGCCTCTCCCAGTCATCTCTGCTCCTTGGTGATTCTCACGCAATGTTATACTGCTTCCCACCCCTAATTGTTCCCCATCTCTAGCTTCACTTTTTTATGGCTCCCATGATATCTTATGTAGCTTTTATTTGCTAATCTCCCTGACAACTGTGTCCTACTAAATGGCCGATCTGGCACAAAGAGAAGATGAGAGACTTGTCTTCTGTTCAGAGAATAAGGACGCACCGAGGCAGGCAGGAATGGGAAGAAAGGCCTGGTGTCTTGCCATGGTGCTCTTCTCAGGTCATTGCCGCTGTTCGCCTGACAAAGGGACAAGGTCTGAGTCTTAAATTTGATACGTAGCACAATTCACCTCTTCATACTGTGACCACCACATTTATATTTAGAAGAATGAATTATGTAAATTCAGTGGAAGGTTTCACCATTACACTTAAAATTTGTTTCTGCAGCTATTTATTGGGTAAATATTATGTATGAAACACAGGTCCAGGCAGTAAGGGGTCAATACACCTGATGAATGAAAGACTCAAAGAGCTTATTCAAAGAGTTTATTGTCAAGCCATGAGGAGCTTGAAGACTATATGCTCATGAGTGTAGAGGCATCACTAAGAGCGCTTCCTGAGTTCTACAACCTGAGTGACATACGTGAGTCTTTTCATCCAAGAGTTAGAGGGCTGACCCGCCCCCTGTAGCTCCCTCTGCTCCCAATTCCCACCCGCTGGATCCGTGGGACCCAGTGATCTGTGCGGGACAAGTGGCACTTCCTTCCCCTGAGCAGCAGGCAGATTTCTCTGTCCCCAGCCACAGTGAGGAGCAGGAACAGACAGCTGCACGGAGAAAGGCAATGGTGATATAAATACATGTTTAATTGCACATCAATTACAATTACTTACAAGGCTGCGTTTATTTAAATGCAGTGTAATTAGAGGAAAAACCTTGATTTAATCATAACCTTATCCAACACAGATCTCTTCATCTTCCTGTGCTCCTGCATTCTGTGTTTCCCTCTGTGCCGATTCTAAAACGAGGGGAGATGGCGGAATCCATCTAGGGCGGAGGCCTCCCCGCGCGTCTCTCCTCGCGCAGGACCCCTGCTTGGGAGCTGCAGAGCCGACCTTCCTGTCCTTTTCTCCAGCGGCTCATGGTGAGAGGGACTGATTAGCTCCAGTGACTTATTGGAAATATAACTCATCCCTGATGGCAGGCTTCATAACCCGGGAGCCCAAGATTAGTAAGGACATTACATAGATTCAGCCTCCAGAGATACATTGCTTCTTGGAATGGACCGTGTGTAGTCCCTGTATCTGATTTCTCATCACTGTTGCTGGGACCCGACCTGAACTTGCTGCACAATGGTGGGCGGCAGGCAGGCAGACTGTCTTTCACAGTTAGCTCCAGGCTGTTTTGGTCCACTTCCCTCTCTTCTGCATTATTTCCTTCCTTCCCTCTCCAGGCCCACCTGAGATGCTCTCTTTGAGTTTTTGAAGGAAAATGTCCTCTTTCTCTGAGCGTGGGTGAAAGCAGAGCTGTGGCAGTACAAACACCCTCAATTGCTTGTGGCGGAGTTCTTTTCTTGAATGGCTTTCTCTGTGGTTACTGGGAAATAAAGTAGAAGCAACTTCATGCCCATTTTATGGACTGGAAAGTGAAGGTCTCAATCTAAAAGATGACTCCAGCAAAGACACACACTAACAAAACCAGTCACATATTTGTGTAAAGCAGTTATTTTGTTCATGGTTAATTTGCTCATTCGCACTCTTAGCTCTTGTTTCTGCCAAACAGAAAATGGACACATTTGTGGCAGTTTATTAATGGTAAATAATGTGTATTGAGCACTCACTTTGTTCATATGTTGTGCTTCATAGAAAAGGCTGAGGTGCCCACCATTCTTATTTCCATTTGATAGATGAGACATTTAGCTGAACCACCTAGAGACCCAGACATCATGCCAGACACTTATTTCATCTGCCACACTGAGTCTCACACCAGTCCCTATACTCTTGGTACATCGGTGCCTCACCAATACACCCTTGTTCCCCCTTCTGCCGTGACCAGTATGCTGTCCAAGCCACTATCATCTCTTAGTTGGGCTTCAGGAATTGCTGTCTAACCGGTCATCCTGTTTCTCCTGCCCAGTCCTAACATATGAAGCAGAGTGAACTTAGACCAGGAAAGTGTGTGTCCATCTCAAGTACCAGCGTATCCCAGGCACCCAGAATGTGGCGGTGGGTCCTAGAAAAGGCTCAGTCAATGCTGATGGTCAGATGATTCTAGACTGAAACAAATTCAGTCCAGAATCCCTGTCTTCATTTGATTATATCTAGCTTCTTTATTATTCCACAATTTCTTTGCCAACTTCTTTCACTAATGTTCTCTGGAACTGCTCTCTTGAGCTCTGGCCTTTACGGCAGGCCCTCACCAAGAATGTCCTTTCCTTCCAGAAGCCTCTCCGATTCCCCTCCTTCGCTCCACCCAGGAACAGCACTATACACAGGCCGGGGTCCCCCAGCCCACTTTGGCAGATCACATCTAGGCCCTTGCTTGTGATGCAATATCCATAACACAGATTTCAACCTAACCCCAGGATGGAGACATGTTATTTAGTGGGATATGATTCCTCACACGGAAAAGACCAAAAACTCAAAATGAAAAGAGAAATAATTGCTCAAGAGAAGATGGGAGAGTGAAGAAAAAGAATAGAAAGTCAGACTCTGCAGAAACCCTCTTAAAACTTCGTATGATGGGGTCCTGGGAAACATCTTTGGGGGATGTTCCCTAGCCCAAACCAGCCTGTGACCTCAGGGAACCCTCAGGTTACAGCCTGCTAGTGTGTTTGTGCCTCTTGGCGTGTGTGTGTGTGTGTGTGTGTGTGTGTGTGTGTGTGTGTGTGTGTGTGTCTGAAATACGGTGGTCAGGATAGACCTTAAATATTGCACTATGCAGAATCCAGGCCTCTCTGCCTCCCTTACCATACCAGCTATTCCACTGTAATAGTTTTAAACCTCTAAGCAATTAATGAAAACTTATAGAGAAGAATCAGAATCTCAGAGAGGTTAGTTGTCCTCCAGGTGGTAAAACAAAGACTCAGGACTAAGCCCATACTCATCATTTTCCTGTTTGGTTGTGCTGCCCTTTGATTAGAGAAAGCAAGTTCTCAGGCATATGGACTAGGAAAGAGCTAATTCTGATTATTTTATTGGAGAATGTTTCACAGAAGAGCTAATACTGGGATCTAGCTGGGACAAATCGCTAGACAGCATTTCCAGCATGACTGGCTATCTTGGATGCCAGAAGTACCTCTAGCCACACTCCAGGCAAGTCTCTTCCTAAAGGAAATGGTGGCAGACATTTACATTTGTGCAAGGAGCATTCCTTGGCACAAATGGAGCATCCATGTCTCAGAAAATAGGATGCAAAAAGGAACCATTCTGAGGAGGTAAAATCTCTCTTTTCAGGAGAGAATTGTCCTCACAGAGAGGCTGTGTGTGGGCAAGAGTGGCCTTTAGCTCTTTCCACTAAAATTCATCTCCCAGGAAGAGTCACTGTTTGTAAATCCATACTACTTAGGAAGCAGTCCTTTGGGCTCAGATGGCACTACCACCAAAGCAGCTGGTGTTCAGTTAAATGCTCCGCTGTGTGGACAGACTTCATCCTGATGGGGTGCTGTGGGTTAGAGCTTGAGAGGAGAAGCTCAGCCATCCACTCCAGGTCTGTGGGATGTCGCCTGAGACCACGCAAGGATACAGGACCTGGCAGAAAGTATACAAGAAGGATGCACCTGTGGTGGATGGAAGGTGTTAGAGGCAGGGATGCCAGTACGCAAGGCAAATATGCCTTCATCATCTTGCTGTTCTCTGAGTAATGAGACGATTTAGAATCAGACACACTTGATTCCAAATTCTACCTCCAGTGATTACTGTGTGAACTTATAAAAGTTAAAGCCACTCTCTGAGTTCAGTTTTGCTCTGTATTATATGGGATGATGAGACTTTCCACCTCTGACCATCAGCCAAAAGATTAAAGATGAAGTGGAAACTACTTGAACATGTTCAAATATCAGCTTCTGAGTTCTTTATGTATTTTAGATATTAATCCTTTGTCAGAGGAAGAGCTGGCAAACATTTTCCCCACTATGTGAGCTGTCTCTTCACTCTGTTGGTGGTTTCTTTTGCTGTGCAAGGCTTTTTAATAAGATAAGATCCCAGTTGTTGATTCTTTTTGGTATTTCCTGTGCAATTGGGGGTTTTGTTCATAAAGTCTTTCCCTACACCTGTGTCTTCAAGAGTTCTACCTATTCTGTCTTCCAGCAGATTTAGTGTTTCTGTTTTAATATTTAGATTTTTGACCCATTTCAATTTTAGTTTAGTGCCTGATGAGAGGTATGGGTCTAGTTTTAGCTTTTGGCATGTGGAAAGCCAGGTTTTCCTAGAGAGGATATTTACTGGAGAGGCTGTCTTTCTTCCAGCGAGGGTGTTTGGCCCCTTTCTGAAAGATAAGATGGCTTTGAGTGTTTGGAGTTGTTTCTGCATCTTCTAGTCTGTTCCATTGATCCTCAGGTCTGGTTCACTGTAGATTTGTAATATAACTTCTAGTCAGGGACTGTAACACCCCCTGCTTTGCCTTTATTGCCCAGAATTGCTTTTGCTATTTTAAGTCTCTTCTGTTTCCAAATGAATTTTAGTATTATTTTCTTTACTTCTCTGAGGTATGCTATTGGTATTTTGATGGGGATTGCATTAAATTTGTACAACATTTTTGGGAGTACGGCCATTTTTACTCTATTGGCTCTTCCTACCCCAGAACAAGGGATAGCTTTCCATTTTCTAATATCCTCTTTGATCTCCTTTTTCAGAGTACTGTAATTTTTCAGTGTAAAGGTCTTTTACTTCCTTCATTAGATTGATTCCTTAGTATTTCATTTTTTCAATGCTGTTGTAAAAGGTGTTGTTTCCCTAATTTCTCTCTCAATGAGTTTGTTATTTGTGTACAGGAATGCTATTGATTGTTGAGCATTGACTTTGTATCCATCCATGCTACTCAATTGCTTATTAAATCTAGAAGTCTTTTGGTGTACTTTTTTGGGTCTTCTATATAGAGTATTATGTTACCACAAATAACGATAATTTAACTTATTCCTTTCCTATCTTTATTTCTTTTATTTCTTTCTCTTGTCTAATTGTTCTGGCTAATATTTTCAGAACTATATCGAATAAGACGGGTGAGAGTGGACATTCTTGTCTTCTTTGTGATGTTAGAGTGAAAGCTTTCAGTTTCTGACTCTTTAGTATGGTGTTGGGTGTTGGTTTGTCATCGATGGCTTATATTAGATTGAGATAAAGACCATATATTACAATTTTCTGTAGGGTTTTTTTTTATCATGAATGGGTGTTGGACTTTGTCAAATGCTTTTTCTGCATCTATTGGGATGATCGTGTGAGTTTTGTTCTTGGCTCTGTTAATATGGTATTGAGTGTTGCCTAGATCTGGCCTGACCCAGAAATGTCTTTTTCTGTACCTTATTGCTTGATTAGGAGGCCGAGCATCCTAAAGCCTTACAAACCTAGTTTAGTCATTCACCAACTGTGAAGTTTGGACCAGTTACTAAGTCTTCCCAGGCCTCAACTTTGTATCTGTAAAGGGTACAATGAAGCACCCTTGTACCATGTTTCTAGGAGTACAGGTGACACACGCAACTCTGACCTCAGCCTCCAGACCCCAGTGAGTTCTCAGTACGCTGCTGCCCTTGTTATTATCAAATCCACGTGGACAGGGTCATCCCGGCTTTGTGCCTTTTCTGTTAGCAATATGATTTTCCTCTTTCTCTCTTGGCATATTTTTAGTTATATCATCTCAAGAATAGTTTTGTATTTAATATTCATAACTCTTTGTATCATATATATATTCATATATGGTTTCTTCCTTTTTTCTACCAGCTGAGAAGTGAGAAAAGTTAAATGCCATTATAAAACACAAAATCTGGCACTATAGGAAAATGAATTGTGCATTGGTATCTGTTCCCATAACAGAGGTTGCTATTCAACAACTGGTCCCAAGGTGCTTGATGTTTGTTAGTTTCTGCCATCATTTATTTTTCTTTCTTTTCATCTATGTGGAGGGAAGACACATCAACCTTCTTCTGCCATTAGAGAAGTCAATGGGATTCCAAAAGATGGAGATTCTTACAGAGTAGACTCATATTTTTGGGGGTCCATTTATTTTATTGGGTGGGTGGGAGAGTGCTTAGGAAGGAATCTCACTCTTAGCCAGGACCTCAGGTGCTCCTGAAGAGCAACGCTCCTAAATTTCCTCTAGGGAATTCTGATCCCCACTGGAGGTATATATTCTCCCCTCCGTTCCATTCAACGGTATCTATTATTCACCAAACATAGATAGTAGCACAATGTCTGGGTACAACTGGAAAATCAAAGTAAATTATGTATAATTCTTCCTCTCAGAAAGCCTTGAAGTCAGCCAGCTCTGAGTGATCAGGATTGTCCTGTACTGGGCACGTGCTTTGATGTACCAAAGACTGCTTCAAGACCAGTTTCTCACTTAATTCTCATACAGCACTGAGGGAGGTAATACAGCCCCTATTGTGTTCACACCAAAAGTGAAGCTTGTATTAACTAGCTTTCCTGTCACTGTCACACAGTGCTTAATTCCCACAATTTAAAGGAGGAGAGGTTTAGTTGATCTCATGGTTTCCTGAGATTCAGTTCACAGTCAGCTGACTCCGATGCAGGAACATCACGGTCGAATGGCACAGAGGAACAAATCTGCTTAGTGTTGGCCACGAAGCAGAGCAGGGGAACAGTGCGGACAAAGAAGGGGCAAGGGACCACCTTGGGACAAGTGTCACCTCCCCATGACCCACCTAGATACCCAGAAATAAGCTTTACTAATTCCCTGGGCAGCACCCGAGCCAATCAAATTGATAATTATATTACAGAGATTAAAGAGGTTTAGAAACTCTCTCAACTATAAAGAGGCTTTGAAGCTAAAATATCAAGGTTCAAAGCCTGGCTTTAACAGTTATTACCAATGTGAACTTGGACAAGTTTCTAAACTTTTTGTTATTCATTTTCCCTTTTGTACAGTTGACTAATGATGCTACCTACTTGTGAAATTTGCTGTAAGAGTCAAATAAAATACTATATATCAGGTATTTAGTATTGTGTGGTAGCATATACTAAGCACAAATGTTAGTGCTTTTTTATTATAGCTTCATCAGTGACCTGAATGTAGCATCCTTTCTCCTGGGGAAAGACTGACATGTTTGCCATGGCCAACTCTAAAGCTTTCTTTTCCACTTTTAGGTTAAATATCAAAGTAATCAACAAGGTAAAACTAACTAAATAGTCATTGTATACAAAAATAAAATAAATGTGATGTAACTTCAAAGACAGCTCATAGATGTCAGGTCAGCTCTACACTGGCAGGCAAGGTTCTTGGCATTAAGGGTATAGTAATGGGATCTATATGGCACTTTGGACACAGAAAAACTAGATTTGGAATCCTACTTTCTGTGTCTCCTACTTGTTTATTGTTGTCCAACTTATCAACCTGTATGGTATTTACTTTTCTTATTTTATGAAATTAGAATAACAACAATATTCACCTCTTAGTGATATTTTAGGATTAAGTGAGATGTAAAATACAAATCAAAATCTCTATAAGGAGTAGGTTTTTAAGAAATGTACTTTAGGTAAATAAATCATTGAGAAAGCAAATTGCACAGGGAACTAGCATTCAAAGGCAAAGCACTAAAAGACTTTAAGTTAGCATTCTATTACTAATCAGATCTTACAGATGGAGTGGCTTAGTTTACAAAATGAGTTTAAAGGGACACACCCATATTGACTATGTGGTATGAATTTGATATTTCTAATCTAAAGTGGATGGTTTTATACCGTTTGACCACAGATAACTGTAAGATAACTGTAGTTATGGGTTGTGTTGAGGATGTACACACAAGGACATTTATGGGCTGATTGGAAAGTGAAAAGGTGGATATGAAAAACACTTCAGGAAAAGAGACCCACAGTGATTGGGCCAGACAATACAGATGGAAAGACCTGTAGTTACTGATGGATGTAGGAGGAAGATCACGATGGATGGACACACGATTTGCCAACATGTTTACAGTGGGTGGAATTAACAGTCAAAGAAAAGCACGTGCTGCTGTTTGGGAGGAGGTGAATTAATGTACCCACCAGTTAGAGATGTGAAAACAACTAGGGAGACAGATTCCAGGCATATAAATAGAAGGCACATGTGGATATACGGTCACTGTGCAGTGATAGATAATGCTACAGATAAATACTGGAGCTCCAAAGGCACATAAAGACTGTGGGCAAATTATTCCTATAAATAAGTATTGCTCATGGATATTTCAGATGCTTCTCTATTTATGAGCATTTGACATTGACCCCTAAGGAACTGCATATTTCCTCATCAAAAGCAAAAGCACCCTGAAGCCAATGAGTAGATGTCTGATTAGGGCCTTAAACATTCACACTATGTTAGCAGCCGCAACCATGACTTGCTCCGGCTCTAGCTCTGAGCACTTGGGGACTAATGGATGTCTCATTTTCAGCATGGTCGGGAAACTGCAGTTAATAGCTGCACGGGAAAGCGCACCATCAGTGTTTGTGACTCAGCTCAGTTTTCTTTAAAAAGAAATGCTCTCTTGGACCACTTCCCATTATAGAGAGGGGGAAGGGGAAATAAGTAGAATAAAGATATGCCATGTACAGGAACCTAATAACCTAAATGAATGCCAACATTACACGTCATAAACATGAGATTAGATCAATAATGTTAACAAGAAGGAAAATGGGAAAAGAGGATTTAGAGGAGGAGGGCAGGAGACAAGAGGGAAGGGAAGGGGGTTAACAAAAGAATCAAGCTCTGTTATGTACGGGAACCCACTCTCCAGGGTGATTGTAAACTGCATGAACTGCAGCCATGTGCTAATAAAAGCTGCACTCATTGTCCCTTGCTGTGACAGGAAAAAGAATTCACCGTCTCCTACCCCAGGCCAAGGGTTTGGTTCGTGTAGGCATTGGGAAGAGTTCATGGTGTTTATTGGACAGGATTCTCCCTGTGAACAGCCAGAATTTCATATTTTAAATTTTGAGAAGCTCCACAGGATCATGAGAATGTCACAATAGCAGTAGCAGAACGAGATCTAGCTGTACAATGCTTTCTCAAGGAAAACACGTGGGTTTTCTCCTGAGATGGACCAGCAGCTTACTGTGTGATTCTGAACAAGTCACATCCCTGATTTTCTTCAGCTTAAAAATGGAAGATAATAACTATTTCATTAGTTTGTTCTGAGAATTATGTTTGTTATAATGTACGTATAAAATACTTAGCCTCTGGCCTGGCATATGGCAGGATTTCAACAAAAGGTAATGGCTGTTTTTGTGCTCAGAGAGTGGAACGGTAAAGTCCTGCCACCCTCCCTCCATGCAGGCATTGTGGTGTGGGCTGCACATCTCCCTCTGCAGGGGACACAGCTTTGCAGGGAGCCAAACCAAGTACCCATGAAATAGATAGCGGCTAGATCCTCCTTCAATTTTGACTCATGGAAAAACACCTGGAGGACTTCAGCTTTCCTGTCTATTGAAAAAAAGAAAGGGGGTGGGGCAAGAAAATATATCGAAGGCTTATTATAGTAAGGCACCATTCTAAGTACTGTTTTCCTTGTTCACATCACACTGATAACAGTTGTATGGATTAAGGTACTTCTAATACCCACATTTTATAGATAGGAAAGTGGATTTGCAGAGTTTAAGCAACATGGCCATGGTCATTGATGTTAGAACCGAAAGTAGATCCTGGTCCACTACTCCAGACCTGCTGTCATCCTACTCTATAAGCTACTCTACCAGAATCAAGGTCTTCAACTCACGGAAGCCTTAAGTTTCCATTTTATCTCAAATTCTTTGATCATTTAAGTGAATATTTCATAGGAAAAAGACATCAGGAAATAATCAGTGACTGACATGCACTTAGTGGAGCATTTGACACACATGTGTTCAAAGTGCCTGCCACCTGCCAGGTGTCAGGAATCACATGGGCACGTGGCAGTACAGCAGGCCACCCTGGACTTCACACCGCTGGTCTCGGGGGTCTGTAAAAGCGTCGTTTGTAGACTACCTATTCTGCAATAGGTCAGTGCTCACGGTTGGATAGGATGTAAAAAATAGCCATAAAATCTCATCATATTTTGATTTTTCTCAGTACTTGTTGGAATCTGCAAATATTACAATTTTGTACTTGTTTGTTGCCTTCTTCCCCTTTCCACCACAACAGAAATACTTGCTGCCCCCGAAGCGGGAGTCTTGTTTACATGTTTGTCGTGGAATCCTCCGTACCCCTGACAGTGTGGGTGCACTGTGGGAGCTATGTAAATAGCTGTTGAGTGAACAGGGAATGAACATAACAACAATGAGCCCTAGAATAAGACTTCCTATTTTCTCCCTGAAGTTCAGAAAATGCTTGCAGACATAATATTCCATTTCATATTCATCTACATCCCCAAGAGAGAGGGAAACTGCACTCCTCATTTTACAGAATAGGAATCAGAAAAAAATAAAAGCATTTATTGGATTATCCACAGTCAGATATGTACAGTTCCACTCCCTTGGAAACAAAGACCCACATTTTATATTACACCGTACAGAAAGTGAATTCATGATAGCATCGCAGGGGTGTCCTGTAACTAAAATGAGCACATCAGCAGGACATGCCCATAATACAAGGGGACCAGAGAAGTAAACCTGGTTAGAGAGAATCAGTTTCTATCACCTCAGTTCTGTAATGCCCCTGAAGAAATTGTAGACTATGAATGGTTGAGGCAGAGGCAAGTTTAGATAAACTACATTTAGATTTTTTTTAACTCAATATAATTAAGAAAAAGTCCCACATACCTGGAACTACTTGGTACATTTCCTTCCCAAAACACAACTTTAGCTTATCCACTGAAACCCTGTCACAGCATGTCATGCCTTAGTTGTGCGCTGTGTTCTGTTTCATTTGCACCTCCTTTGCCCCTGGTTCCCAGTCTGAAATAAATGGAGTCTGCCTTTAGCCTACCTGGCGGCAAGCCCTCACTCGGCCTGTACTGTGCAGCTTTGGGGTGAGTTACTCCGACTCCCTGTGTTTCAGTCCCTCATAGAGTGATGAGGAGATTACATGTATTAATACATATGAAGCGCTAATTCCAGCTCTGGCCTATAACCAAGTGTTCGATAACTCCCTGTTGTCATTTTCCCTGTTAATGGGTGTTCTGACGTCCAGATGACTTTGCCTCAGCCATCTTTCCTTCCTTCAGGGTTGCAGTGTGAGATGCACATCTGCCATCTACCCTACCATCCTTTTTAGCTCCCTTCTAAATTCTCAAACCACAGTTTCTTCCATTCACTATGACTCTAAATATGAAAATGAGACCATTTCCGTTCTCATGACCAGAATATAACATTCCATCAAAATAAACATTCCATTGAAAAAATTAGGGACACTATCCTGGCAAACAAAGAGGAGCAGATGATTTTTACAGCGTTGACTCTGTATCACATCCTTGTGTACTATTCCTGAATTGTCCCTCCAACTGTGTCCCATATCCTATCCCCTCATGCCACCAGCAGGAATTACTTCATGTCATTATGACATCACTCACTCTCAATCAAGGTTTACAAACTGAGATCTTATTTCTGTAGACATAACCAAGTGGTGCAATGGTGGTTCATTTGTAGTGATGCACTTTTTGCATCATTCTTTCAGAAGATAATTATTGAGCACTTACTGTTTGCCAGAGAAGGCATACTGCTAGGCTGCTACCTCTGATCTCAAGGAACTCACTGCAGAAAAAGATTTATTTTAGAACTATACACACACTTACATACACACACACACACACACACACACACACACACAGAAGAGAGAGAGAGGCCATTTACAAGGCAGAAAATGCTCTAATAGAACTCTGCTTGGTCTACTATGGCTCCATCCAACACAGACTATAGAAATCAGTAGAACTTCTCAGAGCAAAAGACATCAATATATCATTAAGAGCACTTGGAAGGTTGGATAAAGGTTAGGTGAAATGGAGAACACCTCCAATTCGATAAAACAAAGTCTGCAAAGACACAAGATGAGGGCAATGTGACCTTGGGGGACATTTGCCATGCTGTTATGCCTATGATGTAGAGTTTGGGGTCCCATCACACAAACATTTGCATTCCATGCAGAGAGGATGTAAATTATATCAATTTGTTGTTGGGGTGGGGAAATTCTGTCTCATAATCTTAAATGGTAGTTGTAATAATAGCAGTCATTCCAGTTATAATTGGTCTGCGTTATTCTTTGCTCACCTCAATCACAGCATGATACTCCCTTTTAGACCATGCTGAAATTCTGGCACTTCTTTTTCCCTCTTGCTAAAAGCTGGCATTATACTAACTCTATATTTTACAAGTCAACTCACCCACCAGGTAGGTGAAAATAGAAGAATTTTCTAAATTTTTGTGGTACATATTTTAAGTTACTGATCATTCCAGAATGGGGAGGAGGTTTCTTTATAGGCAAATGTGAAAACAATTTAAAAACTTGAATTTGTGTGCCACATTCTGTAGACACTTTAATTTTACTTTCAGTATAAGTTTTGATATTTTGGTGAAAAGTCAAATGTATTTATCTTGAAGTAGGGACATCTTGTGTAAGAGAACCCATGAGAGGGGCTAGAATGAGAACACCAGAATAATAAAATTGCAGAATGCACATGGGCTAGGAGGAGCTTTCAGTAGTAGGTATTTTAAGTTCAATTTTATCCTTTATGGCATTAAACAGAAATAAATAGAGACCCAAAAGCATAAGGATATATGCACTGTTGAAAATGTGGGAGAAAATAAATTAGCAGATGTAATTTAAAGTAGGAAATGGATTGAGTTTAAAGATTTGAGGCATTAATTTATTTCCTTAGATGCAAATTTCTACATTTTCCATGAATGTCAAATGTGCAGCTCCCTGTGAATCTAGATGTCTTTTATAATAGAGAAGAAAGAAAATGGTAAACATTACAGAATGATGAGCACTTATCTTGGCGTTTCATAAATGTCTGAAGAATACAAATTGTTCTATTGGGGGTACTGTGCAAGAAATGTAAGATACTATATGTTTTATAATTTGTCAAAATAAAGAATTACAAATGCAGCTAATTTTGTAAGTGATCAAGGGGGAAATTCAGGATTAACATCAAGTGAGGTTAACGACTACCAGGCAGTAAGTAAAAATGAAACAATAAACGCATGCAGTAGTCAAATGAACAGGTATAGACATGAAGAGCTGAAGATGTTCAATGAACCAGAAGTAAAAAGCTTTAGACACTGTAGGCTTTTTATATGAGATGGTCACTGAATGGCACCAGCTAATCGTGACACACAACACTGCAGATATATGGGTCTTTCACCCTAACAAGTTGAGTTTGCAATGCGGTTAGCAAACACGTTATAACTTTTCTGCATAACACTGAGCCAAAGATCTCATTTCAGGTTTAGTGCCAGGAATCTTGAGAAAGGAGAGCCCACCTCCTCAAGAGAGTGTAACATGGGAGACATGTTCAACTGCCATAGACCTCAAAGTACTTTAAAATGTGGTGGGCACTAATGCTTTCAAAAAGGAAGTCTGTAGATGGAACACGACAACCACCAGACAAAGAGAGGATTAGAGGGAAGGGAACAGGACAAGTGGTGAGGGGAAGGGAAGGGAAGATAATGGGTGGATATGATCTAAGCATGTCCTGTGTATGGACAGAAACGTCACAATGAGCCCCATTGTTCTGTATAACAAATAAGCACTAATAAAAGTAATTCTAAAAACTGTGTATGTGTAAAGGAATCAAAACGAGGGTGTTGTAAGGACCTATGACTGTTTAGAACCATAATAAATTAATTCCCACTCATCCTGGGAGTTCATTAAAGAGAGAAAAGCTACATTCTGAGCTTTCACACTGCTTGGTTTGTATCTGGGCTTATGTCCAAAAAAACTGCTAAAAAGTAGGGCTTGGGAGCCATTAATAGATATGGGTGGGGTAATACAAATTAATGGAATGATGATGACAGGAAACGGACATTGAGAAAATAAAAAGCAACCTCAAATTAGGGAGAAAGAGAATCAAAAAGTACGTATTAATTAAACTGCCTATGCTGTTAGTGGAAAATAGTGAAAGACAGTGACTCGCATGCCCATCTTGGCTCAGATTTTAGGAAGCTCCAATTTCCAGGCCTCTAAATCACGCAGCTTCAAGGACCAGGCAAAGGCATCCTTTTGAAAGAATTCATAGAGCATTTTCATCCTAGCTATCAACTGCCTTGGTGGAGGGGTTATAAATGCTTCTGAATTTGAGTTAAGCTGACTAAACTCTATGAAATCACACTCAGATGACTACTGCACTAATAGTCAATTCTCCAACTCTTCACTGGAGAATCATAGAAGTGCGTCAGGAAAAACACTGGCACAGGGCTGGGGATTGGGGCACAGCTCTCTCTACATCTTCCCAGTGCTCAGTATGATGAGTATCCCCTGAATGCAGGGTGGTGTGGCCACAGATGATCGGCAGAGACTGCAGCCTCAGGCATCGCCTCCCTGCCCCAGAGCCCCTGAATGCCCTTAGGTTAGTAGTTACGGCCACTTTCAAGGCTTTTGTTTCCTGCTTTACAAATGAATTCCCAGACATTTTAGTCTAAAATATGGTAAAGCTGAATAAGACTCTAGTGTTCTAGTGAACAGTAGTCCAAAAATCCTGAAAGGAGTACTTCCTAGGGTGGGTAGGTACTTTTTGTAGATTCGATATGTGGACAGAGCCTGGAGATAGGAGAAAAAAAAAGCACTCCCAAACATTATCTTACTTGATCCTAGACACATTTTTACTATTATCATTATAACAATATTATTATTATTATGTACTGTTTCACTATTAGTAATAGTAATAATAATAACCCCCCCACTACCTTCAGCATTACAAGGATGGCCATGGACTAAGCACTTGGCTTATCCTTTCTCAGCTGGCCAAAGTCTAAGCTCAATCATCTCTTGAGAACCTTCTTAGTTCTGAAGCAATATTAAATTGATTCCTCACTTTCCCAGGGAGTTCACGAAAAGACAAGCATCATTTTGTGACTTGACAGTGCCTGGCTGATTATCTGGGCTCATGTCCAGCAGAGAGGTAGACAGGCCGTTCCACAGCCCACGACTGTCTGCCTTGAGACAGCTGCAGCACATCACATTTTCCTGTTCTTTCTCCTGCACTCCTGCACTGTGGTTAGAGAACTCCTTCCTAATATGCAGATCACCCTGACTAGCAAGAGACCTGTGTTTACAATCAAACAATAAGGACTATGTGGTTAAACTGTCTCAACAGAAAAGAAGGGGAAAGAGAACCATTTTATAGGGCTAATATGCAATAATTTCTGTGGAATAAGTGCAACACCCTTTCTCTGTCTTATTTCTTTATCCCTGGCTTACAAAAAAGAAATCTGAGGCTTATGGAATTTAAGTCACATGTTGAAGGTCAAATACTGAGTGAATGGTGGAGATGAGATTTAAGTTTTTCTATTATTTCCTGCTGCCTCAGAAAGAATATTAAAGAAGAATGCACACCCAACATCTAACCGTGGCAAGAAAAAAGGAAAGCGTATTTTAAAAAAGAAAAGGGAAACAAAATACAACAAAAGCCCTTTCGCTCTGACATTTAAACACTGCTGTGTGAAAACATGAAAACGGAAACTGTACACATGCTTACATGAGCAAAAATATTTCTGGGAGCCTTGGGATTTATTTCAGATCTATTTCAAATAGATGTATGGAAAGCAAGAAAGGAGAAGAGGAAAAAGCATCTGATGAATAAGTAGGAGAAACTGTGAAGAAAAGAAGATGCTGTGTAATCACAGCCCTGATTCCTTCTGGGATAAGCCAGCACGTTGGTGTCCTCTGTAGTGCAGGGAGAGCTTCAGCTGTACTCAGATTACTGTTTCATCAAAAATGATACTGGATCTGATCTTTCAATTTGGCCAGTTGGCAGCAGAAACAACACTGAAAGTTTCCAAACGAAGTTTTTTACTTAAGCGAATATCTAAAATATGGATTCCCTTAGATGTTATTGCCTTGACAGAGAGACTTGATAGGCTGTCTTTGGCTCCCGGAAGCTAACTGGTTAGGAATAGTAACCTATCACCTGTCTTAACCCACATGACGCTTCGCCTTAGAAACTTCCCATTAAATTAGAGAGACCTACTTCAGTGACTCAGATGGAAAGCCAGCTTGAGAAACTGAAACAGAACACCATTGTCAATTTGCTACTTTCCTCCTTCTTCTCTCTTGACCCGTAGGTAGGGGATGGGGACAGAAAAGAAAATGTCTCTGTGTCCATGATCCTAAGGGACCTCCATCTGTCAGCTATAGGAGCCAGGGCAGCAAAGGGAGTATCTTCTTGCCAAGACACTCAAGAAGGATCGGACTTGACCAACCTCAGTCTGCCAGCCTCACAACTGCTTTAATAGGAATCCCAGATATATTCATCATCTAGGTCCTGAAGAACCCCTTGCCTTGCCATATGCAGTGGTAGAGTCAGATCTCTGTATACTGAACAAATACTTCTCTTCATTTCTTTCTTCCTTCCTACAGGGCACTTGGGATAAATACTCCCCTTCCTGCTGTCTGGCTCCTCAGGGACCCCATGCTTCTACCTGCTCTCGTCTTTTTCTCTCCCAATTTATTAAATTTTGGCCATGTCTAACTGCCTCAGTGCCACAAAATTAGGGCCACTGAGCTCCTTCCAATGGTTAGATTATTTGCCCATCATTTTCGTGTTTTATTCTGGTTTTATGCCTCGACTTTGGGGTAATCTTTGCCTTTATGCTCTTCAAACTTGCAGCCTTCCATGCCTATGACCCAGGCTCACAGAGCTCTTCCCCTGTGGACCCCACATCTTCCTTATGCCAAAAGAGTTCTGACACTTGCACATTCTTAAGTGAAATAATAATTAGTCAGATTGTTTGAATGATTGCCATGTGGTACATTTAGCCTTAACATACAACTTCACTCAGAGAATAGTTTGTTATGTATTTTCACATCAATACTGATAATCTCTGTGATATGCATATCTTCATTTTCTTCATTCAGACTAGAAAATGGTTTAACTGATGTTGAAATGAATTTCTCAAATGTGTATTGATCAGCAGAGACATATCTAAAATTCAGAGAGTAGGTTCCAAGGCCGTCATGCACTCCAGTGTGCTTGTGGGCACTCTATCAAGACGAGTGCAATAATTAGATTCCTGGAACAGAAGAGTTGCTTGCTTGAATCACAAACAGTGTCTGTGAATTCCCACAAAGTTCCCTTGCATGTTTCTCCTTCATTGACTTTTTTCAGTGTCAAACCAAGCAACACTTCCATCTTTTCAAATAAAAAAAAAAAGGAGTCACAAACTGATGGGCTGGTATGATCAAAACTATTCCATTGGAGAAATGAAAATGGATGCTCAAGTTCCGCGTCCTAGGTCAGATTTTCCTCATTCATCGATGAACATATTGTATTCTGTTGCTAACTGCACTGTAAGACTGTTAACCATTACTGCCATAAAATAGAAAACTACATAGAAGTATTTTGTCAGTTACAAATAGCTGATCAGCAAGCCTTGTTTATGTAATATTCACTGCTTAATCAGCAGTTCAGTCGGCACACTAGTTGTCTATACACAGCTGACATGAAGACACTAATTCCAAAACATGCAGCTATTATGAACCACACCTCATTTCCTCTCCACTCTCATCAGCCTGTAGCTACCATGATACCAGACAGCCACTTCTAATTCGAGAGGGATCTGGCATTTTTGTCTTTGTGGATACATTCTTTAAGTTACGATTTGCTGCCAAACCCCAGGTCTCCACAGATAGGAACTGAAGAAAACAAAGCATTTTGCAAGGGTTTCTTTTCAAACATAAAGTTTTCATCTCTGCAGGAGCAATTAATTTTCCTTGTTTAAAATGACAGAGAAAACCTTTCTCTTTGCTTTTCACTCTAAGAGCTCAGGGACTACAGTGTGGGAGTAAAGGCATGTTGATCTTTCCTGTTTCCCTGCTGAGTGACAAGGGTTGATTTGGGAACAAATTCTTGGTCTTCTATGAAGGAGTTAGGAATCTGGTTAGTTACTGTGGAGTGTCACAAGATAGTAATAATGATAATAAAAATTTTAAGAATCTACTTTTTATTCAGTGTTTTCGAGGGTATTTGAAAAGTTTCCATTCCACAGTGTTAATAATGTCCCATTTTCCTTCCTGTCGTGGTCTAAATGTGTCTCCGACTCCCCACATTCTCTCTCATTCTCTCTCTGTCTTTGTCTCTCTCTGTCTCCCTTCTTCCTTCCTTTCCCCTTCCTCCCTTCCTCCCTCTTCCTCCTTTCCTTCCTCTACTGAGGGTTGGGAGGGCATAGACCCTTGGTTCATAATTAAATCATTAGAGTAGGGCCCTAATGAATGGGCCTACTGCCTTTGTAAGAGAGAGATTCCTTACCCTTTCCTCAAGTGGGGACATAGAAATTGTCATATGGGAATCAGAAAACAAGCCTTCAACAGAAACTAAATCTGCTAACAAATTGATGTTGAACTTCTCAGTCTTCAGAACTGTGCTAATAAATTTCCATTTTTTATGGATGACTCAGTTTATGGAGTTTTGTTACAAATTTCAAGTGGACTGAGATACTACCTCTTTCTATGGTGGTACTTTTTTTCTTTTGCCACCAGTGTAATTAAAACTGCCAAATTCAAGACACAGTGATTCTTATGTTCTTATAAGAACAGTAGTTAGAGAAGAAAATACAGGACTTAGAAGTATCAGCTAGATTTAAGACTTGGCTCTATTGCTTATTAAGCCCATGAACCATTTGACTTTGATGTTCTCAGTTTTCTGCAGTGGGAGGAATACTTCCCTTAAACACTTGACAGATAGGGGATGAGGGTCATGTCAGATAAGACTATGCAAATACTTTGTTAATCATGAGCCCAATATACCTTCATGCATTTTTATTTAAAACTGCCTTACGCAGAACCACAACTTGCTAAGATTTTACAACCCATTACACAGGGCATGGTAACTGTTCTAAGAATTACTTAAATAAAAGGAAAAGAAAATTGAAAACCCAACTTAGACCGAAAGGAGTTTAGGAAAATCACGATGCTGTGTTTCTCAACTGCAATTTCCTTATGTCAGAAATGTTGTAAAAAAATACCTGCCCTGGGCTTGTTGTGAAGTTTATATACATACGTATTTCATACATATCTGTAAATGCCCTGGAGATAGTAACCAACACACAAGTGCTACATGAGTGTCAGTTCCTTCTCCACACAGTGCAGTACCTCACTTAATCTGGCTTGTTCCTGCTCTGAGAAAAGCCCCTGGTCTTTACTGAGGGAGTATCGCAGTGGCGCCTGGGGCCCTGTCACAGAAGCTGAGAAATAGCAGCTTCCAGTCTAGTGCCGGATTAGCCCAGGTCACATGTATTACTCTGTGTGGTGCAAACCACAGGAAGAAGAGGTAGGGATACTCTCTGAGCCCTCACTGACCTGGGGTTAACCTTTAGAACAGAATTTTTCAGTTTTTTAAATTGCAATCTACATTATGAAGTACATTTGATGCAGTGACCCTATATGTACAAACATGCACATATATAATCATAGACACAATTCGATCAAGTAATCCTTACTTTTACTGTTGGCGATATATGATGCTTTGTAAACTATTCATTCTACTATCTCCAGAAATAGGATTTTATGAAACACTAATTGTTAGCAGTCCAACAAATTAAAAATGTGCCTTTTCAGGCTCTCCAAACATCATCTCCAGCCTCACAACTTCTTCAGCCGCTCCCTAAAATGTCCCTGTATAGTGAGTGACAAGGCCAACTGTTATTGTTTTGAAGTTCAGGAAACAGAAAAATCATGATGAGGCACAGTTTATTTTCGAATGCTCCCTACTCATCCTGAGTAACTGTCTGCGTCTCTCTTTTCCTCCTTTCCCATCTTCAAATAAATTGTCTTCCTTTATTAAAAAAAAATCATAATGAGGACTATGGGTTTCTAAGAGATGAAAAAAACACATAGCCAAAAAATGAAATACAATTTGTTATTCCTCAGATGTCTCGTTAAAGACTCCCAGAGAAAAGGCCCCCCAGTTCCTCTCCATGGTAAATGCTCAGAATCCTTTAAGAGCAGTAAAAAGGTGAGATCCATCACAGGCCTCCCCACGCCCTGCTCAAGGCAAACACTTCATCAGGCTCTGGTGCTGTCACCGTAAATAAGATCCGGGTCTAAAAAAATGCGGCTACCTGGGAGGAGCCCAGAGCTAAATCGCGTCTCCATATCCAGCACATGATTGACAAATGTGTCGCTTTTCCTGAGACACAGAATGTTCTTTGCTGGAGGGTAATTGGAGTTTTTAATTTTTGCTTTTCAAGAGAGGAGTCCCTGGAAGAGGAGCAGATGAGTGAGCAGTTGGGATCAGCATCGAGCCTCATAGCTTTCTCTTTACTGTCTGACTTGCAGCTGTTCAACTAGGTTTGTTTTATTAGTGCTTACTGGCCTAAAGCTACTGCCACAATGTTAAAGATGCAGCGTTAGCACAGCACCGACATATAGATTTGTTTTCTGAGAAAGAAATTGATGATTGCATAGGATATTGAACCTGTGGTTTTCCTCCAACCTTCTGGTCTCCATGTTCAAAGCCTGGATTAAAGGAAGAGATCAGAAAGGGACTCCCAAGGGGATTACAGTGAAGAATTGGGTAGAAATGAAGGAAATGTAAACTAGGGGCCAAGGCTGAAATATCACCCCATTTCGACAGGAGACCCGACTTCCTCCTTATCATCCCTCAATCCCCAACCATCAGACAATACATATGGACAATACATACGATAATTGGTGAAGAAGGAAGCAGAGTGGTCCCTTGACTCTTGAACATCTTAGCAGCATTGTCAAACAAAATGCAGGACTTTATTTGTCACAAATGTTCAGGGTCCTTTTATCACTAAGTATAAGAGAGTAAAGCTGACTCCCTTTTAATCTAGACCAACACTTTTACATGAGATACTGAAGCATTGTGCATTCAGGTTCAGTTTCTAGGAAACTGTTTTCTGGGATTGCAGTGATTATCAGGTCACCATGCAGGAGGCCCATACGCGCAGATGAGTGCAATGAAGGAGGTAGAGCTTATCCTCACGGGAAGGCTGGGGCAAGTGGGAAATTCGTGTCCCTGGAACCTGATTCGTGATTCAGGTTGTGACAAAACACAGAGAAGGCCGGGGCAGGTGGAGGCCAAGCTGCCCGATGGGTCCCTCAGAACAGCAAAGCCGGGAGCCTGGACATGGACCTACTGTGGACTTCCGGAAACGTACGCAGGCCCGACACTCCAGATGGGAGAAGACCTACTCCCAAGGGACTTCCTTTTCTAGAAAAAAGATCCCGCCTGGGAAGGATTGCTCTCTGTTCTGGGTCAGGAAGAGAGAGGTTAAGTCTGTCACTGAGCAGCTGGTGCCTCTTGTGTATGTGCATTCTGGGTTCTTTGAGCCTGCATTTCCTCATTTCTAAAATGAAATAATAAGCTTGACTTTTGGGCTTGTTCAGACGTTTGAATGAGCAGATGCGTGCGAGTCATGCAGTGTTGTGCCTGGACCATAGTAACGATAGTTACATGTAATAGTAGTTACAGTAACGATAGCAATGCACTCATTGTTGTCATTATTCATTTTAATTTCCCATTAAGGAATGATTCTACCCATTCATCTCACTGTTCAGGCACAAAAGACATAAGATACAGTATACAGGCCAGTTCTCAAATCTCAAACATATTTTGGTTCAAATGGGCCGAAACCCCGTATCCAGTGCCCTGCTCCTCTCTGTCCCTCTTGCACAAGAGCTGGGCTGGTTCACCTCTGAGACACATTTCTGTATTTTAAAATTAAGTCATTTCCATCATGGCAATCTTTACTTTCATCTCTGTTCTGTGTTGATGTAGAGGAAAAACAAAGAATACAGGAAGTGTAAACTGTTTCCATTCTGAGGCAAAACTCTCTACAGAACTGATTTCTACGCGGTGTTAAGTAGCTGTCTACTGAACAAAGGCACATCCTGTCCTGAGACCCAGGAGAGAGAATGCACTCATGTTTTTGTGCATAAGTTACGACTTGCGAGTAGAGTTTTGTCCTAAAGCAGGATGAGACAAATTTCTGTAAAGAGCAGTTTTTTCTGGTTTTGTAGGCCACACACTCTGTTGTAACCAACTATAAAACCCTGCTAACACAAAATCAACCGTAGTAAATGCCTGGATGAGACTGTGGAAGTATTCCTCCAAAAACACTTTATTAAAAAACAAAAAACAAACCAAAACAAAAACAAAAACCAAAACAAAACAGCAGTGAGAGGGTCACATTTGTCTTGCGGATAGTTGTTGACTAGTACCTATTCTTTCTGGAAAAAAACCTTTTTCTTTTCTACAGGGTCATCCTTCCTTTCTGTCACACCCCTTGTTCATGGTCCAAGGCTGGTTTCCCTCATTACTGTTCCTCCTTTCTGTTTTGAACTTCTTTCTCCTGGAGTTCATTTTCCCCTCCTTTAACATCCTTAATTTCATTTTTAAATTTTTCCAATTTTATTAGTACGTATTAGTAATACATGAAGTTTACATTCATATTAGGGAGTAGATAGGTGCACATAGCAGATCTTGATTCTTTTTTATTCCCCTTTTCCTCCCCACTCACATCCCTATTTCCATCTCCAGATCTCCTTTCCCCAATTTTTCACTGTTATTGTCAATATTATTATTCTAAATTCATATTTATGACCTATAATGTTTACATTCATTATGGGTATTTGGTACATGTACATGACATGTAAATTTCATTTTATCTGTATTTATTCAAAAAATAGAGCACTTTTTCTCTGTATGGCACTGAAGACCTACCCACTGCTGGACTACTTTGGGGCTCTATCGTTGAGTCTGTAAAAGCTTCCCTACAGTGACTTCATCATAGGTGCTCCGTCATGTCAGCCATGGACTCATTACTCTGGGACATCTTGCTCTGTTTTCGGAATCGATTCCACCTACAAGCTCCACAGCAGATGCGTCTCAGGAACTCGTCACCTCTGTGTTTGGGCAGCACTGGGGACAGCTGCTGAGGCCAAGGACCTGCCACAGCCAGTCCCTGCCTGTCCCTCCGTGGCACAGGAAGGCAGAGCGCCTTTCCCGAGGGCTCCGGACCGAGGTGCTCCACTCAGTAGTGTGTCTGGCGAGAGGTGGCGTCTTTTCTACATCTTGCCCAGTTCCCTGTCTTGGCTCTAATGTCTTCCAGGAGAAGAGCGTGCTCTTCTTGTTTTGCAAAATGACTGACTTTCAAATAAGGCTGGTCTTGTTGGTTGACTGTTGTCGATGCAGGGCTGCAGTGTCCGAATTCAAAGGTCCCGTGGGCCTGCTGCGTCACTAATTACTAAAGGGCTTTGCGGGACACATTTGGTCAGTCCACGTGGTCTTTTCTTTGGGAAGGAATTTACCTGCTGAGTGTACAGTCTTAGATGCCTGCTGTGACTTTGGCTCCAGAGATGGCCCCCTTGTGGACCTGGCCCAACTCCAGCTTGCTCTTGTCTCCGGAGGTAAGACATTTCCTCTCTCACATCTCCTTGGCCTCTTGCTAATTTCACTGATGCACCAAAGCATCCATTTCTAATCTGCCCAAATCAATTACAAATGTTACAGATTGTAATTACCCAAGGAACTCCCGAAAACTAATTAATCCACAATCTTCACAATAAATTGCACCTTTCGGCTTACTTTATGTTCCAGAAAACTGTTTTCTGAGGAGGCAGAACGTGTGGCTCACCCCTGCTGAGGATGGTCACGAAGCTGCTCTTTCTTCGGCTTTGCTGTGGGTGTTTTCCAGAGGTGGCCACAGGCACATTGCCAGAGCTCTGGGTGGCAGCCACATCATCTTTTGACACTTTGGAGGAGGTTACCAGAATATCCATGTGGCCCCGTCCTGTCGTTTGGTCACAAAGAGAAACTTCTGTTTACTCTGAAAATATCTGAGGGAGCAGGCAGTGGAAAGCACATGGCAGATGCAGAGGGTGAGGAGAAGGGAAGGAGAAGCAGGCGTTTCTCTAGCTGTGGAGCCTCGTGGAGCTGGGCAAAGATGAAGGGTGCCAGAATATCCTTCAATGAGAAAGGAAATAATGTACAAAAACAGACTGCATTTTTTTCTTTTCTCTTTTCCCCCCAACTAACAACAGATAGAGAATAACCGAGCTTGCTGAGTCTCTGCTTTAGGTACCAATCAAGACCTTCCCTGACCTAAGTGAATCTGGGAAGCAGACTCTCACATTATATTAATAATAGAGCATGAAATTAACTCATTTACAGAACTCCTGTTCTCAGAGTTGAGGACCCTTCACCCGGAGGTGCCATTCCCTTCCTGCGAAGTGTTATGCAAAACTGTTAATATAATTATCAGGACAAAAGGAAAAACAGAGAAGCAAACTTGTAAACATTTGAAGCCTGAAGTCAGAGGATGGGGAAATTTAGAAATAATTTGCGTTTGTCAGGAGAGCCAAGGATGGCCAAACTAGGGAGAAATTTCTGGGAATCTCTACAGGGGTGAGAAGGTTCCTGCAGGGGTTAGCTTGGGAATGGTTGTGGTCTTGTGTATATATGTGCACGTAGATGGAACATGTCTTTGGCAGTACGTACAAATACATATGTGCCCATGCATTTGAGTGTGTGGAGTATGGATATGAATCTTGTCCACTTGTGTGCATTACATTATGTCGATGTGGGTATAATTGTGAGTTAATATATGTGTGTGTGCGTGCCTATATTTGTACATGCATGGGTGCGCAATGGTATGTGCATATATGTGGTCGTGTACATACAGACATGTGCCTATGGGTTTGCATTTACATATTTGCATGTGTGTACATGTGTGCACACGTTTATTTGTATGTGTTTAGGTGAGTGGCTGTGGATTTAGGCTATGTGTAAGTATGTGTGGGTATGTGCACATGTATTTAAGGATGCAGTTGTTTGCATGCACCTCTGTGTACGTGTGTACATTTGTGGGAAGATGCCTGTGTGTGTAGATGTGAGTGTGTATATGTGTGCATTTGCGTATGTAAATATGTGTGTACATATATACGAGGATGCACCCATGCCCATTTACCTATGTGTGTGCAAGTGCCTTTGTGTGTATTTGTGTGTGCTTCTGTATTGTGCATGTGGGTATAAATGTGTGTATGTATGCAAACGTGAGGATATATATGTGTGACTGTATGTACGCATGTGTGCATTTGTGAGTGTGTAGGTGGGCTATGGGCATGCTTTCATGTATACAGGAGTATACATGGGTGCATTCTTCTGTGTGTGTGTATGTGTGCACACGAAAGGTCATAAACATACACTAGATCAGAGTGCATCCCCGACATAGTTCTCCAGTCTCCAGTTCCACTTGCCTGTCTCAGCCCACACCCTGTTCTTAGCGTGACTGCCCACTGAAGTGACTGCACGACCCAGAGGGCTGGGGGTGGGGGAGCCAGTGTGCAATTCCCTTGCACACACAACACCTGGCTCTGAGCATGGCTCCAGGTTAAACATCTGCCATATGTGGGAGCTGCACCACACTGAGGAGTCCTGGAGGGGACGCGGGCGGGAGCAGTTCTCCTCTTTCCTCTTTTCTCACTAGAAGTGCTCCATTCCATTTTGCAATTCTGAGATGCTGGGTTTTGTCATTTTTTTCTTTGTATGTTTGTTTTTAAAACAGAAATACATTTCTTGAATTAATGTGGAATCCAACATAAGATATAAAATACACTCTATAGAAATGTGAATAAATTATTATTTCAAAACTATTCATTTTGGAAGAAATCTTATCTCATGGAATGTTCTCAGTTTCTTTCCTGAAAAATCTCAAAAATCTCAGCATCCCCCTGAGGATTCTCACTTTCTCACTCCTTATATCCACTCAGTTAGCCATTATTTTGTCTTTGGAAATGACTCAGGAGCGTATTCAACCTTGTCTCCTAGCCACTGGTTTACAAAAACAGTCACACTTTCTTGCCTGTATCACTATGAGAAAATTCCACCTTGTCTTCCTTCTCCATTTCTCCCGCTTTCTTCTAAGTGCCTGGCCAAGATGACCTTTAAATAAAAAGAGTGCATTGTACCAGGTGTGATGGACAAAACAGTAAATGTTTCAATTAAAAAATTGTTACAGCAAAAGATACTTTGCCACTAATCCTCCTCAGAAGACCCCACCATCCTGCACAGGCACATGCTTTCAACACACTGATTTTATCGTTCTTGCAGCTTTCTGAGGAAGTTCTGGAAGTCCTCCTTCCTGAGGCTCTGTAGCTATATTGTTGTGGCTGCCTCGATGTCCTAAATCTATACAAAATGTTTACCCTTCACGGTCACATTTACTTTGGGGAAGAGCCAGAAGTTGCATGGTGCCAGATGTGATGAATAAGGTGGACGAGGACACACCATAACGTCTGTAGGAGCCTGCCCTCCATGGAACTGCACTCAGAAGCAGCGTTCACCTGATTTTTCAGCACACTTCATAAAGACACTTGCAAAAAAAGACTTCGAATACTGCTTCAGAAAGTGAAAAGAATTACGGAATAATTATGTTTAGAGTAAGGGGAAAATTTTGAGGAAGATTAATGACAATGCGCCTTTTACTGTAATAAAAATTTGTATTTAAATATTCACCATGTATTTCAATCACACCTTGTAGGAAGTCAGAACAAAGGAGACTGATAATATCCAGTGACTCTTGTCCTAGAAGGACTGAAAGTTCACGCTGACACCACTCTGACTCACACATCCAACTCTGGTTGACATTCCATGACAAGAGTTTGTGAGGAGAGCATGGCATACTTCATTTCTCAATCCTTTCTCCTGAGTTAAATAACAATATTGTGTTAATCAGCTTTCTGTTACTGTGACAAAATGCCTGAGATATTCAAATTAAAGAGGAAAGTTATATTTTGGCTCATGGTTTCAGAGGTTTAAGTCTGAAAGCTTAGCTTCTTGGGTTCTCTGATGGGGAGTGCATGAGAGCTGAGCATGTAGCAAAGGAACCCTGTCTACCATAATGGCCAGGAAAGGAAGGGAGGAAGAGGAAGGGACCCACTGCCCCTTCAAGGATGAGCCCCAGTTGCCCAGCTCCCTCCACTAGGTTCTGCCTCATAGAGGTTCCACTTCCTCCCAACAGCACGAAGATCTGATGATAAGGCCTGTAAATCTCTGGGGGACATTTCATATCCAAACTAAGCACAGGGTGGCATTGCGGAACTTCATTTCCCATAGAAGTTATTTGCTAGATAACAGACAGAAAAGAACAGACATACACCATTTAAATGCAATATTTAAACCAAGTAGTAAGATGTGACTGTGTACGCATTTACTACCTCCTTGCATTGTTGACTGCATTCTATTCTTTCTGAAGTCATTGCACAATTTCTCCCAGTATGGAATTGACCAGAAATTTTGCAGTTTTTTTCTAGCACTACTACTGACTGAATGACCTTGAACAACCCACCCACCTTTTCAACCTTACTTTTCTTACATAAAAATTAAGGATATGAACAGTAGATAACTCAGCCAAATGGGCTCTTCTGAAAATTAAAGTAATTGTAGATAAAAAGTGTTAAATATGGTGACTAGAACTTACTAGGTGCTCCGTGCAGTTGAGTCTACATTATTTTTCTGGATCAATGTAAGGCCAGCTCTTCTAGGATCAATCTTCTCTGTTCTTTTTGGTTCTCTAGCTAAATGCCAACTCTCTGGAGTCATTTTCTTCAAATTCTCCTAACTTTGAGAGGAAAGGGAATCCTTTTAAAATCTATGATATTAACTTGATAAGGACTTATAAATACATTAATCTGATCCTGGCAAAACAAAGGAGGGGGGTGGAGGGGAGGGATAAAAGAAGTATTCAGGTGTGCCGCGTACATGTACCAGTTCTCTACAACGAATATAATTATTATCTACTGCAAACATGTAATAATAAAATTTTCACAAAGAGAAATTTAAAAAGAAAAAAAATTATATGAGCTTAATGGGAATCACTTCTCTTTACTTTGTTTCTTTACATACTTCCTCTGAATATGTTACCAGGTTTGAGAAAATTTTAAAGAGATTTCCTAAATTTGAATGTTTATCAGAAATGTGGGTTTCAATCTGAATTTAATCAGATTGTTGAGGGTTTTTGTAGTTAGTCTTCTTTACTTCATTTTATGAGAAAATATTGGTATTGCACTAAGTTTTTAAATAGCATGTATAATTATATTCTCATCAATAGATGCCAAATATTATCATTTAATACATTGCTCTAATTAATTATGTTTTTAAATTAAATATCTAATTTCTAAGTTATATTTAAATAATTAAGTCTAAAGCTAATGAAATAGAGTGTACTCCAGCATCTGCTGTATAAATGCAGACTAAAATGACCTATAAAATCAAGTCTGATTTCTGTTGCTTTGCTAAAGCAGCCGCTCAGTCGCTTCTGTTTTCTTCTCTGGCTTCTGATCTCATCAGGAACCATGCAGAGTTTTGCTTCTGTGGCTGGGGAAAGTACGGACTCCTGTGCACACCACAGTCTCCCACAGTGCCAGTACTCCATACATGCTATTCTTCATTCCAGGCGCTCTTCCTCACTTCTTCAGTTAAATGCTCACATGTCCCCCCAGGGGAACCATTGCCCATCCCTCTAATGAAATCACTGGTTCCATCAGCTAGGCTTCTCTGGGCACTGCCGGTGCCTCTGCTACAGCACTGGTTGGACAATGCTGTAGCTGACTCAGCCCAACCGCCCCACCCCACTCCTGGATTCTCAGAATTATCCCGCCACCTCCAGGCCCAGCACACGTAGGTACATGAAAGGTTGTTTCTGTTCCCTTCCTTCTTTCTAAATTAATGAATGCATAACTATACCAAGGAAAAATTGTACACAAATGATCAATGTTTGTTGAATGGATGGATAGATTAAATTATTAATACTTTAAGGATTTTAGTTAGTTTAGGATTTATATGGCCTAGACATATAGAATAATGAATCAGAACCAGAATACTTATATGATGACATCAAAAGTCAAAAACGTAATACAAAGTAATGCCACTGAGTTAAACGAGGTAATTTATTTAAAGTATCTAGCAAATGCCTCTCTGTAAGCTCTCAAATACAGTAGATGTGTTTTATTGTGCGTCTTACTGTTGTTACTGCTGTGTCGCTGAGTAATTAGTAAATGGAAAAAAAACCACTAATAGAACATATGCCACCAGATAATGCTAAAGCATCTATTTAACAATGCTATTTTCATTTGTGTTAAAGAAGCTTTTGGAATAAATTATAGCAGTTTAATTATATATAATGTATAAAATAACTTCATATACGTGCATGATGTTATTTGTTATAATTCTTATAATGGAGCATTATGGTTTTGCTAAATGATATTAATTTACTTCTTCCTGTATGCCAAATTACTTTGATATATTATGAATCATATTAGGTTGTATTTAATATATTGCATAATATATTTTATTATGTTTGTAATAAATTATCACAGCTCCTCCTACTACCTATGACAAACATTCTCTGACTTGCTTCTGATAGAATAGTCATACTTTCTAATGTCCTGTCGTGGTTATTATCCTCAGGGACTATCTTTTGCTGGATTAATATTTTGATACTTACATAAAGCTCATAATCATCATTGACATTATAACCAGCCCAATTTCAGATGTGCTTTTTTAACAGCTCAAATCAAAATGTTTCCTTGAAGGTCAACAGTCATGTTTATAGTAAAATTGATTTTTTTCAGTTAATTCTCCATTAATTAGACTACCTTAGTATTGAATGTGGGATAAATTAAAATTGGTTTATCAGGGGAACTTCTCCCAGAAGGTACAGATAGCTTCCTCTCCTACATCTGGTGAAAAGATGAGCTTTCTCGGAAGTCGGCTTAGACAACATGGGAGCCGATTCTCAACACTTTCCATCTCCTAAAAGATATGTTGATTATTTACCTACATAGCGCAGAGGAGTGCCACTCTCTATGTCGTGTAACATCTCATAAGTTCATCTTCTTCAGCCTTGCTTCATTGATTGAGCAGGTTCTCCAAGGGATGATTGTGGGACTCACAGCCCGGCCACTGCCTGATGGCCACATAACTTCATTGTCAGGAAAAATGTGTGTGCTAATACAGATAACCGGTAGATTACAGTCAATGTGTTATTTCTAACTAAAATAGAATACGACATCCACAAGATTGTGGTTTTACCCCAGAGTCAGTGAAGGAGCTGGCATAACTGGCTGTATGCTCTGAGACAAAGAGCCTTCTGGTTTCCTTCCTACAACTGAGATCAAAATTCATTGCTCTGTAAACCCCTCAGAATCCCAGGGTGTTTGGGAAGGCAAGGAGATTTGATTTTGTTCTTACAACGTAAAGGCCTGTGTAAAGAATTCTTTTAGTCTGTAACAATAGCAACACTAAATCCTTTTATCTGAAACCTGAGAGCCTGATACAAATGTAGAATTTGGAAGACAGTTCCCAAGATAAAAAAGTAGAGTCTTTAAATAGTGTTGCTGGTTTTTGTGTTTTGTTTTATTTTGTTTTCATGTAGGCTTTCAAATATCTTCCCCATCCTGCAAATTTTGAACTTCTATCCATCTCTGCTTTCTTCATTTTAAGAGGAAATAGCTTGTTGTTGAATTTCTTGGGAAGAAAGAAGTAAAAGAAAACATAAAATAAAAGAGTACATGAAGAAAATAGAACATACGTATCTTCCTATGGCAACCGAAACAAAATTTCATGTAAAATTGCCAGTTTAAACTTAAAGTTTTAGCAAATAGCCTTGTAAAGAAATGTACCATTCTAGCACGTGTCACTTTTGGTATTTCAAACTTTAGGAACTGAATTCCCTTAAGCACCACCCCCCTTCAATTTCTGTGTATGGCACAGCAAAAGCAGCAGAGATATTTGGTTATCCCTAACCTGTGAACAGAGTCTATTTTTCATGAGTTTTCTTAAAAAAGAGTTCTCTTTGGTATCCTTTATTTTTTGGAACATTTTCCATGTATAGGCAGAAAGGGCTGAAACTGTGAAGGTTAAAAATACAAAACATGTTTCTGACCTATAAGAGGAAATATAGTGAATAAGTGCACTGAAATCAAATGAGTAATTATTTCTAACCCACAAGATCATGAACATTTCTACGGAAGGAATGACATTTGGAGTCTATTTTAAAATACAGCAATTAGCTGTGGTGAGAAGCATGGCATTCTCGATAGAGCCCGTGCGAACAAAGTCAGAGAAACAGCAGAGCCCAGGTGTATTTGGGGAAAGCTGAGAGCCCAGGCTAACTTTAGTGGAGGGATTAGGTAGGAGAATATAGTTGAATGATTAGAGGGAGAAATAAGTAGAGTTCAGATCACAGAAGCTCCTTTTCTCACCAGGTATGTGGGGAGAAATAGCTAAAATAGAAGAAGATTACACACCAAAACTCTCTGAATGGACAGAGCAGGATCCTAGGGTTTGCTGAGTGCTCAAATGTGCCCACTCTGAGGAGGCTTTGCCTAAAAGTGATATTTAAGTTATTGATCCTAAGTACATTTCAATTATTTATGTAGAAATTCTGTTTCATAAAAGCAATTTATTAAAGCAAATAGAAATAGTAATATACATAATTTAAAGATCTACATGTCCACAGGTTTATCTATATCTTATCTACCAATCTATCATTCTGTCTTTTTATCCACCTATCATTCTATTATTCTCTCTGTCTGTGTGACTATCTATCTCTGTTAGTCAGCTTTGCATCACTCTGACAAAATACCCAAGACAATCAAATTAAGGAGGAAAGGTTTGTTTTTGCACATGGTTTCGGAAGGTTCAGTCCATGGCTGCTTGGTCCCATTGCTTTGGGAGCAAGCAGCACATCATGGTAGGTGGCAGAGATGGCAGAGAAAGCAGCTCACCTCACAATGACCCAGAAGCTGAACAGAGAGAAGGGACCAGAGTCCCAATGACCCCTTCAAGTGTGTACCCCCAGGGACCCAGCTTCCTTCCATGGGTCCCCACCTCCAAAAGGGTCTCCTATCTACATTGTTAAGTGCCCCAGGCTGGGAATTGAGCCTTCAACAAGGGGGCTTTTGGGCACACTCCGGGTCCAAACTCTTGCACTATGTATCTTGATTGTCACTCTAAGTCTCTCCCATCATTTCACTCATAAAATTCATCTTTGAAGGTAAGAACTGCTTTTTTTAACACTCACCTACCTGTAGAGCCACCTGTGTGACCTCAAACTTCATACACACCAGTTCTGTGGTCTACTTAACACTTCTCCTTCAGTATTGCTTCAGTATCTCCCTTAAGCTATATTTTAGTACATTCTCATGTTAGCTTTTTCACTGTTAATATGTGTAGACATTTTGAGTTTAGTGAGGAGGAGATGCTTGGAAAAGCAGGGTTTCCATCTGACTCAAAGCATTTCAAGTCTTCAGGTACAGCTCTGATGGAGATGAGCCCCTCAAAACCTACTTTACCATTACTGTTCCCTGCACTTTTATTTCCAGACATTGCTTTGAGCATCCCAGAAACACTTCTTTTTAGCTATGGATCATCCAACTAAGGGTACATATCGCAAAGGTAGGGAGAAGTTTGTGAAGCTTCTTCTACTATCAAAGGGCTTCCAAAATTCTTCAGTGGAGTTGGTATAATTAGAAGAAGGAAGGAAGGAAAAAAGGAAGGAAGGAAGGAAGAAAGGAAGGAAGGAAAGAAGGAAGGAAGGAAGAGAGGAGAGAGAATATTCTCCCTCAGGATCCTCTGGATAAAGAGATTTCCATCTAGAGGCACTTATAATGATGTGTATACATCCCAGCAAGCATCAATTTATGTTCTACTTATTCCAAACCCTTTGAGAAAGGATGGAAGGAAATGAAACAAAGAAGAAGGAGTTAGGTTACAGTATCTCACCACCCTGCCTGCCTCTACATGCCAAGGGTAAGAGGAGGTGCATCTTGTGGGAATCATCAAATAATTGGAAAGCTGTATTCCTTTCATTTGGGGCCCGGGACATAAATGGCTAGAGTTCTTAGGACCACCAAAGGGGGGAAAATGGTTCCGGCAGGCGCTATTCTGCTATCTCAGGCTTTACCAGAGAGACATTCTAAACAACATTCATCCCATTTTGTCAGCATCTGATTTTGTCAGAAGTGATGTGGTTGGCAGCCACTCACTTCAGCCCTATCTTACCAAACATGATTGAGCTGCAGACAGGAAGTTGCTATTTAAGAAACTGGAGCTGTCCTTAAAACCAAAACCAAAAAGTAGCAACAAACAAACCTCATTAGTTCATTTAAACATAGATCTAAAATTAATCCCTTGTCTCCATTTTAAAGATAGCATTGATGTTGAAATTCAAACTATTTATTCTTTTTAAGTGCCACCAGGCAGAATTATATCTAAAGCATATAGGACTCAACATTTTGAAGAGAGAGGATGGTAGTCAAACGGGATCAAATGGAATTTTTTGAGGATGAGAAGCAGTGAGGTGTTCTAAATTGTAGCATAATGGAGTTTCCTAGTCATATGCATGGCCCTCTCGGTTGACTCTGGACATTTATCCCCATTCCATTATCTTCATTTCCTTAACTGTGCTCAGGGTATCAAGCCACTTTAAAGCTAACACTCACTCTCTTGGCATCTCCAGCACTATTATTTGCACGTCTTTTGTGAGCCATTATGAGTCAAAACTGTTAATCAGAACATAAAAATAATGTCAAAAAGAGAAAACTGCGGAGGAGTTAAAAAATGAGCATTTTAAGAAAAAGAAAAGTACAGAATGGCATTCCACATTCATTGGCTGGGAGCAATAGATGGTGTTCATTTCTGGTATAAGACTAACAATGTGTAAGTGTTTATAACATTAAGAGTTTCATAGCAGATAAGTGCAGAGCAGTACTTAAGACATGTCTATAAAATTGTGAGTCAGAAAATGAATGCAGAGATTAATTATCTTTTAACTTTCCGAAAGATCAAAACCTATGCTTATTAAAATTTCATAAATTGTTTCCTCTTCACTGAGAAGTCACTCTCGACCTTTCCTATTGCGTAGTTTGTGTTTATGTTGTTTTGTTTACATCCCATGGCCAAGTTTTTTGCTTTGTGGCTTCAAGCATATAAAAAAGGAAAATCTTTCTAATATAAAATTGCAATGGTGATACCACTTAGCAGAGAAGGCTATTCCACAAATGACACAAAGAATCTAAGGAGTTTCAGCAAATACGTGTTTCTTTCCAGATTTTCTGATTTCTTCTCCAGCAAGGAGAAAACGCTATCTTGCAAGTTTTACAAGGGGCAGTGATGAGTTTTACAGGAGTTTAGTTGAGGGATGCACAATCACAATTTCATTGCCCCAAGACCTTCTGTGGTGTTTTTCTTGACTCTGAAAACATACATTGTACCGTGTGCTCTGGCACTGGAGGGACGTATCAAATGATAAAATACCTTGTGTGTACTTAACTATACTGTAGCTGTTTAACAATACCATGGTTATCCAATAGAATGAATCTAGAACCAAAAAAAAAAAAAAAAAACCCACAGTGGGAATGATGGAAATAGGGCATGGGAATGTGTATCTTTTGGAAACCAATAGTAAAAGCTGGTCATTAATTTCTAAATTGACAAACTGTCTCGCCCATAAATGCTGTCTCAAGTGGCTTTGGGCCATCACCACATTCATTTGCGAAGCTGTGTGGCATCGGATGTGGGTTCTTATGTGGATTCATGTCTCTTGGTCCCTGAGCTGTAGAGTCTCCTCAACCATGCACACCAACCCTCAGCTCCATTGTAACACTGAGTGAGTTTAAAGAAAAGGACTGAGCAAATGAATGTAGTCTGGCTTCATGGAGCTTCATCAGCTTTATTAGATAAATAAAGTACATGTCTGAAACATCAACAGATCACTTAATATTGAAAGGTCTTCTCTTGGACAGTTATTAAAATTTTAGCTATTGACTTCCATCCACAACAAAGCAGTATGATAGATATCTTTTCCTTGGGGCTACTTAGTCAACACACTTTTCACATACGTTTCAAGGATACAAGACAGACGCTCCTGCTACTGAATTGGTTGAGTGAGTTTCATTAAACTTCTCCCGCAGAATCTCTCTCTTGCCCTTGTTCTTTTTCTTTCTAACCCACTCTCTTCTGCTCGCTTCTCCTTTTGTCTTGTATTTCTATTCTGATGAACTTTGTACCACAACTTCCAGACCATCCTCAATACATTATTCAATAAGAAGTTGAACATACCTTTCCCTGACTTGTGTGAAAATGACAGTGGGTTTTTACTAGACCTCTAGGTTGCACGATAGGGTCCATACCTTTGATTTCGGCTGAATTAATGCCATATCCCAGCTCTTCCTGCACAAGGCAAACTGCATGCATAAATATTTGTTGGTTGCATTGTGGGATACAAGAACCCTTGGTCTTATTTGATTGTCATGCATCTTCCACTCCATGGGCAGCTTTAGGCTACTGAAGCGATTGTCTCAGCCTCTAAAGACTTTCTTTTGGCAACTTGAAATAGGAATGGTAATATCTACGCTGTAGATTTGTCTGCTTGCCTGTTTATGTTCTAAGCGAGGTGAGAACAGAGGCAGCGCGCTTGGCACCCAGTAGATTAGCAGTGTGTGCTTTCTGTCCTTTCTTAAGTGTTTCATTACTCGAGTTAAGTAAAAACACAGGGAAATAATAAATTATGTCCTTTCTCTTAACAGTGTTGAATCAGTGACAGCCTTTGTGATGGCGTGAAGAACCCGACAAACACAACACCCTGGGGAACCGTGCTAATTGTTCTGGGGGATGACAGTGGGATTTTCTTAGTGGGCACAATCAGCATGTCTTCAGGTGTTTACATGTTGTCTAATAAGCCGCTGGTGCTGCTGCATGGGGGCATGGCATTGACACAAGTCTACTTCAGAAAAAAATAAGAGAATCAAAGAGAAAGAGGACGAGAGGGCCAGCGTGTCCAAATACTCTCCACTCCTGAGACTCAGCCCCCCAGGAAATCAGAGCTGTTCTTTTCCAGCCTACAAAGACTGAAAAGCAGACAGAGTTGCATTTCACTGGAAAAAGATATCTGGTGGTGTTCAGCTTTTTAAAGAGGGAGATGGGTGATAGGCAGCTGGGGAGGGCATGTTGGATAAATATGAGCGTCTGGAATTTTAAAAGTGTGCTCCTCTTGCTTCTCAGTAAGTGGCTGCCTCTTGAGGTCTGGCATCTTTCCAAGTCTTGAGCATTACCTCAGCATTTCAAGAGAAAACAAGTGCAAAAAGAATCCACAAGGCTGCGTTTTAAGCAGCGTCAACATCGAGCAACGCCACAGGCTTGGTTTTGTTCACCCTGTTAGCATGCAAAATTATCTTGCACTATAGAAAGCTGTCTTTGCCCAACCAAGAAAACAAACAAAACAAAAAAAGCAGAACTAATTAAGATTGTCATATCTCAATAAATATGCAAATGAAAAATCAAAACAAAGAAATTCTATTTATCACATCATAAAGCTGCAAACTGCTGTACAGGCTGGCTTGGAAGAATCGCCTGGCAGAGAGGATTCTTGATGGCTCTGCTTAGAGATTGTTTGAGAGCAGCATTTATAGGTTTATGTTCAAGGATGAAGATGATGATCTCGGCGGGTTAGGAATATTTTCATGCTTTCCCTCCGATTGCCATGGAGAAGAAAAGGGGATAAAATTTCATTTGAGTACCTATGTGTGAGGTTTTGTGTCAGGGAATGTGTTTCTATTTAGATCATGGTAAGTAGAAAGTTAGTAAAACTCCCATTTAACAGCTAAAGAGCAGTGGAGCTCAGAGAAGCTAAATTCCTGTTTTTCATTTGGTATTCTAAGCCAGGATTCAAACCCACAGTTTGTCTAGTTCCAAGTTGAGGTTTTGTTTCTGATTTATGTTTGACCCTGTGTACCACGTGATTCCCCAGCTCCACCCACAGTGCCTTTGTCTACAGGATATCAAAGCATCCAGGTGAAAAGGAGAAATCAGAGCAATCTACACGTTTTTTACCAGGTCTGGGTGTTAAGGTGCCTCCTGTCAATGGAACACAGTTTGGTTTCAGCATGATACTATTTCCTCTTGTTTATATTTGATTTCAATTTGAAATGGTGATTCCTTCTTGTTGAATTTATCATCTTTGAAAAATAAGGAGAGTTAGGAGGGGGAGGAAGAGGAAGGATGAGGGGAGGGAGATAGGAAAGGAGGAAGAGAGGAAGAGACAGAGACAGAGAATGTCCTGATTTTGCTCATTACTGTAACCCATCTTCATCAATCTATTTCATCCAGTGTGAGCCAATCTGTGAGCTGCAGGGAAAGCAGCTCCTAGTGAGGTTGGCAGCAGCCCCATGTTAGAAGCCGTGCTCTAGTCTCTGCTATGTAGAATGCTAGCCTTGGAATCAGTTTACCTCTGGACTGCTGTTTTGGTCTGCGAAGCTAACATCAAGGTGAGGCACTTTAGACCAAGCAAACAGCTAATGGGATGGGTCTCCCTGGTACCTCTTCACTATTCCTGGCTGCCCTGGGCACAGGGCAGTGCAACTAGTACCCTTGCAACATGGGCAGTTATGTTAGATAGAATGTAAGCAACATGTTGAAGAGAGTGGTCAACCTAAGTGCCTGAATTCATAATGAAAACAGGCCTGACCTGCCACAGTTCTCGGAGAAGATTTCAAAACAGAGGTGGACCCAAGCTTTGCCTTCAAAATGGAAAGAATTGGCTGGAGTGCCTGTGGCATTTTTATTGCATTTCGTTAGACTTTTACCATTTTGTTCAAAGAATGTAAGATAATGGACTGAGTCGTGGCAGGATGTGGATTACAACTCTGAGTCCATGCCAGGGACACCTGTCAACTGTAGTTTATCTTTTTGTCCGTCCCTTTTCTTCTGAAATTATTTTTCCCTTTCTGTCTCTATCGTTCCTTCCTTCTTTGCTTCCACTTTCTTCTTTTTCTCCATTACTTTCTTTGTCCTTTCTTTCTTTTCCTTGTTATAGAACTTGCCTTTATGTTTTTGGATTAAAAACATTTTAATTTCCCTTTTACCCCACCAAATAATCATTTCATGCTTGAGGAAAGAAAATATTGGTAAATAAATATAATATATCTTCAGTCACCCTTTTTTAATTACCTAAATATAATCAATGTTGGATGATAGGAGTATATTTTCCAGTCATTTATCCAACATGTTTAGTATTCTCTTTTTACAAAATTATTTCTTGAAATCTCATTTCTTCCTTATGAGTTCAAATTCCTTTTTATTGAAGTAAATTCTTTAGTAGTTCTTTTGGTGATGGTATTGTGTGGGAAACTTCCACTCTCGATCAAGAGAAGTAAAGGCTGTTTTCTTTGGGTTGTTTCTTTGTTTATTTATTGAGTATAGAATTCTAGCTTGTGATTCATTTTTCTCTCAGCGTCTTTAAGACATTTTTTTCCTAGTTGGCTTTAGCTTTATTATTATACCTTTAAAATTAGGCTTTTCAATTTAAAATAATTATAGATTTATAGAAACTGCAAATATGCTACAGGAAGTTCACATCATTTAATCTCCCTCTTTGATTTTTTAAAATTAGGAAATCTAGTGTTGATATAAATGTTTAGTTAAGGGTGATCTATCTTTCTCTCCCATTGTTTAAAAAATTCGCTCTTTTATATTGATGCCAAATATGACATGTCTAATTATGGACTTCATTTTTTCCTAAAATTTCCACATTTCTACAACATTTCTTCAACCAGAGGAATATAACTTTTCAATTAGTTCCGTGTGTGTGTGTGTGTGTGTGTGTGTGTGTGTGTGTGTGCTGGGGATTGAACTAAGGGCCTTATAACCACTGAGCTAAATCCTCAGCCCTGAACTAGTTCCTTTTTGAACACTCTCTCTTACTATGTTTCTAGAACTTATTGTAATCCTTTAATCATTTTAAAAACTTTTTTATGGTATTTTCCAAATTGTCATATTATTTCAATTTTGTGGATATCTGTTTTTGCTGCTTTTTGTATCTACTGATTTTTGTTCAGAGTGGATTACTTCCTTGTATGATTCATAGTTTTTTATTACATGTGCACCTTCTGTAGATTCTACACTTGATCTTAGCCAAAAGACTGAGAAGTGATGCAGTTTGTATATTTCGTTCCCTCCCATGAAAACCTCAAATACCTTGAGCTTTGAAAACTATTCCCCCATTACAATTTAATGTTTGTTTCTGATGGGAACCCCAGGAATCTTACAATCAGAATCTTGCTGTTTGAAATGCACAATGAAACTTTAGTCCCCAAATCTTCTACATAATCTGTATTTTCTCCCTTCTTCCCTCCCTCCCTTCCTTCCTTACTTCCTTCCTTTCTTCCTTCCTTCCCACGTTCCTTCCTTTCTTTCCTTCTGCTTCTCTCTTTTCTTTCTCTTCCCTATATTTAAGCATGTATTTCTTGTTTTATTTCTGAATTTAGACTATTGACACTTTTACGCTGACTGGTTTTATAACATTTACCTTCTGTTACAGAAAGATTATTTCCAGATTAGTATTAGTCATATATTTACCATAATGGTGTGCTTATCAATACTTTCTGTCATTCTTTCTTGTTTCTGATATCTCCATTTTGATCATCTTTGGGTTATCTGCACTTTCTGAAATTTTTGCCCATCCTTTGCCTGCCCTTCCCTAAGAAAAGCAAGTAGCTGCTGTATTTCCTGAGGTCTTATCTTTATGATGGTATCTTATTTTGCAAAAACAATTTGGCTTTCATAAAGTAATTTGACCAGATTTTAATTTTCTTTTTTCTATTCTAGAATTGAGCTCAACCTTCCCAAAGTAAAGAACATTAAAAATCAGGCATTTATAAGATACATTTTTATGCTTGCATGCTTACATATTTTCTCTTTCATCTTGAAGTTCAAACTTGTACATTTCCTGGATCTAAGCACACTGGCTGACACAAAAGAAGGCACTCCATGTTGCATGATTGAGCAGATGCTTAAGGGAGTAAGATCATATCGTGCTATAGACATTTCAGGCTATTTCTGGTATCTGATGTGTGCCTTTGATGTTCAACTTCAAGTCTTTCTGTATTTGAGAAAAATTTTTTCTATCTTTGAACAATGTATTTTACCATTACATTGTTTCTTTCTTGTTTTATTTTCATACCTATTATCTTCTTTCATATTTAGTTTATTTTTAAATTATAATTTTATCAGGTGTATTGGCTCTACTTTATTTTCTTTCATATTGGTTATCTTTTTGATCTTTTAAATTTTTCCAGTGTGTTTTCTATGAATTTCATTAGCTTCTTCTCCAGTAGTTTCTGTCTTAATTCATGTCACTTCAAATGTGATTATGATTTCCACACTTTTAATCGCTTTCAATTACTTTCTTGGACTCTAAAATGTTACTCTTTTCTTTTATCTTTGATCTTCTACTAGCTGCTGCATAAATGATGAATAAATTATGACATAAGTAATTAAATGAATGATGAACTAAATACCAAGAAAAACCTGGACCCATATTTATTAAGGCTCCAAAATAGATTACGTTTCTGTTACTCAGGATATAGTATTTTTTCTTTACTATGCTGACTAAAATGTAGTTTCAAATCTTTAATTTTTAAAAATGTGTGATACACAAATAATAATTGTGTATGTTTATGAGTTATGTCAATTCTTGATTTGTTCTCCTCAATTTTACCTCAGATAAAGACAATTCTGAATTAGTTGTGTGTCATACAGAAAAGATCATGAGTTTACCTTCCTTCAGATGTAACAACAAACCCTGTGTTTCTGTAATAAATTGTGGCCTGATGACTGTGTTTCTAACTTCAAGGTTTCCCCCATTAAACTATAGTTCCTCAGAGAAAAGACTTTTCATTGTTCCCTTCAGAAGATTCCTTTTCTTTCAGAAGACTCATTGCCTGGCCTGCTTGACCACTGGGTAGTGATTTATCAGTTCTTAATATTCTCTGTTTAAAATTTTCATACATTTAAAATATATTTTTCATTGTGCATTGTTTGAATTTGAGGTTAAGATCACTTCTGAGTTTTAGTATAGTTGAAATAATTCCTCTTTCTTTCATTTTGTTATTTTTGAAGTACTCGGGTAAGAAACTAGAAGGCATAAGCAGTTCTACAATATATCAGGATATTTTGCTTCCATGGTCTTCCCTTGATAAAAATGCTGAAATCAGCTCCTTGGCATGTAAAATAAGTCTCTCTGTTCATACTTTTCTCTAACTGATGTTGCATAAATGAGTGAAAGACTGCATCTACTCTAAGTGTTATAAAGGATATTTGTCACACTATTCTCCAAAAGACCTTCCACAATTTACTGCTTACCTGAACCCTTTCTAGTGCTTTTCTTAATCTTCTTCCATTTCTTGTGTCAATTTTATATGTATGTGAACAATGACATTCTATAATTTCCATTTTACTTATTTTACTTTAGGACTCCCTTTTAATTTTTTTCCTTGAATTTTTACTTGTATTTCTGTCCCTTTGTGTTTAATGTACCAATTCTCCTCTTATCACTGATCTTTTTCCATCAGTGAAGATTTTGTTTCTCTAGGTTCTAAAAGTTTTAAATATTACAGATAATAACTATTTGAGAGTTTTGCACATTTGTAGAATTTTCTTGGTTCTTACATTCTTTCAAACTGTTAATCAAGTTTTAGATTTCTTTCTTACTTTAAAACTATTCTTTTAAGGAATTCAACTGCCTTTAGTGTCAAATTTAGAAAGAATTCTATAAATTTTGCAAAACATTAATAATTATGTTTTCTTAAATATCTTAATTAAAATTTTTAACACATTCAAGCTATTTAGAGTTCTTTTTTATCATGGTATATGGCAGGACTGTGATTTGATTTCATGCCAAAACCAGTCCAAGTATTCTGTTTGAAGAATCATGCCCCTCTTTTAATGTAATAACTTGTGTACACAATGGAATCTTCATTTCCAATTTTTATTCTATGGCACTATCTGAATAGTCATCAACAAAATATTGTATTACATTGTATTGCACTTTATTAGCTGCCCTACAAAACAGCTATTAAAGTGCCTTAATGTCATGACCATGTCTTTGAATAATTTTTAAATTTAATTACATATTTTGTGAATGAGTTGGTCTTCTAGTTATATAACAATTCCACAAAGTCATGCAACTGGATACAATATTCACTTCAAACTAATTTTCTTTGTATGTCATTTTGTCATTCACAGTGATATTTGTTATTTTATTATGTAGCCTACAATTTCTTACTAGTTGTCTGAGTAAATATTTTGCATATCTTGATTCTGTTGTGAATGAGATTTTCTAAAATTAAAGTTTTAACTGGTTCATGCTGCAACAGAAAAACTACTAACACTTATATTTGTATTCAACTTGTCACCGAAATCAGCTCTTGTTGTTTCTAAAACATTCCCATAATTCATTCTCTTCTGTTTCCCAGGCACCAAGTAGTAGCATCAATAACTTAATTGTATTATTCTTCTCTTTTGATATTTAATATCCTGGTTTTTCCTTGACAGATTTTATTGGATTGAATGTCCAGAAAAAAGATAATTAATGTTAGTGTTACTTGACAGGAGACTCTTGGTATTGAATTTAAAATGAATACTTGTGATGTTTCTGGATGATTTTATTATTGGTATTTCGATTGAATTAGATGTCTAGTTTAATTGTAGAAAATTGACAACTTCCCAAGATTGGCTTTTTGTTGTTATTGATGCTTTCCATCATCTTTGGGGGAAAAAGGAATCCTATTCCTAGATATTTTCTTTCTTCAACACGGTAACCTTTAATTAGAATTGTCTCTTTCTATTTTCCTTTATTTCACATTATCTTCATTTCTCACGATTTACATTTTACTCCTTTCTGCTCAGCCAAGTTTTCTCAAGTGTTGGGCTTTTTAATCAATGGTTCTCCACCAAGGCAGCCGCCCCCTGCCATGGGACACTTGGCAAACATCTGAAGATGTTTTTGGTTATTACAGTTAGGACCAAAGACCCATCAGTACTTTTGGCTTCTAAAGGGCAAAGGCCAGTGATTCTGCTAGCCATCCAGTAGTACACAGGACAGCCCCAAGGTGAAGAATGGTCTTGCTCCAGAGGGCACTCAGGCTGAGGTTGAGAGCCCCTGCTGTGGGTGGTGCAGGCCCTGAGTGTATCCTCTGGCCTCATGTGTCTACAGATTGGTGCTGTGAAGACATGCACAGAGGTAAACACAAAGTGGACTCTGAATATCATACGATAGCTCTAGATTATTAGGATGCAAGGGAAATCAGAGCAATTAAGATATATCTGAGTTAGACGTTAATAAATAAATTGGAATTTTATTAATAAGAAAGGAGAAGGGCTGGACACAGGGATGAGAGGGACATGCCAGTAGCAAGCACAATATTCTCTAAAGGCAGAAAAACAAGTTTTCCTATCATAACATCAAAGAACTATACATCACAGCATAAGATGAATAATACTATAAGGTTAATCATTGTAGAATTTTAGTAATGTGAAGACCCCTGGAAGGGAACCCAGGTAACTCCTGCATTTGCCAAGAAAGCCTGGAAAGACTGAGTTTGAGATTGAATATCTACTCTTCCCTAGTATAGTTAAGAACTTTGTAAGACAATTTAATACCATTCCCTTACTTAAGGATTAATTCAGTTTTTAATGGCAAAAAGAGTTGGTTCCCCATATCTGTGGGTATCTACAGCTCAGATTTAACCAACATCAATTTGTGTAATAATTCAATAAATGCAATATATATAATATATATCCAACATATATATTGCATTTATAAATATATATTATGCAATATATATGCAATATATAAAATGCAATACATATGTATTGCATTTATTGATATATATATTGCATTTATTGCTGGACATGTACAGAAATTTCTCCTGTGTAGTATTACCTAAATAATACAGTCTAACAACTATTTACAAAGCACTTAGATTGTGTTAGGCATTATAAGTAATTCAGAGATGATTTTTAAAGTATACAGGAGAATAGGTGTACATTTTATAAAAATAGGACACTTGCATATAAGGTCCTTGAGTATCTTGATTTTAATACCTGTGGGAATCATGGAACATATTACCCATGGATACTAAGGGATGACTGTATTACGATTTTTGCCTGACTTATGAAGAAGCTGGTCTGAACACTGACTTGCAAGTCTTTGATGAGTTAGGCACCTTGTCCAGCGCTGTGTTCTGTTAAGCAAAAGTCAATATTTAGGACTCACACAATGGGTATTATTTCATTAGCACATGTAAATCCACCTAAAGATGATTGTTGTAACTACAGTATTGCTAGCTATTTTAGATGGAAACCACACTACTAGGAAGGAACCAAAAAGTACTATTACAAGGGATAGTTTCTGCCAAGATCTGCGTCATTTTAACTTAGTCAACTCTGACTAAATCAAACCATTCCTACCATTCCGAATCAATGTGAGACTCCAAAATCACTGGAATTATAAGCATTCTAAGATAAACAAGGTTTTTTTCAAGACTTATATATAGTATTATTTTCAAAATTTTATTTTGAATATTTTCTTCATATTAGCTTTCCTTTAGATACTATTTCTATGTAGGATGAAAGGGAGCTCATGATTGTGCAAATGCACATACTATTCAAGTATTTCATTTTTTGTGCCTAGTAGAACCAGCTCGCCTAACCAGTTACCGCAGTCACAGAAACTGCGTCGTGGGAAACAAAACAAAACAGGAAGGACATGGGAAGAAAACGTTTTCCATTCTCTTTAGTTATTTAACATTTAGATATTGACAAGTTGTAGACAATCATAAATGGGTTTGATATGTAAAATTCAAATCAAATAACTTGGTTTCCTCACTGATATCCTCTTCCTGTGAGTAGAAAAGCATTTTTCTCTTAATAAACTGAAACGCATTCATTCATTCTTTAACTCATTTGTTTGAAAATATTTTTCAAGATTACACTCCATGCCAGGCGCTGAGGCTGCAGAGCCTAAGACCCACTTCAAGCAAACAGACTGGCAGGGATGATTGTTACAAGTAATGTCACAATAGAAACATTCCCGGGGTGTTTGGGGAGCACAGAGACAGGACGGATGAGTTCAAACATGCACAAGAGATAAGAGCCAGAGAAGACTCCTGATTCTCAGCATTAGTAAGGTGAACAGATGAGAACTCTGCATAGCCTGGACAAGTCACAGAAAAAAGAGGTAGAGCAGCACGTTTAGGAAATGCATGTAGGTAATCAAATACGGAACATGTTGGGTGCAAGGGCAACTAGAAAGAGTGGAGGCTGAAGATTCTGGAGGCCAGAAGCAGGAACATGCATGTTCATGTTAATAAATTTGGCTATGGACTGAAGAAGATGTGGTAACAGTGTGCAAATAGAATGAAGCATGAAAAATAGTTTATGGATTGAATTATCAGAAATCTCTAATAAAAAAGGCAAATGTAGAGAACATTATCAAGAGAAAATAAAGAGAAAATAAGGAGATACACCAACAGAATTTAATTTCCAATTTAGTGTGGCAAATAAGGGACTTGGGACCTTTGATTTTCCTGTTTATTTTAAATGTTATTATGGATCATAAATATATTTATGGGACTATTCAGATTTTGTTTTCTTATTTTAAAAAAATTAAAATTTGTATTAGTACATCTTTGTCCTATGTAATGACTCCATTCCTCGTGGGAAATTGGTGCATGTACATAACCCTTTTTAATCCTTTTTCTCCTCCTTCCCTCCCTTCCTTCCCCCCTCCCGAAGTTTTATATTTTTACTTTTGACTGAACTCTGAAATGTTTAGCCTTTGAAATAATTATAGACTCTGAGAAAGTTGCAGAAATACTACAGTGCCCTGAATATTCAGTTTCCCCCGGTGATAACGTCTTCTGTAAACCGGTGCAGTGTAGGAACTAGGAAACGGACCTTGGCATGGAGAATGTGTATATTTCTGTGTTATGATCTCACAGTTTAGGCTCATACAACCACCACTGCAATCCAGATACAAAACTGTCCCATTGTCACAAAGGTCATTCACCTCGTCCTCAAGACCTGTTGAAGATTAGTTGGTTCTCTAGCTCCGTGATTGTGTTATTTTGAAAATTCCATAAATGGAATCATGCAGCGTATGATCTTTTGAAATCAGCTTTTTTCCCTCTGAGCGTTATGCCCACAAGATCCATCCACGTTCCACGATTCAAGATTCATTCATCATTCATCACTAGTTCATTCTGTTTTAAAGGTCAAGTAGTATAAAATGCATCCACCTCAACTTGTTTATTCATTCAACAATTTTAAAACATTTTGATTGTGTTGAGATTTATTACAGGTAAATCTGCAAGGAACAATTATATACAGGTTTTAGCATGGCTATAGATATTTATTTCTCTGGGATAAATGCCAAAGAGAGCAATTGGTAGATCTTATGCAAAGTGTATTTTCATTTTTAAAAAATTTTCATGCTATTTTCCAGGATAGCTGTAAATTCTCACAAGTAATGTATTAGAAATCTCGTTCTTCTTCAAGCTCTCCAGCATTTGGTATTATGATTATTTTTACCTCTTTTCTTGGGGATGTACTGATACTTTCTAATAGTATTAATTTCAATTTCTCTAATGGCTAATGGGGACAAACATCTTTTCATATACTTAATTGACATCTGTATATCTTCTTCATGGAAATGTTTCTTCATATCATTTTCATGTTTTCTAAATAGATATTTTTATAGTTGTCTTGAGAGTATTTTTACAAATTCCAGATATGAGTCCTTTACCAAGTAAGTGTTGTGAAAATATTTTTTCACAGTTAGTAGCTTGTATTTTTCATCTTCTTAATGAAGAAAACAAAAGTTTATTTTTGATGAAATCCAGTGTATCATTTTTTCTTTTATGAATCATGTTTTTGATGTCATTTCTAAGATGTCTTTGTCTAGTTCTATACCTCAGTTACATTTTCCTAAAATTTCTATAGCTTTATGTTTTATGTTTGAACTTATATTTCTAATGTTTTTTAAGTAAGAGTAAGAAAGATTTATTGAGAAAGGGACATAACTCCTGAGAGACAAGAAAGAACCTGAAAGAGGGTTGCCCTAACTTTTTTTTCTTTTAGTGGTACATTTTAGATATACATAATTACATTCATCATAGAGAATTTGTAACTGTACCAATCTTGCTACTAATTTTTTCCCCATTCCCCTCCCCTTCCTTAAACCACTCTTGCCTTCCTTATTTAGAAAAGCTAATCTATTCAGACTTAACTTCTTCTAACATGTGAGATTTTGATAAAAGTTAATTTTCTTCCTTTTTAATTTATTCTTTATTAGGACATGTTTGTAGTACATAATGTTTACATTCCATATGGGAGTTGGTATAAGTACATAACATATCTTAATTTTCTTTTTCCTTTCCTTCCTCTCCTCCTCCTGCCCCTTCCCTAATACCCAGTTGCTCCAATACCTTTGTTGAAGCAATCTTTCCTTCATTGAATTGGTTTTTGCATTTTTGTCAAAAATCAGTTGGCCTTATTGTGTGGCTCCGTTTCTGAGTTTTCCACCTCTATTGGTATGCGTGTCTGTCACCTTCCCCGTACCATACTACCTTGATTACTCTCACTATGTAAGTCGTAAACTCCAGGAGAGGGATTCCGCCTACTTCAATCTTATTTTCACAATTGACTTAGCTACTTCTAGATCCATTTCCTTTTCATATAAATTTTAAATTAGAATAATCCTACCTAAATAAATAAAACTTCTTTTGGGATTTTGTTGGAAATTGGGTTAAACTTAAATGTTGATTTGGGGATAGCAGTCATTTTTACTGTGTTGAATCTTCTAGACCAGATATGTTTTTCTACTTATGTGAGTTTTCTATGATCAGCCCTTTATAGTTTTTAGCATAGAAGTCTAAACTACGAGTTATGATCAAAGAATGTACTGAATGTGTAATAAAAATCATAGTAAAATACCCATTGCCATAAATCCCCCTCAAAATATTCCCCCTCGCTTGGAACACACTTATCCCATAGCTCTTACCATTTTCTGAAGCAGTTTATGTTTATAGCAATTTCTGTCAATAAAAACAACTTGGTGTATCTCCATCCACCCTATTCACTTATGGGCCATCATGTGACATCTGGGTTCTCCCCAAGGTCAAAATGACTGTGACGTGAAAGGCAAACATTTTGAGTCCATTCAGGACATGCAAGCAGCAAGCATGGCACAAATAATACACAAAAGAGGGCTCCAGTTTTCATGTGGTTCATTAGATCCATAGACTTACTCATCTTACATACCTACTACTTTGTATACTTTTGTCCCCATTTGACACAGGAAACCATCTTTATATCATCAAAACACGCTGGCATAATAATTGTGGTATAATTCCTGTATAAAACCTTCGAAAAATAAATAAAACCTTATGAACAAAAGCTTTCAACAAAGAAATTAAAAAAAGAGGTTAGTTCCCCCAAAGATGACCCACAATACTGTTTTTTAATATACACCCCTGTCACATTTTCAGTTTGGCAACCTTTTATTGTATGTCTACTGTGTTCTTAAAATGCCCTAGGTATTTTACAGAATAAAGTAGATATGAATGTGTTGAGCTATGGACTTTACTTATTCACTACCTGACTATTGCCAAATTCAGTATCAAAATAAATTAAGTGAATAGGTAAAGATTAATATTTAGAGGAAGAAGTTTTCAGTAAGGGAGAAGTTTATTAAAATAGTTTTTTGGGCCAGGCGTGGTGGCACACATCTGTAATCCCAGCATTCAGGAGGCTGAGGCAGGAGGATCCTTGTGAGTTCCAGGCCAGCCTGGACTACACAGTGAGACCTTGCTTCAAAAAAAAATTGTCATTTGGCAGACATTCAGATGAGCTTTTGAAAAAAAACATATGCCTTATTTGGTTGACTATTGAGGGGTTGGGCTATCATTAGAGATATACGAAGTTGACTGCGTGAGTAAAGGCAGGAAAACATTGATTTTGTATGTTTGAATGCTTGCAATGACACCGTCTTTCAACTTGGCTGTAGGGAGAGGTTCCAGGTTTGTGAATGCCTGGAGTAGACTGCTCATGGAGGAAAGACAGGACCTTGTTAGGGTAGGACTGTTGGTTTTGCTCCTAGGCTTCTGCCACCTGGACTCTGCAGGGAAGTCCTATGCGCCGGATACTCGAATTGCATTAGGAAGTAGCAGAGAGTCATTGCAGTTCCTGAATATGCAAGTGACATTATTAGCAGTGCCAATTTGGATGGCTTCAGTAGGCACTGCAGTAGCCCAGGTGTGAAGCAACACGTTTAAATGCACACTCTCCTTTAACACCATGTTTAGCCAGCTTTAGCATCTGTGGCAAGGCCATGGAATTAAAAGCTGTTGATTGCTGTCATTTCCAGAGCGCTCTACTCGACAACATCCATGTGTTTTCTCAGTATTTACCTAAACTTTTGCATTTATTATTGCCATTCTGTGAGATCAAGGAGAATGTTTTATTTTGGGAGAGGTGCTGGGGATCGAATCTGTGAGATCAAAGGGTTTTCCCAGAGTCCTATAGCTAATTTAAAGCCAGGCTAATGACAATGCGTGGCAACATCACCTCTCCACCTAGTATGGTAACAAGTGAGTCTTAGACACCCAAGGTCCTACTGATTTGAAATTGTGTTACAGCTGGGGCAGCTCTTACCTTCCTTTATCCAACTAGTTTATTATCCACAATTCAGCCTGTAAAATATGATATCAATTTAATGCTGTGGTGCTGTGGAAACAAGGTTCATATTTCTTCCCCTTCTTCTCCATTCAGGCAGTGTCCCAGTAGACCTCCAGTTCTGGGTACAGAGGGTCTGGAGGGCACAGGAACAGCGCCTGTCCATCAGTAGACAATTAAGAAACTGGCCTCTGATTCATTTCCCGAGCTAACATGTAACCATGCTGCTGATTACCCATTTTCATTGTTTATGGCACGGCAGGTGGATGAACAGCTCTCCCTGATTTATGAAGCGCTTCCCTTCTATAAATCACAGAGTAGAAACCCAGCATGCTGCTAATCCTAATTGGTTAAGTCCTAAGTAGGAAGTGATTAGAAAGTCTTAGGGAAAGAAGGTATCTTATGCAAATGAGTGAGATATATAGCTCCTTGGGAGGAAATTACCCCTGCTCACAATACATAGCAAAGACTTTGGTTGATTCCTATTGCCTCCTTCTATCTCTACCTGGTCAGCCCCTGTTAATCTGCAATGTTAATAAATTGTGGGGGGAGGAGTGTCTAGCAGGGATGCACAAACATAGCAGAAACAGAATGCTATGCCTTCACTTACTCTCTCCTTAATTTCAACCTGCATTAATTTGGGAATCCCAACATACCATTCATTGTGATGGAGAGCTATGCTTCCAGCCTCACAGTGCTGTTTGGGAAAACAGGAAGTATGAAAGCTTTGAGTCTTATTACCTTGAATCCCTTCCTGCTCTTTCCTGGGAGGAGACGGCGTGGCGTTTCCAGACTCTCCGTGACAGCCTTCTGAGCTTCCTCAATAACTATGGAAATCCTAAATATGTGAGGCTCTCCACATCTTGAGACTGGAAATCTTCCGTTTGACCTAAAAATGCAGAGTCTGTTGGCAAAGAAAGAAAGACGCCCATGGATCATATAAAATCCTCCTTGATCTCAGAGTGATGCTTGAGGACACAGGGATGTCTGTGTGCAGCACTTGTAAAGAAGCAAGTCTTGAGATTACAACTCAGGGAGAGAAATTGTCATCCTCCTGTTCCAGGTAACTGTAAGTATTCTTCCTCTTGGCTAACTTCTCTTTTCATTTTCTCCTCCTTTTTCTCTGTCTCCCTCTTTCTTTTTTCCCTCCTCTTGGTACTCTTTCCTCCCTTCCTTCCCGTCCTTCTGTTTCTCTCCATGCATCTGAAACCTGTGGCAGGTGCAGCAGGAGCAATGTCTCAGAGCTGGATGATGAGTCAGCCTGCATAGAGGAGATTGACTACACTTCAGATGGCAGCTCAGACCAGGATGGGAGCATCCCTGAGCTGGACCAGCAGATCCAGGAGTGCGCCTTCCATCAGGATGAGGGAGAAGAGGAACAGACAGAGCAGAGCAGAAATAGCGTCCCATAGTCCTGAGGTTCACAGGACTGGATTCAGATGCATGCAGTGTGAAATGCCTGGCCTGTGTGAGCTCCTGATTTCATTCTAGTTCCACTAAGCACAGAACCTGATTACTTCACAATCATAACGCTTTTTCTACACCGCTGTAGTGCCCTTGGGGCCTTTGCATGCTGCTATGGCAATTAGAAAGAGACTCCATGGTGTGGGATTACCACAGGGCCTCTCCAAAGGCTCTGAGCTCTCCTGCATTCCTATGCTTGAAGCTGAAGCTGACTGGAAGCAGAGGAGTGGAGCTTTCTTCCTGGCTTCTCAGCCAGAATTCTGTGACTGTTCAAATTGTTCCATCTAGGAGTGTTACATATGCCCTAGCGCCTGAGCTTTGTGGCACCAACATGAGCCCTGCCGAAACTCTGAGGGTCCTGGAAAGGTCAGAAGGTATCGGAGGACTGAACTTAAAAGGCTGTGCAGTCAAGTAATTGCAAGTATCATCCTTCATGTCTGTAGTAGTGTATGTTTAAAGGATTTTGTAGAGGCTGCAAGCTGGACTGGATTCAGTGAAATAAGACATGGCCGCAGGTCCTCCCGTATTTCAAAACCCTACATATTCAGGCCATTAAACCTGGGCTGGAAGACTGCATGATACCCTGGAAAATGCATTCATTTCAGAATCAGACAGATGAGCTCCATATCGTGGGTCTGGCGTTGCTTGTTATGAAAACTGAGGCAAGTAATTAGATCTCTCCAAACTTCAGGGTTTTTATACACTCAATGAGAATGAGCATATGTATACCATGAAGTTATCCTGACGATGAAATGAGGTATAAAAGTGTGCAGCTTGATACATAATACACAATAGTATTGGCTTCTTTCCTTCCACACCACAGAGCGTTCTATGTAAGTATTCTCACAGTTAGAAGAAAAATGTTCTCTAGGGCTACATGATTGAGAAATATTCTTACTGGAAGGGATCTGGTAAGGAAGTACGTCGGGGAGGAGCCTAAGAGAGCAGATGGCTTAAGACAAGTGACGTGGAAGAAGGGGGCAAATCCTCTCAGTGTGCAGACAGAAGCAGCTCCGAGGCCTGACTGCGGAGGACAGGGAAGTAGATAGAGAACGGGGGAATGTTCTAAGATGAGGAGTATAATCTAAGTCAAATACGGATTTGTTCAGTGCCCAGTACATTTAATCAGGATTAGATTTGGCTGTGAGAGATGGACAATTCAAAATATCAGTAGCTTTGGCAAAGTGTAAGTTTGCTTTTATGTAGAATTTCACATGTACAGAGGCCCAAGCTGGTGTCATGGCTGCATGATGGTGGAGACCCAGATTCTAGTCCTCTAGCACGACTGTATGTTGCTTCTGCTCTTGATGTAGAATTGAGACAAAAGCATCGACTTTCCTCTCTGCATCCCAGAAAGCAGCAAGAAGAATACCAAAAAAGGACATGTTTCTTACTTTTCCCAAAACCTTACATGATTTTGTGCTTGATCCCACCAACCAGAAAGTGGTCCTATGAGCACAGGTAATCGCAGGGGAGGTTGGAAAATACAGTCTTTATTTGAAATGGGCCCATCTGAAATGTAAAGTTGTAATGTTAAGGGAAAGGGAAATGGAAGAGTGCATATTGGGTGGTCACATTCTTGAAAACAAGAGTTTGCCTGATACACAATCCACCACCCAGAGAGTTCTGGAAACATTAAAATAATTCCAGAGAAAACTTATAGTGTTCTGTTCCTCCTGGTCAGAAGAAATCATGCCATAGTTTAAACATAAGGCATAAGAGCAAAGCATATATGTTGTGATTTAGGGAATTAGTACCATTATTGATAATCTCTTCTGTTTCCAACTCTTTGAAATTTTCTCGCTGTAGCTAAGAAATTACACACTCATCCTTCATATTAAGACATTCAGATTTCCATGGCATGCACAAGAAGTTTGAAGGAAATAGCAAGAACACTACATTCAGGTTTCAAATTAAGATCCCTTAACTTTTCCCATGTATCTTTTCAGCAATCTTGAATAGAAGAATACATAATACTCCTGTTTCTCCATTGCTTTGAGGATACAAGTAAATAATATTGTTGAAATGTAAAGGCTGGGAAGAGGGAACAAAACTAACTCATTGGCAGCAATTAGTACCTCAGCCCTGATTAGTTTATGAGATTAATTTGTGATCATCTAATACATTTACGAGAAAAAGGGACAAAAACAGGTAAATTTCCATTGGGAAACTTTTGAAAAAATCAGGGATGTGGAATATTTATTGTTTCATCTATGCAACAAAAGTATATTAATTGTCCATTGCATGCCATGCACTTTAATAAGCTCTAAGAATTCAGAGAAAGTACATTTACCATGAACTCGTTACAGTTACTTGATAGGATGTAAGAATAGTAAACAATGTATTTTAATACAGGGACAAAAAAAAATACAGGGACATACAGCACTATGGACTGTGAAGGATAATATGGAAAACACTTAAAATTGTGGTGGTAAAAGTCAACTAGAAGATGAAAACGTAGGTGACATGTACAGGACTCTGCAGGCAAAATGTGGAGAAACGACATACTAAGAAATCGGGCTTGAACAGAGGCCCTGTGGTGAGGTCAGGACATGGACTAACATGTTCAGTGTTACTGATTTAAAGGATATAATTGTATGTTGATAAAGGAGGAAATTAACAAGGGATTAAAATGAAAATCTGGACTGCAATTATATTGAACAAAATTAGATGTTCTGTGATGCAGAGGCTGACCTTAATTCTGAATGGGATAGGAGAGATTTCCAAGACTGTTCGGCAGAGGCATGTCTAGAACTAGGACTAATACCAGGATGCATGTGTCAGTACCATGGTCCCAACCTCTTCATGGCTTACACTTCGGCGCCCTTGCCAAGCTGGTTGTTCATGAGTGTGGGGCTACCCCTGAATATGACATTATCACATTTGAAGAACAAAATATCTGCAGCGAGGTGAAGATGATGGGCACCACTTGGGGCCATGATGACTGTTGGAGACCAACAAGATACTGAATTGAAAAGGACCCCTACAAGCCAGAGGTAAACCAGGAAATGGAAGCAGAAGGCCCACTCTTATTGCCCCTTACTTACACACACACTTATACACACACACACACACACACACACACACACACACACACACACACACACCTCGTTGAGCCACACAACATCCTGAAGTACACATCTGGAGTTTTTAAGCCATTTCACTTGTTTCCGTTGTCTCTGATGAGCTCCTCCATGACCCAATTTAGGGCAATCAAAAACAGTTCAGATTCACCTTTCTCCTATAATACCTTTTCTAAACACTCAAACCAAGTTACATAATCTGTCTTCTGTGCACCGTTGTACTATTTACGCATCTATTTCGCATCACACTTAACCACTTCCAACTTGGTTTACATGCTTTGTATACCCTCTGCCCAGGTAGTATTGAGTAGTGAGCTCTAAAATGCTATTATTTTGGCATCTCTCCTTCCACCAAGCAGACTTCTTGACATGTTCAAGGTGTTCACAAATATGTGTCCCCTTACTTTGACCCCCAGCTTCCAAAGCAGACATCTAACAGTGTAATGAAATCTCAATAAATTCATCTTAATGAATTTCTCCAATTTTCCATTTTCAATCAGAGTTTTGTTATATTACAGAAAATTTATTTCACTAAAAGGGCATCTAGCAAAGGTACAGAGGCTCTCCAGTAGATGGCTGCCATGGAAGACTGCTTCCAGTGTGAGGTGTGCTTGGGAAGGAGCCGGGTGGTCTTGCCCTCACCTATATCATGCAAACATTTAGTCAGAGAGAGATAACAGTGGAAGCACAGCATCTCTGAGTGTCCCTGGTGGCTGCAGCATTCATCTGGGTCCTCTGGACCACGGACTCACTTCAGTGGGAACTGGCCATGCAACTCCGTGTGCCTCATGCCAGCTTGGCTGGCTGAGCGCTTCTTGCAGTCCCATTAGTGAGTATCAGCATCCAAGAATTCCATCCATGGGCTCCAGTTTCCTCTAAACCTCCAGAAAAAGATTTGGAGTCACAGAACATTGAGACTGACCTGATTTCTGAGTTACAAGCTCACACTGAGGGCTGCCAACACCAGTAAGGTCACTTTACACCCTTAGCAGGAGGAGAAATTCTCACATGCGGCTTGCATTTATCAGCCTGGAAAACACAGCTGTAGAGTGGATTTCATATTCCAAGAGGAGCCTCTGCCCTATGCCAAGAGAAGAGGCTTCTATGAAATGCCTGACATAAGTCATCCTCGTTAGGAACTCAGCACTGTGACCCATGTAGTGGATCTGAGCATTTGGGTTAGCATTAGAGTGATGGATTTATTTTGCCCTGCTGGTACCTCTCGCCCCAGCTCCCAAAGGCTTCCATCTTGGAAAGACCCATAGACAGTAGCCTGATCCTCACTACAAGGGTTTTTTTGGGTAACGATAACTCATCAGGTTTGGAGCTGCTGCTGTCTGCCCAACAGATATCCTCTTCCGTTTGTGTTACAATTTGGCTTCATGCATGCCCTCCTGATTCTTGATTTAAAAAACAAAACAAAACAAAACTGTTGTTTAGATAAAAGAGAGTGGTAAAAAGGACTTTTGAAATAAAAATGGATTGAATTGCATCTTTTCAGTGCTTAATTAAAAAAGATACCATTTTATGTAACTTAAAAATATCTATTACATACATGCCAGCACAATGAGGCTAAAATTAAGTTCCCTACAACAACTTCCCACAACACACACACACACACACACACGCACGCACAGAGAGAAAGTATTTGTGGGGCTTTAAGCAAGAGAACAAAGGATAAGAGAAGTCCTATCATCAGACACGTGTTTATAAGGGCAGGAGGTGGCGAGGGGATGATTTTAGGCCATTCTCTCACACAGAAACAGAGTTCTTTAAGGTATAAGGAGAGGCTCATCTCTCGTCAGCATGACATAAGCTTGTCCATTTAGGCCTATATGGGTCACAAAGTAAAACAGGTTCAGATCTCTCGGAAGAGAACACATTCTGTGAGAAAATTACTGAATTAACCACATCTAAGTCTTAGGAGAAGCAGCCACACAGAGGAGGGCATTGGACTGTTAACATGCCTGAAGCAAATTGGTTCTTCTGCACTGGGGGATTTCCATGATCTTTTACGGTCTTTAAGGCTTGAGGGGTTAAAATGATTTTTTTTGTAGCAAACTAGTATGATGGCCACCGCCCTAACAAAAGAGTAAAACCTAAGCATGATTCTTCGGAGCAATCTATCTGGGGTGTTTGAGTGTGACTGTGGTCTTTGGCCGCAAGATAAGACATGACACCGATGTCAGTTCTGTAGTACATGTGTGACAAAATGAGGACGCCAAGAGGCCAACGGTCCTGCCATCCAAGCATCCAGTGTGTGGAGTTTACGTGGATCACTGTCCTTGGAGAGACTATCAACACGCCCCGCCCACACTCCTCCAGTCTAAAGAGGATGCTATTTTAGAGTCATCAAAGGAGCAAGTTTTTGCCTGGGTCCCTACTCTGCTCAGGCATTTACATAATCACTCACTTAACTCTCACTCCCAGTTGTGAGATAGATCAGCATAGTGACTGCCATCTTCAAAACGAAGCTCAGCCATACTTACAGGGACAATTTTAGTGAAGAATGGAAGTGGAATTTGTTCCAGAGAAGTCTGACTTCCCAAAGCATGGTCCCTCCATTTCCTAAGGGGAGGTAAATGAATGGTCCCACTGCAATGGACAGTTGCAGCTAACATTAGTGAACATGAATATTACTATCTGCAACTGCCTTAGACTACTATGTATATTGCCATGTTTATCACTCACACCCAAGACCTACAGAGGAGGTGAGCCCTCTTGTTGTGATCATGTCTAGGTGAAAGTACCGGGGAACAAAGAAGGCAAAGACTTGTTTGTGTACCATAGTACAGGTAGTGTAATAGTTAATCATAGTTGTAAACTTGATTGGACTGAGAGACACCTAGGGGATTAGTAAAAGCATACTTCTAGGTGTGTCTTTGGTGTGTTTCCAGAGATAATTAACATATAGGCCAGAAAATTCAGCAGGGAAATACCCACGCCTGATTGTGGGCAGCACCTGCCAATAGGGTGAGGACGTTGATGGAAGAAAAAGAGGAAGCAGGAGGAAGTCATCCTGTACTTGCAGGCTCGATTCTTTTTGCCTGTTTTGCTGCTGTGATTGCCTGTGGATATCAGACTCTAGCTGCTTCACCCCTTCATTGCACACTCACACCAGGCACTCTCCAGGGAACCTCCAGGCCTTCAGGCCGCGTCCTTAATCCCTCTTGTTCTGAGGCTTCCAGTTTCTTGGCCTGAGCAGTTACGGAATGCTCTGACTTCCTAGTGTGCAGAGGGCTAATAAAGTCCTTTTATTCTGTTCCTTTAGAGAATCATAATTGATACAATTAGTAAGTAATAGAACCTTGATTTTACTACAGGCAGTCTGTATCTTAAACACATCACGGAAAAACACCTGTCTTCAAAGACCCCTAAGGACCTTTTAGAAGCCATGGAACAACCCCTATCTCTAGGAAAGTATGTGGTTGTTCATTGTTTTCAATGTTCAAACAAGATGTAAATTACTTGTTCTGGACATCTCAACGGGTTCAAGATCGGACTTTCATTATCCCCTTCCACTCTCTCTGAAATCTTCCTCCAACTTCCTAAATTTGACCTTGTTATGGGAATCTCTATTCCCCAGTGCCCAACCCAAGTTCCAAACAGGCACTCAGCTCCTTACTGGAAGGATGGATCTGCCAGTGTGTTCCAGTTTGACCCTGTCTGTCCACAGCTTTCTCTGCCTGGAGCATTTTTCACCTGGATTTCAGCAATGGTTTCCTCTCGTTCTTCTAACCTTTCATTTTGCCTCCACCTCTCTTGGAATGGAAAGGAATTTCTATATCAGCCACTTACACCTGTCAGTGGCCTCCTATGAGCTTATGGGTACATATGAACAGCCCGGACCCGAGCCTTTCCTGCGTTAGCCTCTGTGTATGTTTCTGGTTCCTTTCTTAACATAAGTCCCTGCATCATGTGCTCACACATGTTCTCCTCCAGGAAACAGGGTTTACTTCTGAAATCCCACACATTTTAAAGAAATCCTATCAGTTTTGTTGCATGGTGTTTCCTGTGAACTCTTCTCTCCTCCTACCGGACTGATTTTTTGGAGAACAAAGATGATGTTGTTTACTGTTACATCCTGAGAACCTACCACCCTGCCCATGACATAGTGGGCTTTCATTAAATATATTTGAATGACTGAGATCTTAATTTCCCCCGCAAGGTTTCCTAAGAGGGACTTCCTGCCTGTTGCCGCAGTAACCTATGAAACATGAATAGTGGTGCTGCAGCGAAGTGGGACACGTGTGTCCAGCTGATTCAGGGTAGTAAGGAAGCATCCAGGAAAAATCTCTCAGCCCTTCGCTGCAGTGCCTCCTGGTCTGTAATTTTCCAGAATCAGCTTCCTTTTTCCTCCAAATGGCCTGTAGAGGTCAGAAAAGGGCCTTGGTTCCCAATCGCCAACTGTCCTTGGCCTCCATTAGCATTCGCCCCGGGTGTGTATAATTAAGCCAGCCTAGGCTGGGCACATAGGAACGGAAATGCATTGACTTTAATAAAACAGAGTGTAAAACAACTTTAGATTGACTCCAGCCTTGTTTATTCTTGCACACTTGTAATTCTGCTTTGGTATATTCCCCGTCAAAGAGACCATTGTCCTGGCAGCTGAAGCGTGTCCCTTCATTGCTACTGCAGCCAGTCCGAGGAGGCCAGTGGCACCAGCTTGCTGCTCCAGCCTTACAGCAAAAAAATAAATAAAATAAAAATGTGTAATTCTTAAAGAAAAACAATAACAAATATAAGAGTATGTGTGCACAATGAGAGGCGCTCCTACTGAGGTTCTAGTCTTTTCGTAATTAAATTCTGAGTCAAGAAATAAAATATGTAAATAATAAAAATGGAGCAGACACTCTGGTAAATTTAAGAAATGATTATTTTGTTCGACCAGTTATTGGCTAATGTACAGAAAGAGCATTACACCAGAAATGAGTCCAAGCTTGAGGATCTGGCTCCGTCGGGCTAATGAATGACTTGGGTATGGCCCTTCCCTTCTGGGTCTCAGTTTCTCCATTTGGGAGGGAGGGCCTGGACCTGATGAAATGTAAGTCACTTCTATTTCCCGTAGCCATTAGCACTGCACTGGCCAGTCCATCTCGAATGCCACAGGCCCAGGCTGGCCAGGCGGGTGAAGAGGTGGCATGAGGTGGCTGTACTGGCGCTCTGTCTCTGCGGGGACAGGGCCAGACCAGAACAATGATCCTTTCAGAGCTGAGAGCCCTGCCGTTGACACCCTTCCAATGCCCAGCAGAATAAAAGCTTCCGAAATCAGGGCTAAAAATAAATAATAAAATGAAGTGACAACATAAACAGGAAGGCCTAAAGGAGAGGGGATGAATTGAGTCAGCAAACTTGGGGGTGGGGTGGGGAAGAGCCATTTCATCTGCATTTATAAGGCCTGTTGGGTGTCTGGACTCCAGAATCGAAGTATAAGGTGGAGTAAAAGTGCTTAGTAAAAGAGGAGTTTGCTGCTGTCCTAGGAGAGGACAGAAGAGTAATGAAGCTGCGCTCTCTGCCCACTCCCTCTGCACTGTGCAGTTCGGCCCCTTCCTCTTTGCTGAGTCTCTGTTGGTTGTTACACAGTCAGGCTCCTGTCCCTGGCCTCCTCCTGGGCCTGGGCCAGCTGCCCTCAGCGACCTTGTCTCTTAGCATTCGGGGCCCAGCTTCCTCTTTGCCTCTTTACCTTTTTGTGCTCAGGATTTCAATCCAAAGGACGTTTGGATCTGGCTATTTGGGACAGGATGTGTGCAAGAGGGTCCAGGAAAGGGAACTCAGAGCTATTAAACACACTCAGCACTCTAGCCGGGGTGCACTTCCAGGCAGCATGCAGGGGACAAGTCACTGAGCTACCACAGGATGGGGAAACACAGCATTCACCTTAAACCCTGCTGGGCCTCTTCAGGGTCTCCTAACTTCCAAAGGTACACATCCAAAGCAGACAGAGACTTCACTTGTTTGCCTAATGAGGCCATTTCCAGAGTGTGGGGATATGCAAATGCAGCACAACTTGGGGGAGGGACTGAGGTGCTGCTGTGCCTTTGACACTTAGAAGTTTAGGAGTTCACACTGGCAGAAGAGGACAAGGAAAGAGAGAGGGAGGCAGCTTCCAGCCTGGCTGGAGGCTGGCGGTCAGGGATAAAAGGGCATCTGAGAAATTTGGAGTCCTGAAAAAGTGACATCTATTATTTAATTTTGTTTCCTGTTCTGGGGATTCTCAGGTCATTCTATCTCCACCCCCTGAAAACTTCGGTAAAAATGTACCTGGACTGAGGATGTAGCTCAATACTGGAGCTCCTGCTGAGCATGCACTAGGCCCTGGACCTCCAGAATGGGAAAATAAAATAAGAAAATAAATGTAAATGAACTGCTACCTCCAAATGGCAGGGTTGTAGTAGTATTTTTAATAAATGGAATGTGAGGTTATTTTGGATAAAAATATAAAGAGGGGCAACCAAAGAGAATTCAGCTGAAGCAAAAAAAATTGAAAAATTCATTTCTAGGACAGTTTCATTTTATTTGGACATTTTAAGAAAATGATGATACTAATAAAAGCAATTTACCATGAGTACTTCGCCTCAACCAGTCCTTAGACTAAGTATTTCTTATTCACAAAACCTCTGTTGTGTAAGTCACTATTATTGTCCACATTTTATAAGTGAGGAAGCAGAACTATTCAGTAGGTCAGAACTATTCAGTAGGTTGTGCAAAGTAAGTGGTTAGGAGAAAGGCCAAGTTAATATCTGCACTGAGTGTGTCTACTTTTCCCATTTCCCTACCCTGTAAATCCCCTTAAAATGACATGGTCCTCACAGGGATGTGGAAATCTGTGTATGTGTGTGTGTGTGCACACGTGTGTGTGCGTGTGCTTTTCTTGAAGCAAACTTGTCTTCTACTTTCTTCTTAAAATCCAGTTACAAATGGATCTGTAAGTCTCAGCATCCTATTTTTAAACTTAGTGAAAACCCATTCTTCCCCATATACCTATTAATCTTAAATTTACTCAGCCTTCCGTCCATGTTTCTGGAGGAAAATGCTGGGTGACCTTTGGAAGAAACCTCCCAGTGGGCTGATGGTGATGCCTGGTGAAGTGCGTGGGGAGCACGTGAGGCACACTGTGCATCCCCCCAAAACAAATGTTCAGAACGAAACATTTTAAAAGATGAATTTCAAACAGAGGTTAGGTAAATATCAGAAGAAAATGGGCCCTGACACAATCAGAGTGGTCTGGGATAAGCGGAATTTCCCTTAGGGTGCCTGCTGCAGTTGGAAATTATTTTTCCTAGGTGTCTATTTATCATGTTCCCGAGTGTGCTGAACAATATCGTGTGGTCCCCTGGTGACTGTAATTCTGTCGGTGTCCTGTTTTGCAGCTGCCCTGGCATAGGCATGAGAGGGATTCATTGCACACGTACGCCCAGAGATCTGTAAGGAGACGCATCGTTACTTAACACGTCGTTACTCAACTGATCCTCCATTTAGTTTATGAGGCTGGAATCTCTTATTTCAAAGTGCTAATAATCTCTGCCTCTCCATTTTGCTGAACTTCTACTTAAAAACCAATGCTGTAAGTGAGCTGGCCACTTCAAAAGGCCACTCAGCAAAGAGTGACAGGAAAAATAGGACTTGGGCTCATACCTTCTCTACCTAGCGTCTTTCCATCCAGTTTGCCATGAGGCACTAATATTCACGAAAGACAGCTCACCTGAGTCCCGTTTCTCTTTTTCTGAATATTTTTGTTGCTGTTGGGTTTTTAATTATTGTTTGTTCATTTGTTTCTTTCTCATGTGAAGTGTTTATAAGGTGACAGGATCAGAGACATTTAACATTTCCAAAGAAATGGGCTGGTGTGATTAGATTTTAATGGACTTTTTAATGGGCTGGTGTGATTAGGTTAGACCTGTACTGATAATCTCTCTCCTGTCATATAACATGGCACCATCACAGAGTGAAATCTTATCAGAGATACAGGTTCCATGCATGATTGAAAGAGGAGGAGATTATATAGCAGCAGAGTTCATCAGGGATATTTTTATTATTCTGCTTACCATCCATAGTAATATTAGCAAATATTACACAGTACTTTCTGTTGGACAGGGACAACCTTAGTGTTTTGTCATCATTAACGCACTGAATTTCACAACAGCTCTACAAGGTGGGTACTATTACTGTCTGCATTTTATGTTTGAGGAAATTGGGGCACAGAGTGTTGGTGGGGAGGACACAGCTAGTCAGTAATTGAGTTGGGATCTGAATCCATGTTTGTGCCAGATTTCTTAACCACAGCCATCCATGGATCCATCTATAAACATGCTGTTGCCTGGCATGATGACGCATGCCTGTAATGTCCGTACTCTAGGAGGCTGAGGCAGTACAATCCCAAGTTTCAGCCTAGTCTGGGCCACTTAGTGACCTAAGGAGACCCTGTCTCAAAGTAAGAAGTTAAAAAAAAAAGAAGACTGGAGTTGTAGCTCAGTGCAAAAACCCTGAGCTCAATCCCCTCTTTCAAGAAAAAGTGCTGTCTTTGACTTAGAGTTTACTTTCCTTCTGTTCAAACTGGGAAGTGATCATGGGGCTTGGATCTGTGTGGTGGGACAGGAGAGGATGCAGGTAGATGGTGGTGTAGCAGGCGAGGTGCAGACTGCCCGTGGCTCAGGCTTTAATCTCAAGGCCATTTGTAACATGTCTTCCTCTCCTCTTTTCCCCATCTTAAACTCAAAATCTTAGCCAGCTGTGAAGAGAACACATTTTCCTTAGAATGTCCCTACTCTAAGTACCCTTCAGGAGCAGCAGGTGATGGCTGAGATATTCAAGGTACAGAATGATGTTGTCATTAAAGAGATGTGCCTTCGACACTTCCTCCCACTGAGAGGGTGATCAGGTCTATACCAAAAGATGTCATAATTAACTGGTATTTACCCCACAGGGACCTAAGTGAAAACACCTTGTACTCCATTCAGAGGGAAACAGTTCATTTTTTCATTTTTCAATCTTTCATTGACTGGGAAAAATTATATTAATTTAGGTAGGAAATAAAGATACATCCTTGAAGAAGTAACTAATTTAGAATGAGAAAATAGCAAGAAAAAAGGCTAATAAATATGAAACAGAGTTTATTTCAATACTATTATTTTGTAGTGCCTTAATATAATTAGTATCAATATAAGAAAGCCACCAATGAAACTAGTAATAAATATAATTCAAAAAGCATAAGTAAAAGCAAAGCCTAGAAATAAAAAAGGAAGTAAACAGAAGGCAGAAAACAGACAACATTTAATAATTGTAGTTATAAACTTCAGTGCTATATATCGCATCACTAAATGACAAGAATATCAAGCATGGTCACAAAAGGAATCTAAAACTATTTTTCACTAACTACCCAAAACTAAGTAAAAAGATTTGTAATGAAATAATCTAGGCGGAAAAGAGGAAATGAGTAAAGATTTTTACAGAGCAATTACCGAAGAGGAGACGTAAAGTGCAAAACATGAGGTTCGAAATAAATAGTTGAGACGGAAGGTAGAGCCGGTGTAGGGACCTGTGAGAAACATTAATCAGTTTATTATCAAAGCTGCTGTAAAAAGCCTTGAGCAGGAGGAAACTTTCAATCTGACTGCAAAAGCATGTTAAAAAAAAGAGGTCACACAAAAAGCAAAAGGTCCCCGTCCCAGCGCTGCCATGGAGGAGCCACAAGATAGGGCCCTGGGGATTAAGGCAGGAAGAACGCAAATGCTGAGCTACAGACACATCAGCAATATGCGGATGTACCTAACTAACATGTATCCCTCATCCTTTATCTCCCCCGCACACCAGATAACTTTGAAGACATGATGAATAGGGAGAAGGGCTAACTAAATCTGTTGAGTTATGTGGACTTAGGACAGATTAAAGTGAATTGGAAAGACAGTCTCCTTCAGTTGTCCATTTGATGCATTTGTTTGACATTCAAGCGCCTCTGTGGTGCTGCCTACCCTGGCTGCCTCTTTAGGCTGTTCACAGAATCACAGGGCCTGGAGCCAGCTTTGCCACCAGAGTTGCTTCTCCGCCATCTCCCAAGGTTCCTGCCCATTCTCATCTCCTCACACTTTCTTGCCCTCACTTCCTCCCTGTAAAGAGCAGTTCAGATCTCCAATTTTCCCCTGGACTCCTGCTGTCTCTGTTTTTCCATCTATGACCTCTTAGAGCATTTATTATGCAATTAACCATATCCATTCACACTCGGCTAATTGGCCATTTATCTCTTGTGGTTTGATAGCTCACACATGTCTATCATATCACTGCAAGCATACTATTTACTTCCTGAAAGGAAGACTGTTGCTTTTTATAATATCATTCATTATTTTGCACCAAGTTCAGTGTGTTTACACATACTATCTCACAAGATGCTCACTACAAAACTTCACGTTAACTGTTACGTTCCTCATTGTACAGACTACATTTGTAGAAGCTCAAAAAGTCATACAGCCAAAAAGTGGTAAAAAGAAGGGCTTGGAAGCATGTGCATTGGACACAGTCGTCTATTTCCCCTATGAGGCTGTGATATCATTACATCTTCTGTAGTCATCACTGTAGCTAATACGCCAAAATGAAATGCTTGTGACATGTACACATGCAAAAAAAGATCCTCCACTAGGTATATTTCGATCATATTCTTTCGTTTGTGTGTAAGTGTTAAGTTACAATAGACTCTCCAAATTAAAGGTAGAATGTCCATCCACATGTGCTTGTGTGTGTACCACTTACACCTACACTCATGCACATTCATGCAGATGTTCACACCATGGTAGTTCAGCTGGTAAGCGTTGGACTTCTTCCTCCCTGAAGGGATGTTTCTATTCCAGTGCTGCAGTGAGTGGTCATCACCGACAAGACACGGGGAACTTTTAATCCCACTTAGGGGAGATGGGTGTGTAATCTTAACAGGACGCATCAGGGGTTAGTTGTGTTGTAAGGATGCCCAGAGCCTATTGATCAGGCGTATGGCCGGCATAATACTTTGAATTAGGGCCCTGGCCACTGTAATATTGGCTCTGAAGGGCTCCTCTGTCGAAAAGCTCTGTGTCAGTTCCTCTCTTCATCCTGACCCCGGAAGGCATAATGGATGGGAAGGGTGCTAGCAGGCAGGTTGTTTGTCCAGGTTCTGTGCATAACAGCTCTGAAACTTATGAAGAAGTAAGAGGAGACCTAGAAAGTAGAAAGGCAACTGGGGAAGGGAAAATAGCAGACTCAGATTGTCCGTCAGTTACCAGTTACCAAGGCAACTTCACTTCTTGGAAAGAAATCAGTGAGGCTAAGTGTAATCCACATGGGCAACTTCTGTCTCCAAGTTTATTTCTTCTTACATTATCCTCAGTATGAACAAAATTAATGCTATTATTGCTGATCCTAGAAATTCGTTAGATTTTAAACCATACAGGCCAAGCAAAACACCTAAGAGTGGTACTGACTTCTTCTGAATACTGCTCCCACATCTACCCCGTGTACACTGTCCTCTTTCTAAGGGTCTCGGTATGAGGAGGCCAGGATGGTGGGCACGATCTCACCACCATGAGTGCTTGGATCTGACTTCTGACCCAGAGGGAAATAGTCAGTTCACTGGCATTCCTTAGATTTGTGAAATGACTCCCTGTGAATGCTCTAACAGGCCTGCCAAATGCTCATTGTAACTCAAACCAATTGAAAAGTTTAGATTTGAAAAATATATGGAATAATTATGGAAAAGTAGTCATAACAACAGATGTAGAGGCACAACGTTACATGGTCTTTAAAGCAATTATCTAAAGGGTTAGAAGCCACAAGTCAAACCACCACCAGAACTTTTACACACTATGAGAACAGAAGTTGGACTTTTAGAACTACAGGATTGACCGGAATAAAATCTCTGTCTCTGGGAAGCCTGGTTTTATATTATTACGGCAAACTGCTTGAAATAAACTCAGAATCTCTGTCCCTTATGCATCAAAGAAGCCTGATGTACACATCATAAAGTTATTTTAGACTAAGCACCAGGCAGAAGGCTAATAAGTGTACAAAGGATCAATGATGCAATATTAGTAATTATGATGGGTAGCACCCGTTGAAAAAAATATCATATGGTAGCGTAGTAGACATATCAGTTCTTGTGTCCATCTGCCTATCAAGGACCTCTAGGGTAATTGCTCCTCTCAAAGCGACTGGTGTAAGGGCAAAATGAGGTAACACTTTTGTGTATTACATGACCTCACCATTTCATCTTTAGACTAAACGTAACTACTTCAGAGAGAGTAGATTCACAGTCTAATGTGTGTGTGTATGTGTGTGTGAACCATAAGCTGTGTCCACAGGTTCCTCATCCTTCAATTCAACCAACCATGAATTTGAAAGTGTTCAGGAGAAAAAATCACGTCTGTACTGAACATATACATATACAAACTTTTTTCTTGTCGTCATTTCCCAGACACTACAGTGTAACAACTATTTACAATGTATTAGGTATCCTAAGTAGATCAGAGATGACTTAAATTACACAGGAGGATTCGCACACATTATTTGCATCTATTAAGCCATTTTATATAAAGAATTTGAGCATTCACAGATTTTGGAGTCTTAGAGCGGTCCTAGAAGTAATTGCCTGTGGATACTGAGGGACAATTATGTACACACACACACACATACACACATATATGCATTTTGTACTTAAAATGTATGTAGTTTACTCTATATAGTCGTTTCTTAGGATACAAAAATAAATAAAATAAAGAAGGAGAAACTAATCCAATCAGAGCCCTGTAAGGATCATTTACACTAAGAATATCAAGATAATTTATGTAGCTCAGGGAAAGGTTTTGAAATGCCATGAGGCAATTGGGACTGTGAAGGGTGCTATGTTAAGTGAAGTTACAAAGAGGCCGAGCAACTGTGTTGCAGGATCTCTGGTGTGGAGGAAAGAGAGCAGAGCAAGAGTGGGGCCAGCCAGGGGCAGAGGCACAGAAAGACGCAAAGACTGGGAGCAAGGGCTCGAGGGGGTGACCAGGGCGTACCTGGCCCCAGGGATGCTTTATTGCGGGGAGATTTTCTGGACCAGTGTGAGACCATTTCAAACCAGGCAATGAACTCAGCTTTCCTTGCGGCTCAGGGACAGAAAGCCTTTTAGCTGAGATTACTGAGCTAAGCGGAGTGTGGCAGCTCCTTGAGTTGGGGTCGGGCTTGCTTTGCCCCTGTTGCTCTGTCCACAGCAGTAGGGTGAGTTCCAAAACTGCAGCAGTGCGTTCTGTCTCTCGTGGCCGCCTTTTGTTTTCCATCATTTCATGCATATACCTGTCAATTATATCCTTCTTTTAACACTGTATAATGTGCCCACTGCCTCTTCTCTCCCAGACTCCACTGATTACAGCATTTCTGGCAATTGGGTATTTCATTTGAATAAATGAGACAAAGTTTTCACTTACATTTTGTGTGCTTATTTTTATATGAGATGTTGCTGCATATTTAATTAAGTCATGTCAGTGTATGATTTCTTCACAATTTACTCCATGTTCACTACTTCTTCTTTCCCTTTCCACGATGTACTTATGTTATTTTTATTGCAATTTTAGATGGATGACTATTCAGTCTTCTCAGATCAGATCTTCAAATATTCTCTTTATAAGAGAGTCTGATATAAACAGTAGGAGTAACAAAACTTGGTCTAGATGTTTTAGCTAGGGAAGAACAAAGGTAGAGTCATCTTACCAAGACTTCTCCTTTGTGGTTTTAGACATGACTAGCAAGGAATTAACTTTACACGACTTTTTCCCTAGGCCCCTTGTTAATAAACAAAGTAGGCTACTTATTTATCACAATCCTAGAAATTGATCACATTCCCCAACTGCCAACCCAGAGGTCTGATGCCTTCCATTGTTTCCGCCACTCTGGCTTGGTTCTCAGGTAGGTAAGTCCCTCTCAGAGAGAAGCATCTACCTAATACCAGCACTCCGGAGTAAGGAGGTTTCAGGATAAAAAATTATCACAAAACCATTTAAGAACCTAGATGGTCCTTTCAGATAAAAGGTTCAACACTCTGGGGCTTCCAAAACATCAGAACTGCTTGGTAGCAGAAGTGAGCCTAGTGATCCTTAGAGGAAGTTGGGCTTTCCAGAGAGCCAGCATGTTTCAGCTTTGAGTATAACTGGGGAACTCCCAGTAATAGCTTTCTTTATAGTCAGTGGCACTCATCTCTGTCCTCCACCTGCAGTCCAATAGGAGGTGTGATCAAAATATACAGTGAATGTTTAACTTTAAAAGTGTATTACGATAAAAGACATATTGCGATTAATCTCTCTCAAAATACCGTTACTCGCTGCCAGCACACTTACCCCATCATTCTTGTCACTGCCTGCAGCGATTTTGGAAGTCCTCTTTCATGAGTGTCTTTTTGAAATATGATTTTAAAAAAATGTGGTAAATGGTTCTGCTGAGTGCTGTCCAAAGAAAAGGCAGGCTGGTGAAACCTTACGGTGTATCTTCACCCACCTTATTCACCAGATCTGGGTCTTCTACAAAGTCAAAATGCCCATAAAAATTAAGCATTTTGAATTGATCCAGGACATTGAGGCAGCCAGGACTGCACAACTAAAGACTCTCAGAAAAGAGAACTTCTGGAACTACTTTAGAAAGCGGCAAGAATGAAAGGGTAAGTGTGTCTGAAACTAGGGAGATTATTTTAGGAGGAATTAATGGTAATGTATCTTTTACCGTAATCTATTTTTTAAATTAAGACACTCACACTAGGTTTCCATCACACTCTGTACATCGCATTCTCAGTTGAACTGGGCATGCTCTCTGGACCATGTGAACCAGAAGATGCCTCTCTCTGGGGATCCCCTAACTGACTTGCTTCAATGTGTAATCATTCTGTGGCAGACTATCATTTGGGTAAGCAGAGAAGCAAAGGTGTTAGTAATTTGGCTCATAGGAATCTCAGCAATCTATGTTCCAAATTTCTTTTGCCATTTCTCTTTGCTACCATGCTTGCTTGCCCAAGAAAACATACCATAAGTCTTGCTCTTTGTCTTGGCCCATGGGCTAATAAAAAAGGAGCAAATAAATGGCAAAGAGCAGTATAGTCAGTGGCTTACTCCTCCTCATGCTGCAGGATATAATGAACACCCCTGGAGTAGGGGATAGGAGACGGTCCAGTTGAACTGCTGATAGTGCAGGCAAATCACCTACCCCTGAAAACCTCTCTAATTGAAAGTAATGCCTTTTCCTGTGATCCACAACGGGCAGCTCTGGAGAGATAAAGTGTTGCAGGTGACAGTCTATTTAACATTATCCTCTAAAGCGAAGGGACCAGACTGAGAAGGGGAGAAAGGAAAGATGGTTTTCAACAGCCAGCCAGGGAGGTTTCCACACTCCTGGGGGCACTGTTTTGGGAGAGCTGTTTATTCTATAATTACAACAAAGCAAGAGAAGCCCCCCAAGATACCTAGAGGCAATCATTTCACTTTGATCCCTGTGCTTAGTAAATATTTTCTCTTTTTGTATATAACTCCCTTCAAAAATAAATTATTTTTGGCAAATAAAGGAAAGAAAACACATTTGTGTGCTATGTGTTAGTTGTCTATTTCAAGATATTGGGCATCTATTAAATAACGATAACAAATGATTTACCCAAGATAATTTCACAATGGCAACATTTTCATAAGCAACAATGTAAGAAATTACTACATTCTGTCATAAAAATTATAGCAACAAAATGACTAGTGGTGTATTTCTGTTACTGTTTTTACTGTATTGCTCATCTCCATGTTAAGGAGAAATTTTCATTTGATTCATTATGAAGCTTTAAATTATGTATGTGTGTGGTGAGGGGGGAGGACTTTGGGTGGAAACACATTGACTTCTACTGGGACACATTTTCTTAGAGTTATTTGCTTCTTAAAACAAGCCAAATCACCATTTATAACCATAATCCTGAAGGCATCATGGTTGCCTAAATGTATAAACAAAATGAAATGTACAATTTGCAGGATCTTAAGTTGAGTACTTTAAAAAGCTGGAATGATTTAGGGAAGACACGCAGTAAAAAATAAAAAATAATGTGATGCTATCTAGCAGTGTTTATTAAATGCCTATTTGTGGCTCCGTTTGGTATTCTAAAGGATGAGATAAATGTAACTGTGGGCTCAGAGAATTATAAAGCTGGAAGGAATTAAAAAGATGTCTTATCTAACTTGTTCCTGTACTGATGGAGGACCTGGGGCTAAATGGGACAAGCTCCCAAGGGTACTCTGCCAGCTAGCGACTGGGTCCCACCCAGTCTCCCCAGTGTCTAGCCCTGGGTGCCTTCCAACAACCTTCCCCTGAAGAGTGGTATTACATCAACTACTGTGAGCCCCCAATGGAAAATAAATCCCCCAACATTCACAGAAACAATGAAATAATTTCTAAATGTTATATTACAATAGGCCTAAGTATTAACTGTAGGCTCTGTGAACACATTGAAAAGTGGAGAAGGGATATTCAGGCATTACTGAAGTTCTTTGATTAATTTTGACAGCTGTCTGGGTCTTTTGGTTTCTGAAATGGATTTCTGTGTGGACAAGGGTCTGGCCTGGTAGTCTGTAGGTCCTACAGAAAGAGTCCATGGAAACGCTTCCCTTATTTTCTTGCTATGTGGATTTGTGCTGAAGCCGAGGCCAGAGAGTTGTTAGGAAAAAGAACTGCTGAGAATAAATCAAATTACCAGTCTTTAAGGCAAACAATCAATTAGGTCACATCTAGTCGGCCCCATGGGGCAAGGGCAGGATTATTCCTTGTGGGTTGGTCTTGAGTGGTGTACTTTTTTCCAAAATTGCTTTGCAGTGACATCAGCCATGGAACACTCCCCATCTCCTGCCCCACTCTTTGCCATATAATAGCCCATTATGAAGGTTTTGCTGAAGGCAGAAATTAACCTTTTAGAGAAATTTCTTTCCATTAAATCTAGTTACATGAATCCAGGCTGATTTCTTTCTGATGGGAAGATTTTTTTTAGTCTGTGTTTAAATGCTTATAAAAATGTTCTGGACTTGACTGTGTATGGAGCCTGGCTGATAGAAACAGCATTGTTAGGTAGCTATGATCTCCATGGTGATTTTTTTAAGGCCAAATTTGAATCAATCTTGTAAATATTGACGTATAATTTCTGAATGTACAATTGAGTGAATAATAATAGAATTATCAACAATATAGGATTATCTTTAATTTTGGCATTTGATACTTTCCACAAACTGGTCTAGAACGGAACTTCGAACTGGGCTCTGTGACCGTAACCGTCTCTCTTGTCAAGTTTCATCTGTCTGCTTTCTGCATGTTTGTTTTCTTTCACTCTATCTTTGCCGTATGTTTCATTCTTCTGTGTGACTCTACGCCACCCAGTCATTAGTCTCGTCTTAACCTATGTCATCACAATCTCTAATGTCTTACATAAGTCACATTTCTGCACATTTCCTTGCCAGTCTAAGAATCGCTACATTGGGAAGAACTGTGGTTTGGAGATAAAACTTGGAAGAGATTTCTAAGTCTACCGAAAGCAATTCTGGAGCTTTATTTGTTTCTTGAACTTCATTTTTTCCACCCAGATATTGAAAAAGTTGGACAAATCATCTCCAATATCTTTCAGCAATAGATCCTGTGATGCATCTCAGGTATAGAGACAAAGTAACACAATCATCAGACTGGCTTGATGTGCTACACTTTTAATAGTGTTTTTTTTAAAGCTATTAACTCTTCAAACCTGTGCTCAAAGGTCAAAATTATGACAAGCAGCAGCTTCAAACTGCTGAGAAGAACTGAGTTCACCTCCAAAACGATACTTGCTGAGCAGGCTGTGAATGCTGTCAACCAAATGATCCCAATGGCCAAGTTGGGGCATAAAATGGTTTATTCCTTATGATCTCTCTAAATGTCCAGAAAACTGTTTTAAAACAAGATAAGTTCTAAGGATGCTTTCTTGGCCAAGAATAAATACATGAATCGGGCATATAGAACAATAGACCAAAGTGTGTGAATCCTGAACCACTTCACCGCATATGGACTCAAGAGGAGAATGAAGGAACTTGTATTTTCTGTGCTTTTAGGGGTCTTCTCTTTGGTTTTCTCTTCCTTTTTAACTGCACATGGGTAAAAAACAAGTAACAAAAGAAGCAAATATTGCCTGAAGTATTGGATATTTTTCTTCAGGTAATGCATAGATAAAATAAATATTTATTGACTACCTACTAAGTCATAAGTTGAGGGGTCAATACAGTGTCGCACATAAGATTGCAACCCCTGGAGTCAACTAATACAGTATTTAAAACAGTGCCTGCCTCACAGTTAGCTCACAATAAATGCTACTTCTTAACTGCGTTGTCATTTACTGTTTGTTACATGCTGTGTGCCAGATAGAAGGTGAGGAAAGGAGCAAGGTCCCTGCCTCTGTGGACAGCCAAAACAAACCCTATATATATTCATAAGTATTTTCAAAACACTGTGATTGAGAAAATTGCGATCACGAGAGTAAAGTGCATAGCATCTCTTCTGGACAGTTCTCTTGGATCCACCACAACGTACTTCCTAACCTAGTGCTGTAATAATTTGGACAAACATAGGGTTTAAATTAGAATGTAATGGGCATGCAGTAAATGAAGCCTCAGCCTCAGTCTTGACCTATTTTCTAATCCTCCAGGCTGAACACGGCTTCCTTTTATAAAGCGTGAGAAAATAAGCTTGACTCGTTTTCTCCCAGATTCCCTTCTTTCCAGACCGGTGGATACTGCCCTTCCCTGGCCCCTGTTCACGTCTTGTGTGATGCTAATTAGAAGGTACATCAGTATCTTCCCAGTTATCTGGCACGAGTGCTGGGAGTCACCCCTGGGGGATGTGGTTGTATATGTGACATTAAAATTTATTACACCCGTGAACCCACTAGTTGTGCTGTGAGGCATCACATTTGCTAGGAGAAAATCATGGGTGTAGAAGAAGCAGAGAAAGTAAGAGCGAGTTCTAGGCCTGGAGACCAGCCAGCTAATGGGACAATTTCCTGGCTGCCACCTTAGACATGAAGCTCCATGGAAGTGAGCTGCATACATGGTCTCCTTCTTTGCCACTCCTTCCCTCCTCAAAACACCGTGAGCCACACCGCCCCAAGCGGCTTGGCACAATGGCTCTGGTTGGGACCTATTTCTCAGTTTCCTGGCTCCACTTGCCGCCCTTTAAGGAGAGAGTTTATAGACACATAAAGAGTCCATGTTCATGTTTAGCCAGTGTCAGTACTGACTCAAAGTGAAACCTCGTTCTTGTCATGCTGTGGGAACGCAAAGGGAACCACACGGATGCTCAAGAGCAGGGCAACTCGACGCGAAGATTTTATGGGGGTTTTAAAAGGCAGTTATGATTAGAAGTGTGACTGTAAAAATGGCATTTCAGTGTTCCAAATGCATTTCCTCTGGTGACTTCGATGTCAAATTCACTTAGTTTACAAATATAAACAAAAGATTCCCAACTGCAGCTGTAGGGAGTTTGGCAAAAGTCTAGAATACAACAGCATCAAGCCCAGTCCTCTTCAGCGTTTGAAGTGCTCTGACCACCAGCAGGGAAGGCAGCGGGAGTCGGAGGCACAGGCAGAGGCAGTGAAGGACGATGTGATGGGCAGGCTGCTCGGCAGACACAGCCCTGTGCCCGATGCCCCGGCTGCAAGTCTCTGTTGGAACATCTCAGCCACCATTCCTGGAGCCCGGCCTTGCCAATGAGTACCTTTCAAAGACAGCGAAGTTAATCAGCAAACTGTAAGCAGAGCGATTTGTGCGTGGCTGTGTGTCCCTCTGAGAGGAAGACAAAGGGAGAGAGAAGAAATGGGGAGGGACAAGAGAAGAAATAAAGTATGCGGAGTGTGCCAGGCATTGTGTCTGGTTGTGGAAACGCTATTCCTTGTACGCTGTGGCAAATGAGCTCTTTAACCTTTGTGTGCTGCCGAGCTCTCTGATCTGTCAGAGGAGTAAAGACGCCACACCATGCTAGATACAGCTACCACTGGCACATCAGGATGAGGGGAGGTTAGCAGGGAAACTGCAACTTTTCTTTCAGCCTGCGAAGTATTACATGTCACAAGTTGCATACCCCCTGAGGACCCCATTCTTCTTACAGCCTGGTCCCTGGACAGAAACCAAAGCACACACGAGCCCTGAGGCCAAATTTCAAGACGCGAGCAGAGTAGACCTAAGAGAAGAGTGAGGCCAAGTACCGAATTAAACAGAGATACAGCCAACATAGTAGGTTCCCCATCGAGAGTCTCATTGTTCCTTGCTGTGAGACACCCAGCATTTCGGGGAGGCAGCGGCACGCCCAATCCAGCACGTGACTGCTCAGAGGCAATCCTCGCGAATTCGATTCCTGACTTCTCAGTCTCTCTTACGTCTTTGGGAAGACTTGCAACCCAATATAATCTGTGGGAAGGGTGTGGGAGGAAATGCGTTGTGAAGGTGTCTGCCTTCCCAATTAAAGAAAATAGTGATGTGGCTGCCTCTGCCATAGTCTTCTGCCTTGTACACAGTAATGATGGCTAGAGCTGCAACAGCTTCCCGTGGCCAGGAGAGAAAGGCATAGAGATGGCAAAGATTTAATATACTTGAGGCCCTGCAATAACAGTACTTATTGCCTAGCTTTGCTCTTGAGGGAGAAAAGCAAAACCTTGTTCTTCAAAGTTTCCTTGATCTATTACAGGCAGCTCCACATATTCCTCCCTGATATAAAGACAGAGGTAGGGCTGCTCCATCTCCCTGGAGGAGACTCAGGTATTCCAAGCACCTAGGCCAAGATTCATAACAAAATCAAGACGGACCCCAAGTCAGTCTCACTACTGGGGCTGGAGAGAGCAAGGTGTGACCCTTTGAAATATCAGACAGGGCTCTCAGAATGGGGACCATCAAAGGTGAAGTACCTATAAAGCCTTTTGACTCTGACAATCTAGTTCAGGGTATATAAAATGAAATTTGGGTCCTGGTAAAGGTTAATTGGCCCAAACAGAAAAATTGAGCTTTCCAATGACTGGGTTTCATTTTTACTAGAGAATCTCACAAAAACAAACAAATATCTGTCATCTCCAAGGTCCGTGGGGCATGAATTACTTTCATGCGAAAGAGGAACTCCAGTATTGTCTTCCTATAAGGAGCCCTCGGTGTGACTCCTGTTCTATCTTGTCTGTGTTTCCATTCTGCCCTTGCTTCTTGCAATGTCTGATCCTGTTACACCTGCTCTGCTTTGGGTCCCTGCAGAGTCTGCCTGTGAACTTACCTCACCTTGAAGTCTAACATGGCATCTCCTGCAGATATGCTGCTTTATGAGGCTTCGGTCACAATTTGCTTTCTCCATCAGCTGCTTTCTCTGCTTTCTCAAGCAGCACCTGAATGGGAACTAATGGCATCCTGGGAGGCGGAAGTCAGCCAGAGAGAGACACTCATCATTTGGGCAGAATTCTGATGGTTACCAGAGACAGCAGAATACAGAGTTCCTAATGGAGGGCTTTGGATTTGTCTATCTTGCTTTAAAACTCATTTTCTTTTTGAGACACGTATGTATTCTGAGCTCTTTAATTTATTAATCTAGTATGTGTAGTGCCAATAACTACACATGGTTAGCCTAAGCGGGTTAGGTTTTAGGGAGATTATTTTGCTTTCATTGTTGCTCTCATACCTTCCTCTCAATTTAATTAAAGCCATCTTAACACTCAGTCTGATCTTTGCCCTGAATCACTTTATCCTCCTGGGAATTTTTCATTCAAAACCTCCTTCAGTCCTACTCTTAACTATGCAGGCTTCAGAGACACATTTCCCAAACCTTCAAGGCTCCAGTCTGCTGGATGTTTCCCATTGTGTTCCAATTTAATTCTGCTTGTAAACAGGCTAATTATTTATTGAGCTCATGCCTTTCTTGTAGTATCTTCTCAATCCACCAGCAGCAGCTAATACGTCACTAGTAACAACTGTTTTTAAATCTTTCCCTCTGTGCTACAGGCACTTTACACCTGTTCTTACCATTTTCTTTTTTAAATGGGGTTCACTATCTTCTCAGCTTCCAGCAGGCTGAGAAGTTAGTTCTGCACAACTTGATGTCCAAAGCTACACATACTTTCTATGTCAGTATCACAACTTTAGAACCCACATTCATATTAGGCAGGATAATTAACCCTTCCTGGTACAGTACTTGAAACCCTAAAATCTCAGTGATTTAAAAGAGTAAATGATTATTTCCCATTTAATCCAAGTCTGATACAATTTGAACAAGCCTCTTCTGTCTTGGATTACACATTTAGGCCACACAACCTTCAAGATCAGCATAGCAAAGGGGAAGAAAAACAACAATTCTCCTGGGAAAAATTTGTGTGAGTTTTAAGCAGCAGGGTAAAAACTGTGGGAAGAGATTACAAAACATGAACATGTAAAAAAAAATGGACATGTGAAAAAAATTAAGCATACAAAACAATACACGCAGTTTCTATTGAGCGTGGAATTCCAAAAATAACACAAAGCTCTCTACTCCTAGCCCATTGGCCAGAAACAGTCATAGGCCCAACACTAACTGCAGGAGAGATGAAGAAATTCAGGCCGCACCCAGAATAACATGGTGCAAGAGAAAGGGAAATCTAACAAAAGAGGGCAGGGGGAGAGTAGGAGACAGACAAAGAGTGAAGGCAACTGTGCCCCGGGCTGACCCAAGGCCTTCTATACTAGGACAGTGCTCTGTCAGGAACTACAGCCTCAGTTCAGTTCCCAAAGCATTCTTGATGATGAAGAGATATGCCAATGACCGGACTTCTTTTGCTTAGGACTTCCCCAATACTGTGGTCACATGGGATTCATGGTAGTCCTGAAATAGAAACAGACGAATGTATAGGCTTTGAAATCTTCCCCAAATATGTAGTAACTATGTATGTAATCTTAATATTTTAAGGCATTTGTTTTCAGATATGACTATATGCTTTATGTTAGTTAGAAAACAAGTATAATTAATCATTATCTTTTACACAGAAATTCTATTTTAGGATTTTTTTAAGTGGAATAATTATGAATTACCAAAATAGAGTAAAGGTATAATTTACTACCAAATTGGGGTACTTTTGAAAGTGAAAGATTATACAATAAATACTTAGAGTGAGAGGCTGGATATATTATCATTCCTGCTGCTAGAACAAGGTTCCTTAGACTGAGATTGAGTAGTTCCTTTTTTAAAGTTGTGGGGCCCAGGAAGTCCATGCCCAAGGTGCCAGCAGATTTTAAGAACCTGCTGTCTGCTCCATCCATGCCTTGTTACGTGTGTCTTCACATGGGATAAATGCTCCACCTTCACATGGTGGAGGGGAGAAAGGTAGATCCTTTCAAGCTATTGTAGAAAGCACAAATCCCATTCATAAGGATGGAGTCTTCAAAACATAAATATTGTCCAAAACCTCTGCCCCTTAGTTATTTTGTGTTGGGAAATAGGTTCTTTCAAATTATTTTTTTTTCTCATTCCCTCCCTCCTTTCCCTCCTAGCATATGTTCTAGCCCAGTTCTTTCTTAGTAGTCAAGATATCTGGGGAGTCTGTACTTTTAAAAATTCTTTTGGACTCTTCAAGTTTTTTACAAGTGGATTCAGCTGAAGGGCAGCTAAGAGTCAAAGAATAATAATTCTTCCCAATTGTATAGCACTTTCACATTAAAGTGCTTTCATGTGCATTATCTGATTTGATCTACTCAACAGTAGACAGGTATTATAATTCTCATTTTACAGTTTCAGAATCAGAATTTCTGAAAGATTAACTTAATTGCCCAAAGTCAAACAGATATTTGAGGTAGAGTTGGAATTACTATTCATGTCTCCCAACTCCAAGTTCAATTTTCTTTCAAAGGTAACTTCCTAAAGTTATTCTGTATCATTAGGTTGTGACCCAAAATTTCATCATGGGCAGTAGTAAAGGGCTGATATTTGGTTGGAAGAGGATCTTGGAAATCTGCCTTGATAATTCATGTGCACTAGTGATGCATAACAGTCCGGGTCTAGCTTATCTCTAGAAAATTAAAATAACACTGAAATTAATAAAAATTCAAATTCTATTCTCATGAATTGAATACTAGGTTTCAAAGATGAATGATTTAGGATTTCCTTTTTTTTTTGTCAGCAGAATTCATTCCAATAGTAGTTTATAATGTTTGTGTTGCTTCTTTCACACATTGACATGTGAAGTCCTACCCTTTCATACACTTATCAGTGAACCTGCTATCATACTAATGCTGAGGTATTGTGCAATGCTAAAAAAGACTACAGGGAATGAAGAAGTTAGATATCATTTCAACCCTCAGCATATCCTCTACTTGTGACTCAGAAATCAGTATGCATGTTCTCAATGGCCTTTAAGTTCTTTGGAACACCTGTTGAGGAGACAGTAATATTCCATGCCAAGGCTCCAAACCAACCTGGGAACACCAAATTATTCAGCTAGAAACACAAACTTCATCCACTGTTGTTCTTCAGAAATTCAATTCTCAATTTGGGAAAAGTAGTAGCAAATATTTGCTTAAACAACTGCACAGAAAGCTGCCTGGATCCTAGTGACTAAGCATACTCTTGGATTTAAGAGTCTACATCATTTAATATTTTAGCAATTGCTTTGAATGAACACAGAACTGAGGGACAGCTACATGAGCATAATTTCTAGTTCTGAAGTCTGACAACCTTGTCTCATTTACCTGACCTAAATTTATATTGTTGATGTTTAATATTTACAATCCCTTTAAAAATTACATCAGCTGTTTCATAAATTGTTTAGGTAGATTATATGTCAGATAATTCATATTTTATGTTGTTTTTAGACTTAGTCATTTGCAGATAAATTGCAAAACATTAAAAAGTTTGCCTGACACATCATCTGATGGGAAAGGAGAGAACTGGTGAAGTAATTCCAGGAATTGTTTTTACTAATTTGCTTTAAAACTTACAAATATTGCTGCAATTGTATAATCAAATAATAGACTAATAAAATTAGATTTTATTTTACAAAATTGAAAGGAAGAAAGCTTCATAAAATAACTTTACGAATACCTGTGTTGAGTGAAATCCAGGGTTAAAATCCCAGCTGCATCATGTAGCAGTTGAATAACTTAGGGCAAGTTAGTCTTGTGTTTTTATTTTATTCTTCATTTTAAAAATATTTAAAATGGCAAGTTGTTGTGAGGATTATTTGGAACAATGTGCAAAGTGTCTCACAAAGGGCAAGTATTAGATTTTGTTTTAAAATATAGTATCGAACGTACTATAAATCGTGATGATGGACTTTAAGGGAAATATAATTATTTATTTTAAAATAAATTTTTCCCTTCCTAAATTATTTACGTGATTTTTCTTTTACAATAATATGGTGTTAATTTTGTCATTGACCTCAAAAGATGACATAACGATTTCTCATCTGCAACATGGTAGCATAGAGTAACTCAGAAAATACTGAGTGCCAGAGAAGCAAGAAAAGAAGGAAGAGGTGGGGTAGTAAACACATGGCATGATGCTGAGGCACCTTGAATGGGGAGCTGGAGAGAATTTAGGCTAAGTAGACAACCATGCAGTATGTTAAAAACTGTTAAGGAGATTAAATAAATGAAGTTCAGAAAACACCAAGGGAATATACAGGACAGCATTTTTTTTGTTCATTTGCTTTTGGTTTTTGAGACAAGGTCTACCTATATAGTTCAGGCTGGCCTTGAACTCACTACATAACTCACACTGGCCTCAAACTCATGGCAATCTTCCTGCCTCACCCTCTTGAGTGCTGGGGTTACAGGCATGCACCACCATGACTGGCATAGAACAGCACTTTTAAATGGCAGATTTGAAAGAAAAAAAAAAAAACAGTATGTTATGGCTAGTATCTAGATGTTCCCTCAAAGCCTCATGCAGTCACAGGTGGGGCTTTTCAGAGGTGGCTGAATCTAGGGTGTGTGCTGCTGGGACCAAGGGTGTGATGCTGAGATTCATCCATGGGGCGATGCTAAGATTAAGACTGCTCTGCTCTGGGTGTGAGTGCTACCTGCTCTAAGGGATACGATGTAAGTGACAGAAAGAACATCACTGCTTGTCACTTGTCCCTTGCTGCTTGCTGCTTTGCTTCTTGACTACATTGCTGCCTTCTGCCAGCCATGAACTGTTTCTCCTCTGTGATGCCACCCTGCCTCGCCACCCTGCCTCGGTGCCAGCCATCTATGAACGGAAACCTCTACAAACTCTGAGCCAAATAAACCTTACCTTCTTTAACTTTGGGTGTTGGGTATTTTGTTTCAGCAATGAGATAAAGTAAACACAGTACTTTTAGATGTCAAAATTAGCCTTTAAAATTAAAACTTTAATGGGCATTAAAAATGTAGACATATCTGGTGTCAGAAGCAGCAAATTAAAAGACAGAGCAAAAGATTTTTAATGTTAAGAAACTACAGAAGAAGGGCTAAAACCCACAAAAGGAGGCACTCGTGCCATAGGTTCTGTCTTTGACAGCCACTGTGGCACGTGTAGGCACATACGGGATCACATTTCCCTGTGTCTTTAAAAATGGGTGGGATCTCATGATTAGTCCTGGCCAGGAGGCCGTGAATGCTTTGGCAAGTATCTCTTGTAAAGTAAACATGGAATTGCCAACAGCATCGCTTAGCTAGGATCCTGAGTGACTACAAGGAATGGAATAATTGTGCTGAATTAAAAATTACATGTAGTATGAAGATATAAATTAATCTGTGATGCTTCAGACACTGAGACTAGAGGGCTTTGTTTTGCCAGTATAATCTAGCCAGCGAGTGACAAACTAAATCCTGTATTTTTGCAAATGAACTATCACTGGAGCACGGCGCACACTTTCATTTATGTGGTGCCTAGAGCAACTTCCTTGCCTCCGGAGCAGCCATGAAAAGCACTGCCAAGGACTGTGGGTTCCACAAAGCCTAAAATGTCTGTCCCTTTAAGAAAATGGCTGGTAACCGCTCATACTCCTGAACTCTACAATTAAGAAATGGAAAAAAAAGAAAAACTGCCCAGAAGTCTTGCAAAAGTTCCAACCAACGGATGGTAATTTAGAACAAAAGGAAGAGAAATATTGTAAAGAATAATGGCAAGGAAGTTTCTTAAATTAAAAAAAAAGCAAGATGACTTTGAGATGTATTTCTTTTTTTTTTTTTTCATAGATTAGAACAGATTAGTGTTCCTGTTGGAGAAAAATTATAAAGCAAGATCAAAACTTCCGAAGACACAAGTATCAAAGGTCCAAAATCCCAGAAAGGAGGAAATTGTGGAGAAGTATGCCTGTGTTCTCTAATGGACTCATCCTCTAAGAAACTTTCATATTTGTGGTGCCCATTCAGGTAGAAGGCCCTTATTTAGACATAAAGAAACTAGGAAAAACAAATCTGCAACTCATCAGAATGGAAAGGCAAACGTAGGTGTGGTGGGCAGTCAGATAACCAAGAGAAAGTTAGCCTTGCTATATGGATAACAGACTCTAAAACAAAATACACTGCTGAAGAAAAAGGGAAATTGCATGATCAAAAAGGGTCAATCCATCGCTAAATTTTTTGTTTATGGTAAGTTTCTGAAATACGTAGAGTAAATATTGGAAGAACTAAAATGGGAAATAAGCAAAGTCAACATTACATTGAAGGTATTAACACACATTCCTCAGTAATTGATAGAAAAAATTTTAAAAAATCAAGACAAGAATCTAGACAAGAATTATAAACCTGAGTTACATGACACATATGCAACCCTACTTTTATCAAATGATAGTAAAATACGTATTATTTTCTACCAGACACAAGGTATTTGTCAAAAATAATCGTATACTTAGCCTTGGAGCAAGCCTAGCAAATTCTGGCAGAATGATCGTACTTGAAGTGTTCTTCTAATCACAGTGGAATCAAGCTATAAGTCAATAACAATAGGAAGTACTGTGCTTTTTGTGTAAGACCAGAGTCAAACAAATCAGCCAGGAATTAGAAAATATTATCAATCCAATGATAATAAAAGTATTTCCTCTCAAAATGTGGGTGATAAAATTAAATTTCTACAAAGCGGAGAAGAATGCTAAAGAAAAGATAACTGTAAAACCTAAGGAAAGAAAAGCCAATTAAACACAAAAGAGTTATAATAAGGAAATAGAAAAATAGGACAGTGTAATGGAATAGAGAGGAAATATAAAACAGAGAACATGAATAATTTCAAATTTTGATTTCTGAAAGACTAATTTAATTCATGAAATTCAACCAGGAGATAAATAAATACTAATATCAAGAATAATAAAAGGGCACTTCATAAAGTTTATAAATACAAGAAAAGAGAAGGAAGATATTATAAATAAGACAAGAAAGAAATAACCACAAAGAAAAACTATTTTCAGATTAATCTTGACTAAAATAAAATTTAATTTATTACAAGAAACCATTCAAGTGTGACAAGGGAAAGGCTGAGTAGGAGAAAACATTTGCAAAGCAAAAACCCAACAAAGGACTCGTGACAAATATGTAAAGAGTATGTCCACTAATTAATTAATAAGAGGGACGTAGGTGATCCAGTTAAAGTTGGACGATAGCCCTGAAGTGCCATTCACGAAAGAGGATACCAAAATGCCTGTCAAACACGTGGAAACTACTCAGCACCATCCTCTCCCGAGTTCTTGCCAGTGCAGTAGTCCGTGACCCCGAGAACCTGCTTAGCTGGCCTACTCTCCTCGCCTCAGTTGTCTCACGGGGTTCCTGGTCTGTGTCGAGCATCGGTGGAGACACTGAGCTAGCCAAGTGCTGGCTGCCACTGCCACCGCCACCGTGGGAAATGCTTTGTGGTAGTCTGCTAAATGTGTGTGCATACTCTGTGCCACAGCTACTCCACGTCACTTATCACACTCAGAGAAGTTGGAACAAATGACTTACCACCGAAATAGTACTGACAGAAAAATCTACAGCTCTGGCTGCCTGGGTCACTCAGCTCTTTGTTGCTGTGGTAAAATATCTAAACTAACAGCTTAAATGGAAGGAAGGTTTCTTTTAGCGCATGGCTTCGGAGGTTTCAGTCCCTGGTCCCTTGGCCCTGTTGCTTTGGACTTGTGGCAGTGCAGTGCACTGTGGCAGGAGAGCACTGCAGAGGAGCCAGTTCACCCCGTAGCAGCCGGGACACAAAAAGAGAAGAAGGGACTGCCATGCCAGTCTCCTTCCACAGGGTGCATCTCAGGTGGCATAGCCGCTAGCCGCTAGCTGCCGACTCTGAAGGCTGGATGCCAAGCTTTCCACACACAGGCCCGGGCTGACATCTAAGATCAAAGACATGATACTACCCTTATCAGAATACAAATCCTGAAGCAAGCTATGAATTCAAGAAGAAAAAATAAAAATGATTAAATCCAAATAAAGTAGAAAGGCATGATAATACAGGTGAGGAAATTTTTAAAAATGGAGAAATTAAAAAATAAAGAAATAATCCTAAAATTTGGCTTGTAAAAGACAAGGGAAGGAAATTTTTGACAGACATGATTAAGAAAAAGAACTGTTAATATAAATACTGAATGTAAAGCAGATATAATGATAAAATTAACACAAGTTTTTAAAATGTTGAAAAGGTACTATGAAGTGCACATGATTCAATGCATAAAATTATAGGAAAGGAATTAATTTCTAAAAATATATTAACTACCACATTTTGAAGAGGAAAAATAAAAAATCAATTAGACTATAATATATTGAAACGGAATTTCAAGCCTTTCCTCCATAGGAAAAAAGTGTAGAAAATGTAACAGTATATCCAAAATGCAAAGAACAATTTAAAATCCAGTAACATATAAGTTACTGAAGCCATAGAGAAATAGTTACCTTCATGTACTGCTGGTGGGAATGAGACCCAGAACCATGGTTTCAGAAAACAGTCTAGCACCATGGGATGAAATTAAGTACACATGTCTACCATCTAGATAATTGATGAATGCTGTTCATAAGCAATCAGTCATAACGCAATTAGTCCCAGCCAGCATTGCTTATGGCAGCAAGAAAATGTAGACAATTAATGGATCCACTTACCAGCAAAACTGACAAGGAAAAAGTTAGGCATCCTTTATTGTCAGTGTTCTCCAGAACCAATAGTAGATGTAAACTTGTATTCCAATTTTTTCTACAAATTTAGCATATGCAACTGTAACAAATCAAAAGGAAAGAAATCCCAAAAGCACACAATGGAAAAAATTTGAACTATTTGCATGTACTTAATTAATATCAACTACATTTATGTATAGCAGTATAAGTTCCAAAAATCTGTGTCTATACAAAAGTCATTTGTGCACATGTCTACACAGGTGTATACATTTATATCCTCAGGCAGGCCCCTTACATGCCACCTCTTGGTAAAGATAGGCACACTTCATTCACACATCTTACATACAAAACAAAGATTTTTCCCAGAAGTGATAACATTTTGCATCCCATATTCTCAGCATGTAAGCTCCACTTTACCATTAAGATTTGTGTGTGTGTGTGTGTGTGTGTGTGTGTGTGTGAGAGACAGAGAGAGAGAGAGAGAGAGAGAGTCGAGAAATGAGAACAGAGAGATAGATAAAGAATGGGATGAGAGGGGAAAGGAGGGAAGGGAGGAGAAAATGCAGATAATGAAGAGCAGGGAGAGAGAGAAAGTGAAAGACTGTATCTCTTCAATGATCGGGGCAGGCCAGCAGGCTGGAGATTGAGGAATAAGTTACTCCCGCAGTCCTGAACCCAAACCCTGGAAATTGAGGCAGGTTTATTATCTTGCTGCCTGGAAACAGAAATCATTCTTAGGAAACCTGAATCTTTGCTCGTCAACTGATTGAATGGGGCCCATCTGTGCCCACATCAGGTAGGATAATTTGCTTAAAGCCAATTGATTTTAAGTGTTAATCACAACTAAAAAATATTTTCACAGCAATATCTGGGTGAGTCTTTGACCAAACAGCTGGCCACCATTGTCTAGTTAAGTTGTCACATGAAATTAGCCATCACATATTTCCAAGAGGAAATACGCACTACTGTGCAGTCTCAAGCAATGGACACCATTTTTGCAGAGCAAGGCAACAATAGCTGGCTCTGCACCTCGGTCCCCCTTAGCACAGAAGTGACTACCAAATGACAGACCTGATCAAGGACAAGGCCAACTCCCCGGAGAAGACATAAGCTGGGAAAAGTTGGCCGCTTCAAGCAATGCTGGCCTCAAGAAAACCTCATGCTGGTGTAGACTTAAAAAAGAAAAAAAAAAGAAAAAAAGGTGGACTTTTACCCAGAGAATGAATTATTTGTGGCAAGACAGAGTTTGAGAGGAAACCAAATGCAGCGCCTGCCATCTTGCCAAAGAGAGTGTAATCACCCCTTTTTCTGTGTGATGCAATTTTCACTGCAGAAGTCTTCGCTTCCTTGGTTAGGTTAATTCCTCGGCATTTGATGATCTCGATGCTGTTGTGAATGGTGTTCTTTTCCTCATTTCTTTCTCTGTGAGTTCACTGTTAGTGTGTAGGAAGCTATTGATTTATGTGTATTGCTTTTGTATCCTGCTGTACTGCTGGATTTGGTTATTAATTCAAGGAGTCTTTTGGTGGATTTTTTGGTCTTGTAAGTAGAGGAACATGTCCTCTGCAAATAATGAAACTTTGGCTTCTTCATTTCCTATCTGCATCCCTTTTATTTATTTCTTTCTCTTGCCTGATTGCTCTGGCCAATGTTTCAGGGACTGTGTTGAACAGGAGTGGTGATGATGGACATCTTTGTCTTGTTCCTGATTTTAGAGGGAAAGCTTTCAGTTTGTTTTTTCTCATTTAGTCAGAAAAAAAGAATGGAAGAAAAAATGTAAACAGAGCTTTTGTAAATGGGAAGGGGACCAAGAATTGGAGCGAGGAGGGTTGAGAGGGGTAGGGAACAAAGGATTAAGCATGTTACATATATTATCAACTCCCTATGATAAACATAGTCATTGCGTCCTGCAAACATATACTTAAATTACAAAGAGAATAATAAAAGTAAAATGTATATATCATATTATATGCCCCCGTATTAAAATGCATTCATTGAACCTGACAACTATAGCTACTAAAATTCCCCAGAAAATGTGGCTCCTTGAGTATGAGTCAACATTTCTACTGTTCTCACACTGAGGCAGAGTCACAGCTACTAACACTGAAGAAATGTAAGTTCAAAATATAATGTTTTGAATAAAGAAATTACTCAGTATTCTAAGATGACAGGTGTATGCCTACACAAAAGAATCTAAAGGAATATGTAGAAAAAATATTAAAATAGTTCAGTCAAGTTTCTAGATTAATGTATAATATAAGGTAAAATATCCATAGGTAAATTGATCACATTTGTATATAACAATGGCAAACAATAAAATAGGTCATTGAAAAGATTTCCTTTGAAACAGCAAAAAACAAACAGCAATAACAGCAAATACAGGTAATAATCCTGTATTTCACAGAAATAAGAATGCTCTTTCAGAGAAAAAATGTAAAACTTAATTAAAGGGCATCTACAAAGAACAAGTAAATATAAATCTATAATAAAGAGAAAGAGTCAATATAATAAACTCTAATTCTTAAAATATGAATCCCTAAGTTAAATGTAAATTTAAGAAAAATGCTAAAAGAGTTTTTCTGGGATTTAAAAGCCTAATCCTAAATTTCATATGAAAGAAGAAAATGTCAAGCAAATCTGATTTAATTCTGGGGGGGGAAATGGTAGAATTGGACTTTCCTTTACCTTGTAGGATGTTTAGCAGCACTTCTGATTTCTACCTCTGTGTTGAGAGGATTAGGCTGTCAAATAAACCCTCAGGACCACTGAGTTAAAATAATTAAAACCATTTGATGTCGGGACAGGTGTACACTAGTACACTAATTAAAAAGGAAGAAACAAGAAACAGACCTACGTTCATGGAAATTGGACATATGTAGAAAGGCTAGCATAAGCTAATGGAGAAAAGTTCAATACAGGAGCTTGTGTCAATTAGCTATTTATGCAAAATGATAAATAAAATAGATGTCTAAGCTATGTACAAAATAAATCTCTGCTTGATTAAAGAACTAAATATAATGACCTGATTGCAAAATTAAAATGATGTATGATGAATCCATCCTGGAAAATCTTCACAAATGCATTCAAATATTTAAGAAGATATTAATTTGTCACTGTTTTTAACAATGGAAACATAGGATTTTACTGTCCGTTGTTAAGACCAATTTTATTTTTGATTCAGTGGAATACTATGTGCCTGTTAATGTGATTAACTATATCTAAAAATCTCATATGAATGAATCTCAAAAATATAATACCAAGGGAATAAAGCAAGTTGAAAAGTATACTTACAGTAAGATATCAGATATTTAAAATGATAAAAAATCAAAAATTAATATACAGTAAGTATATTGTTTATAGTTGCCTGTATGTTAAATATGAAGAACACTGCAAGTATAAATCTTTTCTTTCTAAGAAGGAAGAGAGGGCAACAAGATGATGTGAAATTTTAATTACAGATATACCTAAATATGTAATATTGACAAAAAAAACTTGAAGCAAATGTGGGAAATTTTTCAAGTTGTAAGATATTCAATCAAGCATAAAATACATTCTTTTTCTGTTTTACATTTTGAAATATATTGATAATAAAACTATAAGACATTGGTGGTTATACATATGTCCCTCTCACTACATACATTTTTAATGTTTAGGGACAAAATTAGACCTACTTCTAAATACAAAAATATTTATAAGTGAGTTTAAGTCCTGCCTTGTTCCTAAGAATTCTAATGCATGTTTTACATTTGCATTCTTCCCCTGCAGAAGTCCCATGTGGGAGAAGGAATGGTTTTTGATTTTAGCAGCAGAGAGTCTACATTCTCCAATTTGGACTGGCTAACAATTTGAATTTTCTCTTTCTCACTTTGTGTGTGTGTGTGTGTGTGTGTGTGCGCACATGCATGCATGTGTGTGTGTGCGTGTGTTTGTGTGTGTGTTACTGGGTATTGAACTCAGGGCCTTCTCACTGTGCTACATACCCAGACCTTGTTTGCACCTTTAATTTTGAGAAACAGTTTCATTCAGTAGCCAAATTCTCTGGATTGGGCTCAAATTTGCAATCCTTCTGCCTCAGCCTTCCAGAGTGCTAGGATTATAGGCTTGCATCGCCAGACCCAGCTTCTTTCTTACTCTGAAGAATTGAGCACACACTTAGGAGATCAGCACACATGCCCAAAGCCATTTTTGTTTTTTTGTAACTTGTATCCAAGGATGATTAAAATTTAAGTCACCTATTTCAGATAACTGATAAATCTAACCATATTTTCCTTTGTTTGTACACGAGCTTCTCTTTTTTCTTCCTCACACCTTTCGTCTTTTTCTTGCCTCAACACATTTGTCTCTGTTCTCATTTGCTGTGATGACCTTTCACCAGCCTTATGGTTTTTTCTCAAGCCAAAGTAATGATGCGCATTATTCTTATCTGAGTCTTTCCTCACTTCTGTATTTCCACAACGGATTTAGCTTAACCAGCAGATCACTGATTGGCTGTTTCCACAGCCACGATAGATCTTTATTTCTCTGTTCATTTGTCTTGTTCAGGGGAAGTGGGCTTAGCTCTTCTGTAATTATGTCATCTCAAGATGCACAAGAACTCTTTCCAAGTTTGGGCAAAATACAGAGTGAATATTTCTCAAGAATTCAACTGAAACCCTCCTCTTTAAGTTTTCTATGTTAAACTAAAAGCCAAGAAAAAATACACGGTAATATTTATCTTGCTTTCTACACAGTTTGGCTCAATACTGACTTAGTCATTATGCAGATGCAGACATAAGACTGGAGTTGTTGTCTCATTTTTTCTAACATGGAGCTACTTCTATATTTGATATCCTTTGAAGCTCTTATCACTCTATGTCACAGCTTCTTTTGCCTTGTATTATTTACCCATTAAGATTGGTAAATTATAGGCAATTCAATATTACTTAGACATATATATTGCCTGATGAAATGAACAAAATTTACAGGTCTTGATTTATTTCGACAGGACCCAAGTCAAGTTTCAGTTGGGGTAAACAACAGAGTAATTATTAAAAAGTCAACCAGATTACTTACATACTTGGTGGGAATTTAAGTAGTACAGCTAATAGGAAAACAGTATGGAGGCTCTTCAAAAATTAAAAATATAACTAGCAGTAATCCCACTGCTGTCTATATATCCAGAGGATATAATATTGCCATCTCAAATGATATTGGCCCTTTTAGTGCAGTATTATTCACGCTGGCCAAGATAGAAAAATGGCTGAAGTATCCATAAATGGATGAGGAAGAAAAGAACATGTGAGATGTATAGACAAAATATTATTCAGTCATAACAGAGAGAATTTTTGCTATCATTTCATGTGATGTATCTAAAATAATCATTTTCTACAAATTGTACAAATTCTATAAATATGTACAATTTTTAATTTTTATTTGTTAATCATACCATCATACCTCACTAAAGGTGGAGGGGGAGAGAGAGAGAGAGAGACAGAGACATTGCTGTGACCTCCATAATGCTTACTTCTAAATCTATCCAGCGCCTGAGCCCCACTCCCCACTTAGGAAAACCAGCGGAGTTCACGCTGAAGCCAAATTACAGGGCTCCTGAAAATTTGGGCCTGTAATAGTGCCCCACCCCCAGGAGACCGAAGCAGTCTCTGCCGAGCATCCTGAAGAGAGCAGCAAAAGCAAGTGAACAGCCCTAACAATTTAGAAAGACCAGAAACCAACATTGCAGTGCACTGTCTGAAAGCCTTGATGCGAGGATAAATCATCATTTGCTTTATTTCTCACCATAAAACCCTAAACAAATCTCCGTTGATGTGTTGGTGAGTCCTTACTTACAGTCATATGATGTTACCATTTTCTATTCCAAATTGCAAATTCAGTTCTCAGATTCGATTATCCCGGAGACAGCCAACCAATAAGCTTAACAGTATTTGAAAAGAAAGACAAGGTTTTGCACCGAGGTTTATAAACACATGTGTAGATACAAAATCAGTAAATGTAAGCCTCAAAAAATTTTTAAAAATTAAAAGACTGTTTCTAGCTCCAGCCTGGGACAGGATAGAGGAGAGGATTTTAGTGGCAAGACATGACAGTCTCCTAGATTCATGGGCTACAAGGACAACATTCTGACCTGATGCTGTGTGAGACAAATTCTTTGTGGTCATTGGTAACACATCGGGATTCCAAAACTCTTTAAAGAAATTTCATTTTATTTTGTTTACCTAGCATTGTCCATGTTCATTTCACCATGGAAGGCTTTCCTTGCATCCTTATCAACAATTCTCAGAGCATTTGTTCATAGAAGTCATTTTGAAACACAATGATGCAGAGTAAATAATTTTAAATTGTGGATAATAGATCTCTGAAAATAAGACCATATCTCAAGATATTCTCTTTTCTTGAAAAGTCACAAATATCCACAACACATATTTCGAGGCAAACCTGTTTAGGAGCTTGCTACTTAATGTATGGTTCTCGGAACAGCAACTCTGATACCACCCTGGAAATTCTTAGAAATGGGGAGATTGGTCCTGTCCCACAGCAACTGAGAGTCTGGTGTTATTCCCAAGCTGTCTGAGTGATTTCCATGAACAAAATGTTGGAGAAAGTCTGTTTCATAAAACTTATATTTCTGAGGTTCGCAAGACTTAGGTTTCTTAAAGTTTTATTAGTATATGCTTATGTTACATAATGACTACGTTCATTGTGAGGAGTTGGTAGGTGCACATGACACATCTTCATTCTTTGTATGTTCTCTTTCCCCTTCCCCTCCACCCTCCAGAATATCTCTCCCTCACCTGGGCCCCTTATCATTTGCAAAAGATCTCACTCCCTGTTTTCTATCTTTTAATTTTGTTCCTTAATTCATTTATGTTTTGGGTTTCTCATATAAGAAAAATTAATTTGCTTACAAAAAAGAGAAAGACATATATAGATACATGATATACATAATCTTCATTTCATTCACACTCTTATAAGAGGGCTAGATGTCAAGTCTAGAAATAGTCCAGTAGTTTAAAATAGTTCAAAAATATACATCTTAACATTTATTCATTCAAGATTATTTAAATCACTTTTAAAATGCTTTCTTTGGATTAGTGCTGTCCTCTGATCAATTAGATAAACACTTTTCAATTGATGCACACATAATTTAATAATTAGATGACTATAAAAAATCTGTCACATTGAAAACAAAAATAGTGCAAAGTTATGGCAAGGAATTCAATAGGTATGGAATATTTCATACATATGATAAATACTAGCTGCCAGAATGTGACTAAAGATCTGGAAAAATCCTCATCTCACTCAGAAGTAGTGGGGAATTAGTCGATGTATGGGTTAGAGGGCAGAATAAGAGACTCTCTTCCTCCCAAAGTTTCTGTGTTAGTCTTTTGAGTTACTGTCTTGCTCATTGACTCACTCTCCAATTATTTTTTTTTTTTTGATCAATGACTTTCTGAAGATAGTAGCTTCCCAGTAAATGAATGTCTGGCTTTTCCCAGCACTATCTAGTGGAGAACTGGGATCAGAGTTCATACTTGTAAATCTAGAGCTAAGAGCTCTTAGAGAAAGTATTATGAGTTATTCAAGGGTAAAACATTGGCATAACTTAAAAATGGAAAGATAGCTTTGCAGGCAATCAAACTAATGAAAGTTGTGAGCCAAAAATCATTGTGTATGTGTGTGTGCCTGTGTGTGTGAGCATGAGTGTGTGTATTATTTCAAAAATTTACAAAACTTGGTGTAATAATAATTTGACACTTGAGGAAATTTATACCTAAAGAAGTTATGTTCACATCTAGTCAGTGGCAGTATTAGCAATCCTCCTGGCTCTGACTCTAAATCTATCACCCCACCATTGTATCCAGGGTTTCTTAACCTCAGCATTGTTGCCATTTGGGTAGGGTGGTTCTCTGTTATGGAGGAGCTTCATTCTATGGAGTGTAGGATATTTAGGAGCATCCCTGACCTCTGTCCTCTAGATGCCAGTCAGACATCTGCCTTATCTCCAGTGTGATAACCAAAAACCTATCAAGACATAACTAAATGTCCTCTGAGGAAGAAGTTGTCCCTGATGGGGAACTACTGTTCTATTTACAGTCTGGATCTTTAAAATGAGCATGTAAAAGTAAATCATCTCTTGAATATAAGCCACTGATATAAACACATTAATGTAGATGGCTTAATGGATTTGCCTGTAATCACTTCTGTTACAAGTCCTTCCCTTAAGAAATTATTTTGTCCTAATTTTCAATCTCGTAGTGAAGAATAATTGTCTCTTCCATCTTCAGCCATGAGGGATGGGAATGTGATCTAAATCAGGAGAATCCAGCTTGTTCCAGGCTCTTTCTTTTCTGAGGTGAAGATAGTTAGACAGTGTGCTAAGGATCAGCCCATAGGAAGTTTTCTATGAATAATTTCAATGAACAGAAATAATAATTGCTTCCATATTTCAAATTTCCAGAAATGCCCCTATTCCCAATATAATGAAGTTCAATGAAGTTCAGTGGTTTATTTCCATCTTGATTATGTTGTCTACTCAATGATTTTCCATCATAAAAAAAACTTATTTTCTACTTCAGGTAATTTTAAGTGTGCTTTCACTTACAACTAAATAATTCCAGATAATAGAATTTTAAGAGACAAGATCTCAGAAAGCCACGATCTTGAAAGAGTCATTCTTTCCTGTTCTCAAATCCTATCCCCAGATCCCCCCTCAGAAATCTAGGAGTGAAAAGTCAGAGCAGAGTCCACCTTTATCTTTTTCAGATATTACCTAATAAAGTCATACAGAAGTGTCCGGCACATTATTAAAGAATTGTTAAACAGGGCTAACCAAAATATAAAAGCAGGATTATTTTGATAAAGTTTAATTTGTGGTATGTGTTAACTAAAGAAAAGTGTTCATATTTATATAAAAAAAGAATGGCACGATCAGATTTTAAGGCTTAGACAATGCTAAGTGATAAGTGTGGCAAAAATGTTCCAAAATATACAGAAAATGGTATCTGAACTATGCAAAGGAAAAGGTGACCAGTGACCCCAGAGGGAGATAAGGATAGAAAGCAAGGTACTTGCCATGCAGATAAAACAGTGGGAGGGAAATAAAGCATAACACTTAAGTACTCTGGAAATAGAGGTATCCTAAGACATAGAGGACACCTTCTGTTGAAGCCAAAGTGCAAGGACGTGTTTATAAATAAAAGATGGCTACAATAGTCTGTAGTGGAGATTTCTTAGGGATTTGGGGGATAGCAGGTAGACCCTCACATTAATTTTAGGGGGTTATCATGAGTTTTACCTTGTAAAGAACTTTAACTCTAGAAAACCAAAAAAAGTACTTGGAACACAGAGGGAAAAAGACAAGAAATCACTTGTGTTGTCTTAGAATAGACCAGGATTCGTGGCAGAAACTTCAATGTTCCTTTTAGGTGTTGCAGTTTAGTTTGTTGGAAAAGATAGAAAAGCACAACGTTTGGGGTGATCAGGAATGAAGATTAAATCTCTGGTATCAGAAATACTAGTGTTATGTCTTCCGAGAACCAAAAGCATGGTTTGAAATGAGGAGAGAAGTAGAAGACAAAGAGAGAATCAGGAAGAGATAGGCAAAGAACTTAAAAAGTAGGAAAAACAAGAAAAAATAGGAAGCTCCTCATATTTATGAGCCTTAACCCAAGAGTCCAGAATGGTTTCCTTCTTTCTTTCTTTCTTTCTTTCTTTCTTTCTTTCTTTCTTTCTTTCTTTCTTTCTTTCTTTCTTTCTTTCTTTCTTTCTTCCTTCCTTCCTTCCTTCCTTCCTTCCTTCCTTCCTTCCTTCCTTCCTTCCTTCCTTCCTGTCTGGCTTTCTGTCTTGCTTTCTGTCTTTCTTTCTGTCTTTCTGTTCTTTCTTTTCTTTCTTTCATTTTCCTGGGTGCTGGGAATCAAACTCGGGGCCTTGTACTTACTAGGCAAGTGCTCTTCCACTGAGCTAAATTCCCCACCCCAAAATGGTTTCTTAAAGAATATATTTCTCCTTGCCTCTAAGCTCTACCTTATTCCCTTCCATGCCTTCCAGTCTCTCATTCTTTAGCTCCTTAAATAAGACCTTCGATGGCTCCCTTTCTGTAAGACTCACAAGCCAGCCTGAAACTGCCATTTATCTAAAGCCCATTATTTGACCCTGTGGTGGAAACGAAGGGTCATGTAAGTTGTATGGAGAAACTTTTCAAAACGAGGACTGCTTCTCCTTTAAGCAAATCCATCCTGATTATCTTGTTGTTTTAGATGTTATGGATCTGATTTTTCTTCTGGAATCCACCAACCATTATAAGTCTACAAATTATAACATGAGTATAACTGCTTTTCCGTACAAGGTGGTAGTAGGAAGAATGGAATGTTTTTCTTAAGCAAGAATTTTATAAGGTCACGTGTATTAAGTAAAAGCCTTGTAAGAGCTATTGTTTTCCCAGTTACCAAAAACAAAACAAAACAAACAAGAATGTCATTTCCAACATAATAGAAATAGATTGCTAAAATAACAGGAATTCTACATTGTTTTACAATACAAAACAAAAACGAAGCGTGTGGAAGAAAGCTTAAGGCCAAGTCTTAATTTTGGTGAGCAACTGAAGCATTCCTAGCAAAATGTTACATTGTCTCTTTTTTGCAAAGCTGTGCCCAGTGATATGGCTGCCATGGGAAGTGAGAAGCGTCTTCCTGACGGGAGCGGATCCACCAAGACTGTTTAGCACAGTGACAGTGACATTGGGTATTAAGTCAGAAAGAAGGCCTGGATCTTCAGCATCTCTAAAGGATTATTGTCTCTTTGACCCTCTCAGGACTTTAATCTCTGAACTTCGTAACTGAGGCTCAGATTTGTGTAATAGTAACAATAGGCCCTATCTGTCTCATTGGATTAATGTCAGCTTTATGTAGAATATTCGGTTTGGGAAAAGGAGCGACTGCAGGCTTCAAACATCAAGTTGATTGCTCCAAAGTGTACATACAATTGCTTACACAGTAAGCCAGAAATGACTGAAAGTGATTGTCCTATAGGAAAATATATGCCGTATAATGTTCCCTTGTAGTTTTTCTATTGAATTCAAAGTCTTGGAAGCAAAGTGACAGGTGACCTTAGCCCCATGCCTTCACTCTGTGACGAGACTTAGCCTGAGTTCTAGTTGAGCCTTGGAACAGAAATGAGGGAAAGCAGACCCATTCGACTTTCTGGCCACCACTCTAATCCTACAGTATATTATGGCTTAAATATTTCTGTGACTATCTGAGTCCATTCAGGGTTCTATAATCAAACATCTTTGACTAAGTAATTTATAAGTTACAAAATGTATTTCTCACAGTTTGGAATCTGGGATGTCTAAGATCAAGGTACCAGCAGATTTGGTTGTTTAACGAGGGCTCATTTTGCATGAATATTCTTGCTGCTTCCTTACCTGGTTGGAAGGGCCAAACAAGCTCCTTTGCAGCACCGATGCCTTTCATGATGTCGGAGTCCTGGTGGCCTAGTCGTCTCTGAAGGCTACACTTCCTATTACCATCACCTTGGGATTAGATTCCAACACATGAATTTTGAAGGGATAGAAACTTTCAGACCATACTATTTGTCCTGCCCCCACTTTATGTTCTTCTCAAATGCAAAATACTTTCATTCCAACCCTGTAGCCCCAGTCTTAACTCATTCTAACACTCAAACTTTGAAAGTTCCAAGTCTATTTAAATCTTGTATGGGTGAGACTCAAGTTTGATTCATTATGACAAAAGTGGTCCCTGTTGTGACCTTTGGAAATCAAGTAAGTTACATGCTCCAAACACAACAATGATGGGGCAGGCATTGGACACATAGTTTCATTACAAAATAGAGAAATAGGAAAGATGAAAGGTGTAGCGGGTCTCAAATAAGTCCCAAGCCCAGCAGGGCCTACAATGTTAAACTTTAAGACTGGAGAATAATCTGTTACTTGATGTTCTGCCTTCCAGATACTCTGGGGCAAGCTTGGGGACCCTGGGGCCCTGGGAAGCCGCTCCAATGACCTTGCTGGGCCGAGCCCAGGCTCTCTTTTTTGTAGGCTGGAGACTAACACATGTACCTCTCCCAGGCTGCAGTCACATTCTGGCTGCTGTACAGGTCTGGCTAGTAGGGTAGCCCCACTGGCATGGCTCCACTAGGTATGCTTCTGTAGGAAGTCTTTGTGGTGGCCCTGCCCATACAGCAGTTCTCTGTCTGGTCCCACATCTCTCCAGGGCATCCTTCAAACTCTCGATGTAGGTGGCCATGGTCTTACTGCTTGGGCAGTCTGCGGGCCAGTGGTGGTGACATCTTGCAGATACCATCAAAGTTTGCTGATTGCATCCTCCAGAAAGATGGGTCGGACCAAACCTGGGCCCACGTGTGTCTCACCTGGAGCGACTGAGAGGTGCTGTCCTAAGACGTTAGGATAAGGGACTTGCGGAAGTACTGGGTGGCAGGCATCAGGTTTCCTCAGGTACAGGAAGCTCTTCTTTTGAGGCTCTTCACTCCCCTGGGTCTTGTTGCTCTGCACCTGTGAGGAGAGTGTCAGGCCGAATGACCTCAGCACTGATGCTGGGACCATTTCTCCATTATCCTGATGAATAGCATCTAGCATCCTTCTGTCCACAGCAATCTTCTTATCAATAAATGGCTTGGACACATCTTGAACATGCTGTTTTTCATTCTTTACTACATGCCCAAGATGAGAAATTTCCAAACATTTAAGTTCTGCTTCCCTTTTGATGATAAATTCCATCTTTAATTCATTTCTCTCTTCTTATATTTTACTCCAGGGCAGACAAAAAATCCATATGCACCCTCAACACTGCTTAGTTTTTTTCCTGCTAAAATTCCTGTTTCTTGACTCAAAATCTCTATCTTGCCAAAAACACTGGGGCGCAAACCTAACGTAGCTGTGTTTTTTGCCTTTTTATGAAAAGGAGCATTAGTGGCTAGCCGGCCACTTTCAGAGTCGGTCACCGTGTGTATGTGGAGAAAGTGCTGCCCTTTACAAATGACTGTTGCCATTTCTTCAAGCTGTTCTTTTGTCTCACATAAGGCCATCCACAGAAAACCACAAGCAACCAGCCCAAATTGCTGAAGCACTTTGACTCCCTGTTACGAGTGACCTACAGTATTTTCTTCATTGCTTTTTGTTATACTGTCAAATTCCCCCACCAGGCTTTGTTCCTGTTGGCCAGTTCTGAACATGCGATCAAGATCTCCAGCTGTGCATCTCAGGAATGTGCCTACCTCTACATGTGCCGCCAAATCTCTCCATATGAATGCGCATGAGTTTCCTCATTAAAGACCCTCGCTGTCTTTGGGGAGACACCACTTTGACAGGTTACTTCGGTGCTTTCCTTACCTGGAAATAAATCTCTCTTCTCTCTTTCATCCCTAGGTTGTGCTTATTGGCTTTAACTCATTGTGATGGGTAACAGAATCATCTTTCTTTCAGTTTTCAACATATTCTTCATTTTTGTCCCAGACCTCGTGGGCATGGCCTTACTATTAAGATTTCCACCTACATGCTGTTCACAACCTCTAAGGTAATCTCTGTAAAGGTGGAGTCTATCTTTGAAGCTCTCCTCTTCTTCTGAGCCCTCGCTGGAATTGTCCTTAGGCTCTGCTCACGGCTATGTAGCCTTTCTCTAGCATGCAGATTCCCTGTCGTGTGCCAGACCAGTTTAGTGAGGACACATGCATTTGTACTTGGGTGTTCAGCTTGAAGTCCACACACACGGATGTATCTTTACCAGTCTATATGTGAATATTTCTGCATATGTATTAGTCAGCTTTGACACACAACTTTAGAGAAGAAAGTTTTATTTTATAAAACGGTTTAAGAGATTTTAGTCTGTGTTGGCCAGCTCCACCGCTTTAAGCTTGTGGCAAGGCTCAGATATCACAACAGAAGGGCATGGCAGAGGAAAGCAGCTTAGCTCATGGTGACCAGGAAGCAGAGAGGAAAAGAAAGAGCCAGGCAGGAAAAGGCAAAGGACAAGATATTGTCACCAAGGTGGTTTCCCCTAACTCACTGCCTTCAACTAGGCCCCACCTCCAAAAATCCATTTAAATATAACAATTGATTAATCCACTGATTTGATGAGGTCAGAGCCCTGATTCTGCAGTCTTCTCTATAGGCCTCATGTCCCAACATTACCTCATTGGAAATCAAGCCTTCAACACATGATCCTTTTGAGGCACATTCTGGATGCAAACCATAAGAAAGTGGCTATGAAGATAGACGTATGTGTGTCCATGAGTATTCGTTAGTTGATTGAATATGCACACATTTATAAATATATGTCATAAAGACAAAGGCATGAAGGGCAAGAATGTTCTCTAATTGAACTTGCAACTGAAATTTAAGGAAGCATGATGCTATTTCCCAGCCAAGAAGCTGACTTATACTTCTCTTTCCCAGGAATTTGGGAAGAATGCAATGGAAATTAACTTTGAAAAGCACAAAAAATAAACAATTCTTCACACTATGCCTTTCATGTTGAACTTTCCCTCCATCTGTTGGGACTCCTCAGAGTTGATTCATTTATTATCCAGAAAAAAATAGAATAAGAAGCAAAGGTGAAACCATAGAGAACACAGAAGCCTACCTGATCAATTTGGCAGTTCATTCTATTAATTGCAGAGCAAGTGGCACCAGTGCTGAGACGATGTTGGAAATATTGGAAGCAGCCTCTCTTACTTAGTTTTCCATTTCTATAATGAAATACCTCAGAATATTAACTTATATAAAGAGGTAAGGTTTATTTGGCTCATGATTCAAAATGTTCAAGTCCAAGACTGAGTGGTGTGATTGCTTTTGGCTTCTGGTGAAGGGCCAGATGGCAACAGCAGAGTGCATGTCCGAGAACCACTCACATCATGAGCCAGGAAGCCGAGAGAAAGAAGATGAGACAAGGAGAAGAGTCTCCTTTAAGGGAACACCCCCAAAGATCAAAGGTCCTCCTACAAGGGCCGTCCTCCGAAGAGTCCACAACACTTCCCAGTAGCACCCTCCTGAACACCAAGCCTTTACTACATGGGCCTTTTGGGACATTCAACATCCAGACTATAGGACAGCTCTTCTTTCTAGCTATCAGAACAATATCAGAATCAGATCTTAAACTGTTGGGATGCATGAAAAAGGAAGAAAGTCTAATCCAAATTCACAATATTAATAATAATAACAAATCTTCTGATGGCACTTACTTTGGTCAGTACTATTTCAAGAATTGTAGAATTCATTATTTTCTCTTGTTATTATTTATAGATCTCCAATTTTATTTAAGGCATGTTACTCTGTCAATTTAAAGATATAATCGCCTCTAAATCAGTAATTGTGGCAACTAAATGAAGTCTACATTAAGTCCATTTAAGTGAGGTAGGAACTCAGGTTCAAAGATGTTGAGCTAGCAACATGACCAGGTTCCCAGTGGTGGAACAGTGGTTTGAATTCAAGTGTAGTATATGCAAAGTGCCTTTATTTTCAGGGCTTACTCTCCAAATTCCCATTTCACTAGTTTGGCTTGATTTGGCAACGTAGAAAATTGTATCAGTCAGGGAAGACTTGTAAGGGGGAAAATCACAAAATTATCCACAAAATTCCAGATGTTCTGGCTATATTTCATTTCCACATGCACACTGGCTGGAGATTACCTGAAATTTTTCCTGAAATATAGAGCATTATACTTCAGAACAGTTCCAACCCAATTAGGATGCTCATGTACCCAAAATGAGGATGGTTCATTTTATCTCTTAGCTTTATCTCCATTTCCATCAACTCAGGCAACTATTATCCAACCTTGATGTAGAGGGAATGCAGAAATGACTGCTCCCTTCAAGCCTGGGAAAAATATGTTTTTGTGAATTTTTCTGAGTATATTTTAATTTGTAGCTGTATTCCTCAATATATGGTGAGACAACTACCCTCTAAGTTTCCCTTTAGCACTTCACGCTAAATATCATCCTATAACAGACAATGACATGTTCATGAAAATCACCAGTTAACATACATGCTAAGCTCTGTCTTAGTTATGCTATCTATTCCTACTAACATAAGAGTGTGAATGTAGGAAAAAAAGAAAATATGAGCTGTATAAAAAAGGCAAAAGAAATTGTTGCTACCCCAGTATCTATTACTCAGAAAATATCTGTTACTAAGAAATAAAATACATGGTCTCTGTTATCTGTCTAACTTCAATTACGTAGGTTACTATACTTCCTTCTCAAATCAAAGATTAAAACCATCTGGAAACATTCCCACCTCCTTTATTCTCAGCCTTTGGCCAATTGGATTAAGTGATTGTAATGCTTTTTCTGCAACCTGGATAAGACCTCAGAATCCTTCTTAATGCAGTGTATCACAAAACCACTGATAATAGATAATTATCACTTTATGAAGCTTACCTGCCAAATCTGTCAGGGATCACTAATGTAAAGAAAAGTTTTGCATGTACAATACTTGGCACTCTTGAAAGAGCCTGAGTTGCCCCAACATGTGACAAAAAGGTAACATTCTGGCAACACCAAGGAGATAGAGGTGTCTTTGATGTCATTTCAGACAAAGCAATAGATTTCAACACAGCTTAGATGATAAATGACCTATTATAGAAAAATACACTTGTTTCAAATAAAACATTTTTATTTATCAAGCATATTACATTTATAAACTCTAAGTTGAAAAAAGAATCTCATCACTGCACCCTCACCTCATGGGCGTTACTGTCAAGGCTCTCACCATTTTATACCTGGGCGCCCCAAACTCTTAGCCAAGTGCCTTTGTGTGTTTGCGTTATACAACTCATTTACATTGCTTTGATCCCATGATCATGAGACAGTTGTATACTTATTTGCTTCCTTGCTTCTACTGATCATGCATGTGAGTATTCTCTTTCACAAAAGCTACATTTCATACTTCGATTCTACATTAATCTGCTGCAATTCTAATTTCTTTAATTCATTTGTCTTAGTCACTTTCTCATTGCTGGGTCACAGTGCTTGACACCCACAACTTAAAGGAAGGGAGATTTATTTCGATTCACAAAATTTCAGTCCATGGTTAGCTGACTCCGCAGTAGAAACAGGAGGGCAGAGGGACATGGCAAAAGAAAGGGTGCTCAACATAGTAGGCAGGGAGAAGAGAGCAAAGGGAGGGTTGGGGAAAAGAATACATCCATCTAGGTCACACCCCAGTGAGCCACCTCCAGGCTACTCTATCTCCTAACAGCATATGTTCAAGCCACTGAGCTCATCAATGGACAGATTCACTGATGGATAGAGCACCCCATGATCTAATCACCTGCCCACACGTGAAATTTTCGGGAGGCGTTTTTCATTTAAACTACAACACCATTAAAAATGTAATTTTGCACAATTCTACAAGCTGTTTCCCTCTAACTATGTTTTTCTTTGACTATGGCAGATCTAGGGTTTCAATAAACTCCATCCAGAACCAACTTTCTGAAGTAGCGACCGGTGTTGGTCACTTTTCATCACTGTGCCCAAAGAGCTGAGAGAGCCAACTCAGAGGAGGAAATATTGATTTTGGTTAATGGTTTCAGGGGTTTCAGTTCATGTTCAGCTGGTTTCATTGCTGTGGGCCGCAGATGAGAAGGGTGAGCACAGGAGAGCTGCATAGTTCAGCGCAGCCGGGGAGAAGAGGAGATGGGAGAGCCAGAGACAAAGGGGCAGAGTCCCCAAGGCGGCGAGCCTAAGGTCCACTCTTTGTAACTAGGTGCACCTCTGTTTCCATCACCTCCCAAAATGCCATCAGATTATGATCTCATGGATGTATTAATTCCCTGATGAAGTTAGGGCCTTGTGAAAGCCCCACCTCTGGTCATAGGAGACTTTTGGGAGACATTTGGGATCAAATCCATAATGTCACCTGTTCCTTTCATTATACTCTAGGCTAACACATGTAGCTAAGTGGCTAAGAAAAAGAATTTGGTGAGAAAAATGAGATTTCTGCAACTTTTGGGTTATGTGACCTTTAGTGAACCTCAAAACTTCAGTCAGACTCCAGTTTTTGCTTGAAATGTAGTAGAAATAGTTTTTATTAATAATGCCATTATGATGAATAGATGTGCTTAGAGGTTCCATTAGTTAGCACTTAGTGTATATTAGCTATGTCATTATTCCTTCTTTATAACTCCCTTGACATTAAATTACTACATGGAGAATATGGCGATGTGTGAATAGCATCATATCCCTAATGATTTTAGGCTCACGAGACCAAAGTTACTTTTGTGACTTAACTGTAGGGATATGAAATAGAATAATTGGGGGGAGGGGAATTGGGAACTTTTTATGGTTTTCAAGCTTCTGCCAAGTGAATGTGAGGCCTCTAGAACACACAGTGGAAGCTCCTTGGTGGTGAGACATCTACTTTACATATAATTACTTAAAAGGACATTTTAACTATGGTAACAATTTCAACTGACTTAATGCCATTTCAAAGTCATTTAGAGTCAGAAAAGCCACTTTCTCTTGAGGGAAGTTGTCTTCCAAAGACTTCTCATGTCAGGTTGGCCTAGTACAATCAGGAAAAAGCACAGGTAGGCCATCAATCATTTAAAGGCATTCATTAGGCACCTAAAATGGTATAATGTAGTACTAAGTACTGTGCAAAGTGAATCCGTCAGACAGAGCCTCAGTAACATAGTACTTTCTGTTCTCCAGGGAGCAAGGGAAAGAAGCTTTGTGCTTTGTGAGAAATGATATGTTGTGGAAAAAGCAGTCTCTCAAATGTTGCGAGAACTAGCTTTTTACCAGATTCGTTCTTCAGCAATTCACCTTACTTCACTTTGTCGGTCTCCTCATTGAAAAGTAGAATTATAAAATCTCCCTACCTCCCAGCATTCTTAATGCTTTGAAAACTGCAACAAGCCACGAATATTTACATATCACTTTTCTGCAACAATTATTTTAATTAAAAAGTGGCCAGAACAAAGAGGACCTGAGCAGTAATAACTAATTATAAGTATTGATTTGGGGACTAGTGATTTATCTCAGTGGTAGAGTGTTTGTCAGCATGCTTAAAGCCCCAGGCTCCATCCTCAGCACTGATAAAAAACATAGCATATGAATCCAATAAGGTGAAGTATGGTGGGAATTATTCTGTGTTGGTCAGAGGTAACAACTTAGTAAGTTGAGAGCAAAGAGATCATGCTTTTTTTGGATATTTTGTGATACCTTTGTAGGGATACGAAATAGAATAATTGGGGGGAGGAGAATTGGGAACTTTTTATGGTTTTGGACTTCTGTTTGTTAAGTGAATATGAGGGCTCTGGAATACACCGCTCTTGGGGAACTCCTGGTATTTATTTCTAATCATCTTTGAGGTTCCAGAGACAGGACCAAATAGACACCTGTATCCAGGGACCTTTTGACAGGAACAATGAGACAAGAATCCTTCAATAGCTTCCTGTGGCTTTTAGGACACAGACTCTTCATCCATCTCCTGCCGTACTCCTTACTCTCCACACCCCAGCCTCATCAGCAAATGCTTACAATCTTTCTGATGCTTCCTCCTGAAGGGCTTTTGCAAATGATGACCCTCTAGACCCTCTTCCCTTACTCTCTTGTTTAATTAAGCCGCACCCCTCCCGCATATTCGCTTCTTCAAGAAAGCATCCTCCAGGTCTCCAGTCTGAATCAGATCCCAGTCCTTAGTCAATTCTAAGAACAGTCTGGTCAGTTCTTTGCTTATTTATCCAAAGTGCTTAAAGTCACAGATTTTGTGCATGGTTAGCCCAGCCACTCATTAGGCTGGAAGCCCCCCCGCAACAGAGAAGCAGTTTCACGTGACACATAATAAAATGTCAGCAGCTGCTCAATAATAATTGCCAAGTGCCTAAATGGATAACTGAGTAAATGAAAAAGGAAACTGCATACTTTATAAATTATAGAATTTTTTATTGTATTGGTTACATATATTTAATATAGAAGATTTCAAATATACTAATGAATAAAAATAAAATATTTTATTTCTATCATATGAATAGTAATTCATTGCCTTTAATTTATTATTTTACTGATCATTTACTAATGTATTAGTAAATGATAATTATTTGAGATATTATTATATATTACAATAATATGCATCCTTGCATAACAGTAGTATAGTATATGTATAATCACATACAAATATTTATGCATGTGTGATTTTGGATTACTGGGTATATAGTGTTCATAAGCCTGTTTATAACTTGGAAATATATCTTGAAAATGTTTCAAGTTATTAAATGTTCTTCGCTGAAATTATTTTAATAGCTAAGTAATGTGGTTTTTCTAAGTATCCTAATTTGTTTATTTGGTAGTTTATTGTTGGCACTTGGGTGATTTAAAATATTTTATGATGAACATACCTGGAAAAAAATAACTGTTTTGATAAATTTTTCTTTCCTTTTTCCTAAGGATAAGTTTCTAAATGTAGAATTACAGAGTCTAATATTTTGGTGCATACTGCCAGATTTTTCTTAAAGGGAAACTGATCCCAAAGTTTTCTCACAGTAGTAAGAACATCTAGTTACATGCATTTTGACAGTATTATTTCTATTCTTCTTTCAAATACTTCCAATTTTTAGGCAAAGTTTGTATTTTACTTCAATTTGTACATTTTCATATTTTAAACAGAGTTGAATTTATACATGAACATGAACATACATGGACCTATACATATTTGTTTATATACATGTATATTTACCATTTTACAAATAACACGTATTGTATATATAGCTTTTGCTTTCTGCATTTGAGATGTTTGTCTTTTTTCTTAGCGATATATATATAAAACTTTGCATATACTTATACATTATAACTTTAGATGTATTTTAAAGAGACTATATTTGCAGTGAATTATATTTTCTAAATTTGTTGATTCTTTGAAATTTTGAATTATTACTTTGTTGTGCAGTGACATATACATATGAAATGATATTTTGTTTCATTATTCTTAGATATTTTATGCTGTGTATGTGTTTTACATCTTAATAAATATTTCATATTTATGCTGCTGTAAGTTCAGTGTTTTTTTTTTTTTGGCTAAGTAATTTTTCAGTTCCATCAAATATCACTTTTACAAAAATCCATTCTTCTCTTGGTATGCTGCTCTTAATAAATTGTGATTATTATATATATATTTGACTTCAATGATCTACTATTCTAATGTCAGAAAAGTACCTTTATTAATGTAATTTCATTATGTGCTATAATATGGGGTAAGCTCATTATTCCTTTTTTAATTAAAGCTATTTTTTCTTTCTCTACTTATTGTGATACACTGATTTTTATAGATAAAAAGAATTCATCAGGTTTCATTGCACTTGTCATTGCATTTTTAAATTAGAGATTAGATTTGTGCCTTTGTTCAAATCTTTTCTCTGTTTCCAAAAGCTTTTCATTTTCCTTCTTAACCCCTACACATTATTTGTCGATTTTATTCCTGAATATTCAATCTCTGTTTTTGCCATTATGAATGAGATTTTTTTTCTTGTCATTACATTCTTTCTGAATAGTATAAAAATTATTGTATTTTATGAATTTAATATGTAATTAATAACTTAACTTCTAGAACTTATTTTATTGCAAATAGATTATGAATTTGTACTCTTTTCTTTCAGTTCTGGCAGTTAAACACAGGGCCTTGGGTCCTGTTTTTGTATGGTTATTTCTGATGCTGTTTTCTCTTCTTATTGTTTGTTCAAGAACTTTCATATCAATATTAATGAGTGAGTAGATATGTTTTAATTTTCAAATTTAAGAGTAATCCCTTTTATGCTTGTATACTAAGTTTGATTTGGGTCTCCAGATACATATTTTTATTATGATTCGGACAAAACATTCTATTCTTGGTTTACTAAGATACTGTAAATAAGAAATGGTTGTTAAATCTTATCAAAATCATTTTCTAAGTCATCATGTTTCCAAGACTATTATTTCACAATTAATATTAACCTTTTGGTTCATTTATAAATGTCTACAAATAATTCCAGTGGCTGAATTCAGTCTATTACTAAAGTCTCTTGGGTGCTTGCCTTACATGTAGGTTAACGGAAGGATATTTTTGTATCTGAAATGCTGTAGGCAGACTTGCAGGAAAAGAATTGAGACTGTTAATATAAGTAGAACATCTTTATAGGTGAGCTGTGTTGGCAGAGTTAATCTAGAGAGATTGTCAGTTTCAGTACCGGACAAACATTAATGATTATCACAAATATCCTTCAATCCTAAAGGTCAGAGGTAGGTCAAATTTGGCAACGAGTAATTTAGACAAATAGACAACTTTTAGGTGATGCCTATGGACAACAGAGAATGACCTACTAGATCAGGGGTCTAAGGACCACGTCAAGACTTCAGAACAAAGTGATATAAGCAGGATTCCTTAAAGGAAGACTGGTGTTTAAAATACGGAATTACAAGAAATCTACAAATTTTCGGATCTTTTTACTCCGGGGTCTTTGTGCTGCCTAGGCTGACCCTGTACTCCCGGGCTCACCTGATCCTCCTTCCTCAGCCTCCTGAGTAGCTGGGATCACAAGTGCACCCTACTGTGCCTAGCTCATGTTTGGCAGATCCTGATTGACTATATTTGCATCTCTTAAATTAGGCAGCGATCTGGCTCAAAAATAATTCAGAATACCTCAGTCCACCACACAAGGTGGATATGTTTATAACAAGAGGAAAAGAAGTGACATACAGAAAGGGAAGTGAGGCACAGGACAGCCTGAATGCCGGTTACAGCTTGCATCTGTCTTATCATGGTTTGAACTCTGGGCCACTTATGACTGGCTGAATCTCAGCGACTCATTGTAAGAGTAGGTTGTAGTCTGTTTATACACCAAATTAGGCTACAGGTCTCTATGAATGGAGAAAACTTTAGGGCAAGTGAACTATATAAGGAGGCAACTTTAGGCCAAAATTACCACTGATAACTCAGAAAAGTGACTGATGTGGGAGCAAAATATGGGTCAGAGAAAAAAATCTACCTCCGAAAAGGGATCCCAGATGAGGGAATAGGCATGTGGTCACTGAAGCCCCCATGATCACATCAGCACTTCTGGGGTGAAGCCGTGACTCAGGCAGCAGAGAAAGACTAAGCACCAGCTCTCTCTGACAGTAACCGGAGGACACAATAATTCCTCTCCGACTGGCAAAAACACCCTGCTTCTTAGCGCTTCCAGTTTTCAGGCTGTTTTCTTTATCCTTGGAAATAAATCTTAGCCCGGGGAATCCAGTAAAGGAGAACCAATGAGAGGGGAGAATTGAGGCAGAAAGCTCACAGAAATAATCTCATGAGTTCTAGCTTTTCAAATTCATACTGGAACTGAAGTAAAATGATGTGTCTGTGTGGACCTTTCAAGAACTCATGCAGAGAACAGTTTCAGGAAACCTTTGTTGTGCTCATTAGCACGGAACTGTATGAGTATTACAATCCTACTTGTAATGCTTAGTGTTGCTCTCATCTAACCTACCATTAAAACCAAATCATTTCTATAAATTTTGGTCACTTGGCCTTGAACTATTAAAATGCTAAAGACATCTCTATCTGAGCAATTCAATTATAAACCACCAATAAGCCTCTCTTTAAGAAGAACCCATTATGGCAATAAGGGAACTATGGAGAAATATGAACATAAATTCAAGTGTACCTTATTTCTAACATAATGAACATCTATAATTATAAATCTTAAGTGTTTCCCCAAATTTCCTCAAATCACAAAATTACCTTACTGTTTACTATAAGATGTAATTTCAGAGTAATTGTTTACTCATAATTGTTTGAAAATGCAAGTGAGCAATCCAATAACTAAGAATAATATAGTGGCACTTTTTTGAAAACTTGAAAATCTCTTAGAGTGAGTTACCTAAACTGTCTCCTCCCTACATGCATCTTGTCACTAAACACAATACGTTCACACTCTGGTGAGTGCTAAACCAATAAGCATGACCAAGAGATAAGAATGCGAAAAGGTTTATGAGTTGTAACAGGTAAGAAGAGCACCAGAGATGACTCCCAACATAGTGTCTGTCTGAATAAAAAAGCAAGGGAGTTTCACTGGGAGCCGTAAACACATCTGTACTAGAGAGATCTGCTGCCTCATGCAGAAGCAGGTGTATCCCTGCACACGCACTGTTTGAGATCATGCATCTCCTCCACTGCACGTGTAAAAGTGGCAGGCAGGACCTGGTCTGGATTTGGATTAGAGAACTCAGCATTATAATGAGACTGTAATGAGCACAGTTTGCTCTAGGTCACCTAGAAATGGGGTTGGGCAGCCGAGGTCTTCTTTGGAGGACCTTATTTGAAACAGAAAGCAACTTGAAGGGACTTTAGTAGTCAGCATGGCAGGCGGCAGATTCTTCCTCACAGTTTTTTAACCTTCTAAATTCTTGCCCAGCAGTTAAGAGTGTCTTTTTTCACCTCTGCCGTTCCCTACTATGAGAGCAAAATCTACTGAGGTATTTTTTGCTAGAGTTCACTGAGAAAACTTTCAGAGCTGAAAGTGACTTCTCTCTTTTCTCTTCCTCTTCTCTGATGTCTATATCCTCAAATATGGTTTGAGAAAATATTTTGGAATCGAAACCCGGGAAGAGGCTTCTTTAAAGAAAGAGATTTTGATATCTTACTTGTTTTACTCTCAGTCGCCAGTTCATCACTCTTCTAGAGCAGTTCAGCTCAATAATTAGATCCTAGTCTTTAAGCATGAGTGGAGTTTAAGCCACTGAGTTTAGACAATATCCTTGAAGCACTGGTTGGTACTAGAATTTAACCACTTATTCTTACGGGCTATCCATGAGTTAGAGCTCCTGCTTGATTGCTTTTGTGTGTGAGCATGTATGCACACATACACACACACGCGGATGTGTGTTACTGTTGTTTTAAACTATATTTAATGGGCTATTTAAATGGGAGATTTTGTCACCCAGGAGAGCATTTCAAAACACAATACTGGCTGCTGCTGTGTATGAATGTCAGAGTGGGAAGGGGCTGCAGAAATCGTGAGGGGGAAATGACCTGGAAAATCCTGCTCAAGTAGTTTTCCTCTGAAATCTCATCCTCTGACAATAATGTTTAAAATGTAACATCCATTTCTCTCAGGTCATAAACTTCTAAGTTGTGAGATACAACAGAAATATAGAAGGGGTTTGTTTAGAAAGCTATACCTCTTTCATTTTTCTCATAAATGGACAAAAATATATTTCCACCAGTCATACACAATGCAATATTGGCACTCTTCTAAATAGAGTCTTGCATCTCATGCTTTTCCATTAAATAGTAAATTCTTACTTGTTGTCTGAGCTATTAATATTATGTAAAAATTCAAAATTATGTCATATATTATTTAAACTGTCAGGATTATATAAATACAAATCCCAGACTTATGAACAAGTTCCATTCTTGGAGAACTGTTCATAAGTCATATTCGTTCATAAGCTGACAAAGTGAATTTTACACAGTACGTCTGTGAAAGTTCGTAACTCAAGTGTTCGTAAGTCAGAGATTTACTATAATTTGCTCATCTAATGAATATTTAAGCTTTTTAAAATTAGTAACTGGCTGGGGATTTAGCTCAGTGGCTAGAGTGCCTGCCTTGCAAGCACGAGACCCTGAGTTCGATCCCCAGCACCCTCCCCAAAAAATTAGTAACTATCGTAAAATAATGTTTCAAACCTCCCTTATAAGTAAACCTTTGTTTACATCTGTTACTGTCTCCTTAGTATGTATTCTACAATATTTACTGGGCTAAAACACAAATATACTTAAAATATATTAGTATATTTTATGATGTACTTTCCAGAAAGATTTTATCAAATTTCATTCTCATCTGGTGCACTGGAAAATGTCACACTTTCTGCATTCTGTACACCACCACTGTCACTGTTTTGCAAAGTTTGTCCAACTGATGAGCAGAAAAGCTACTTTTTTCATTAATTTGCCTTTCATTAGTTACTTATAATAAATGTCTTTTATGTTTCTACATTATGAATATTTTATTCACATTCCTTGTCCACGATATTGGTATTGCTATTTTTCTCCTTGATTTATAGTAATTCCTTATGTAGTTTCAGTATAAACCTTTGTCATGGTTTCTGATTCCTTATTATTAGGTGTAGGAGAGTAGAAAATTTTGAACCTTTCAGAATAGTTGCACTTTCTGTAAGTTTGAAATGATCGTCTTTGCTTGAATCAACATTTCTCTTTTTAGGTCTTTAAGAACATAACAGCTTCTATTGAACTGGCTGCTAGGCCAACAAGAATTGAAAGTTTTGATCATTAATTGTGTTATTTCAACTTGACTTGAGAAGAACTACCTATCCAATCAGTAAAATTCTGGCCATGTCTGTTGGTGGTCAACATGCAGGCCAGAAAACTGAAGGGAGAAGACCCACTCCTGACATGCGTGGTACTGACCAATAGGCTTGAAGCCCAGACAGAATAAAAAGGGAAAGAGAAAGGAAATGTTCCCTTTTTGGAGGCGCACCAGTCTCTGCCATTGCCTTCAAACACTGATGTCCAGTTCCAGTTCTTCAGTCTTCCGGTGCATATTCTTCAGCTTTCTGACACAGACTTGCACCAGTGAATGTATAGTGAGCTTCCAGGCCGTCAACCCTCCACCAGTACTGAATCATCTGCTCCCAGCACCAGGGAACAGATGGCCATTTTGGATTTTTCAGTCTCTGATCCCACAAATGGCTATTGGGTCCCTTCCACTTCTGATCCTGTAAAACTACCTAATAAATTGCTTTGCATAATTATACATATATTTTATATTGATTATCTTCCTCTAGAGAACCCTAAATAACACAAAAGTTGTTTGTGGACAAGAGAGTATCTATTGTAAATCCAAACCTTTAGTCTTGTGAAGCCTCTTGAACTGAGTTTTGTCGGAGAACACACATTTTGAGAATTTGCAAATTTGTCAGAAGAATGCAAATTTTCATCCACCAGAAAGAATGCTACTGCACAAGACTAGAAAAATCCCATCTACTTCCCCCATTTCCTTTATTTGTTTTGTTTTGAGTGATTATTTTTAAATTATAAGGTGAAATATTTGAGACAGACCAAATATATAAGAATATAATGAACACTCCTGTAGTGCATTCAGCTAAAGAAATAATTATCATCAAAGATTGAAGGTGCAGCATATCTCATGCTGAGCTCATTCTTCTTACTGCTGTAGCAAACTAGAAAAACTCACTGTGCTCAGAGTTTATCACGGCTAAGAACATTCAAAGTTCGATTATGTAGCTTTATAATTGTATACGGTATTTAGATAAGCTTACACTTTTTAAATGTGCATATTTTGAACTTCTTTAAACATAGAGCATTTATTTTCATCTATAATTATGTTCTGAAATTCACCTATGTTGATGATCATTTTACTGCTGTAGGATATTCCATTGTATAATATATTTAGCTTATACTTCCTTTGTTTATTTCTACTCTTTTTAAATTTAATTTTATTTTTTTCTACTCTTTTTTTAAAAATTGTTATTATAAATATTGATAGAAACATTTATATATACCTTTAGTACCTGTAGAACTGTTTGTCTATGTCAGAATATGTCCATTTTTCACTTTAATGGAATCTATTTTTCAAGGCACTTCTACCAATTTAAATTCCCATTACGTATTTGCTATTATTGTATCTTTCTATTAGTGATATTCTGATTGTAATAATCAGTATGATTTTATGACTTAAATTAATATTTTTCAGGATTATTATTTAATTGAACTTTTCATATGCATATTATCTGTATTTCCTTCTCTTTAATTGCTTATGAGTATATTTTGCCCAATTTTTACTGAGGTACTTATCTTTTCTTAATGGTTTGTAGGATTTTTAAATACAATCAGTATTTTAATCTTTGCCACTTATATGCATGGTGTTTACCTCCCTGACCCTGTCTGATCTAATTTTCATTATAAAGAAATGAAAGTATAGATAATAAGAAAGTATAGATATTAAGAAAGTATAGATATTAAGTATATATAAGGCTTAAAATATAACAAATTAAAAGTTCTTGTGCCAAATACCTCAAATACCATCAATGCTTTGGAAGTCCTCTACTCTTTCATGTTTGCTAACTTTGTTGACCACTCTAGTGTTTTCTAAAACTCAGCATTAACGAGCACTATGGTTTGTGTCTAGATGTCCCCCCAAAGTCTCATGTGCTTATAAGCAGGGCATTTTCAGAGGTAACTGGATCTAGAGTGTGATTATTAAATTAGTCCGCTGACTGGTTTGGCATAGTTCTGCTGGGATAAAGGATGTGATAGTAGGGTTAAGTGTGAGAGTGTTGCCCATGCTACGAGCGGGTAGCCTGGACAAAATATAAGGGACAGAAGGACATTTGTCTATTCCTTGCCTGCCTTGCTGCCTTCTGCCTGTCTTCCATGCTACCTTGCCTTAGATTCAGCCAACTGCAGACTGAAACCTCTACAAACTGTGAGCTAAATAAACCTTTCCCCCTTTAGCTTCTGGGTGTTAGCTATTTTTTCTCAGCAGTGAAAAAAGTAACTAAGACATTGAGGCATACGTATACATAAGTATACACATTAAAATACATACTTTTTCTATTATATTTCGGTATATGTTTGTAGTGTATAATGATTACATTTGTCTTGGGGAGTTGGTGCACTTACATGATATATTTTATTTATTTATTTTTTCATGATATATTTTAATTTGGTTTTTCACCCTTTTTCTCTCCTCTCCCTCCCCTCACTGCATCTCTTGGACTTTATTTTATATGTATATGTATATGTATATGTATATGTATATGTATATGTATATGTATATAGATATATATGATATATCTATATCTATATACATGTATATGGTCCACACAACACTTCACGGTTCCCTCCTGTTTAAATCTCATTTCCCTCCCTCTGTCCCATCTCCTTCCTCTTCTTGATTCCCTTCCCTTATGCTGAAGATATATATATTCTGTTTTTTATTTTTCATTTAATTTATATTGTGGGTTTCTCATATGTGAGTAACCATGAGTATATATAGATGGCCCCTAATACATCATGATTTGGATTTTTCAACTTTACAGTGCTACAAGTATATACCCATCCCCTCATTCTGTCTTTGACCCTCACTGTGGTACTCAACAAACAACATGAGATATTCACTTCACTATAAACTAGGTTTTGGGGTAGATGGTTTTTCACGATGTTAGGCTAATGTGAATGTTCTGAGCACACTTAAGGTAGGATAAGCTGAACTATGGTGTTCATTTGGCTAAGTGTATTAAGTCATTTGAATTTTGATAGTTTCAAATTTCAGCTTACCAAGGCATAAACCCATCCTAAGTCAATGTCTTAGTTACTTTTCTCTTGTTGCTGAGACAAAATACCAGACACCCAAAGTTAGGGGAAGAAAGGTTTATTTGGCTCACAGTTTGTAGAGGTTTCAGTCCACAGTCAGCTGAGTCCGAGGCAGGGTGGCATGGCAGACAGGCAGAAGTCAGCAAGGTAAGCAAGAGATGCAAGCAAGCAGACTAACCAACTTCTTCCTGTATCTTATATTTTATCCTGGCTACCTGTCTTTAGGGTGGGCAGTACTCCCACCCTTAATCCTAATATCCTTAATCCCAGCGTCACATCCTTGATCCCAGCAGAACCATGCCAAAGCAATCAGTGGACTAATTTAGTAATCACACACTCTAGATCCACCTACCTCTTACCACATGAGGCTTTGGGGGGACATCTAGACACGAACCATAACAGTCAAGAAGCATCTGTATAACAATAATAAAAATGTAGGACATGTCCATTGCCCCAAAGTGTTCCTGTGTGTTCCTTTGCAATTAGTAGTCCTTTTGCTAACCCTCATCCTCAAACAACAAGTGATTTCATTTTATGTAGATATACATTATATGCGACTATTGGATGCCTGGCTTCTTTTGGCAGCACACTGTGTATGAGATTTATCTATGGGTAGTTTCTTTTCAGTTCTGAGTAATATTCCATTGTATTCATAAGTATGGATACCTACATGTTTTTGCCAGACAGGTGCATTTTTTTAAAATTTATGCACAAGTATGCACATATACTTTGTGTGGGCATATGCTTTTATTTATTTTGAATAAATAGCTAGGAAAGAAATTGCTGGATTGAATGGTAAGTCTAAATTTAACTTCAGAATATTTTCAACATGTTCAGAAGTGTATTACATTTCCACAGAAATATATGCATGTTTCAGGTGATCCATATTTATTGGGTAGGTTTAATTCAATATTTTGTTGTTCTTTTAGCTATTGTAATTTTAATTTGCATTCCTCAAGGACTAATTATGTTGAGCATCTTTTGTTTATTGGCCATTCATATATATTCTTTGCAATGTGTCTATTAACATATTTTATTCATTTTTCAAATTGGATTATTTTCTAATGGTGCTAATTTTCCAAATATATTGAGATATAATTTATATATACTAAGTAGCACAATATAAATTGCATAATTTGGTGAGTTTTGGCAGATATATTTACAAAACCTCCACTCCCAAAATTATATAAAATACATTTCCCTGCTTTGAATCCTGTCTGCTCACAGGTAACTGATGATCTGTTTTTGTGAAAATAGATTACTTTGCATCTTCTAGATTTTATCGGAAACTAATTTTATTTGTGATTTATTCCAGGTAGCATAATGATTCACTTACCAGGATTCATCCCTATTGTTTCGTGTTTTAGTATTGTACTGCTTTTTGTTGTAGAACAGTACACCACTGCACAGATATGCCGCATTGTTTTATCCATTCTATTATAGTTGAGCATTAGGATTACATCTGGTTTTTTACTTATTGCGAAAAAGCTGCTGTAAACAATAGTGTAGAAGTCTGTGTGTGGGCATTTATTTTCATTCCTCTTGGGTAAATATCTACTAATGGAATAGCTGGTTCATATGGTAGGTTAAGTTAAATATAATCAGAAATTGCCTAGTGATTTCCTCATACTTATATCATTTTACACTCCTATCAGCAATATGTGAGAATTTCAGTTGCTCCACATCTCACTAGCATTTGGCCTCATCAGCCTTTTTAATTTTAGCAAGCTAATGTGTATGGAGTGACATCGTATTATGGTTTTAATTTGCTTTCCCCTAATGACTAATGCTGCAAAGTAGCTTTTCATATGCTTATTTGCCATCTCTAAAACTTCTTCGACAATGTGTCTCTTCCAGATTTTGTCCATTTTAAACACAGAGTTAAACAACAGAGTTGTTTGTGTTATTATTTTGCATTTGGAAGTATTTTTTGGTTACGATTTAGATCAGATACGGTTTTTGCCAACATTTTCTCTCATTCTGTGGCTTATGTTTCATTACACCAATGATGTCTTTCAAAGAGGAAAAGCATTTCTACCTCACTGAAATCCAATCTATCAAGTTTTTCCTTTACCATTCACACTATTATTGTATCTAAGTTATAAATAGTTCCCCTATGTTTGTTGCCAGAAATTTCAATGCTTTAACTTTTACTTTTTGTCTGTAAAGTGAGTTTAGTATAGATGCTTATTTTTTTCCATGTGGATATTGATTATTCCAGCATCATATGTTAAAATATAATTAAAAATATTCCATTCCTTCTATTGCCTAGATTCGTTTTATGAAAATCAATTGACCACATGTGTGCAAACCTACTTCTGTTCTCCTAGTTTGTGTGTATACTCACATTCATACTATTGCCAATACCATACTTTCTTGATTATTTTCTAATAAGTTTGAAATCAAACAATTTCCAACCTTGATCTATTTCAAAATCATTGTAGCTGTTTTATGTCCACTGAATGTTCATATATTCTTTAGAGTTTTCACTTTTTATGATAGGAGAAAGAAGTAGAAAAATAAGAGGAGGAGGAAGAAGAAACCTGATAAAATTCATACTGGGATTGTGTATCTTTCACATTTCATTTGTGTTTTATTTAATTAATTTTAGAAATATTTGGTAATTTTCACTGTCCAAGTCTTACACCTCTTTTGTTAAAGTTATCCTTAGGTGTTTTAAGTTGTCAACAGTACTACTTACATGACATTTATAATTGTTAATGCTAATACATAAAATGACAATACCAACTTATTTTCCAAAGTGGCTGCACCAATTTATTACTTTCACACAAGGAAATATGATTACTGGTTGTTCCTATTCCTACAATCCTTAGTGCCACTCACCTACCTTCTTATATTTTTATCAGTTTGGTGGATGCAAACTGGTGTCTGTTATGGTTTAGATGTAGAATATCCCTCAATAGGTCCATCTGTTTAGAGGTAGGGCTTTCAGAAGGTGATTGAATCCTAGGGGTTAGTACCCCCTACTTATGATCTAAGGAAGGGTGAAGAGCTCAGTGTGCTGTTAGGAGGTGGGGTCTGGACTGAAGAGGCAGATAGATCACTGAGGGTGTGACATGGAAGGGTGGACTCTAGTCCCGGGCTCCTCCCTTCTCTCTCTGCTTCCTGGCTGCCATGATTGAGCAGCTGCCATCCATCAGCCCTTCCCATTTTCCTCTTCTTACTCTGTTTTTGTTTTCGGGTGCTGGGAATCAAACTTAGGGCCTTGCACTTGCTAGGCAAGTGCTCTACCACTGAGCTAAATGCCCTTCTCTTCTTACTCTGAAGCCAGCTGACTATGGACTGAACCCTGTAACGTACGGGGAATCAAAATAAACCTCTCTCCCTTTAAGAGGTTGGAGGTTGGTGTCGGGTATTGTGTCCAGTGATGGGAGACTAAGACAACGTGACTTAGTGTTGCGAGTTTATTTATTAGTAAATAAGCATGGATATTCCATTATAACTTTTTTTGCCCTTTTGTGATTTTTATTTCTCTGCCTTGAAATAACTATTTGATGTAGAATGCAATGACATCTAATTTTATAGATTAATTTGGGGAGAAATACATTTTTACAGTAGTGAGTAAACTTATTATAAACATTTACTTTGCCTTACTCAACCCCATTAAATAAAGATTTATCATGTTCTCTCTTTTTTTGTTTTTCATTTTCTCCACCTACCTTTGTTGTTCAATGTCTCAAGTATTCAGCTTTGAATATTTTGGCCGTGCAAATAATATATTAATATTATGCTGTGTATTGCACATGTACAACAATGCATCTTATTTTCTATTTTTGCTCTTATGTACAAAAACCTCATAATAACTTTTTAAAGCATAAATTTAGTACTCATGCTTCCTTTATACATATATTAATATTAACCTCAAGTTGATAGTTTTTTGGAGTGGCTCCATTTATGACAGGTATTTGTTTTCTTTGGTATTTTTTTTTACTATACCAAACAGAACTTACAATAAAATATTGACTAGAAGTGGTACGATAAGTTTTTCCTTGTTTATGGTTTTCTTAGAGCAGTGCTTCCAAGCTCTGAAGAGTTTTGAGGAAATAATCTTTATTGGTTTAGGGGAGTTACCTTCTATGCCGTATATAATAAAGATTTTATCATTATTAAAGGTAGATGCTGATCTTTTAACCCATGTTTTTCCTTTCTCTTGAACAGATATTTTCTTTTTAATCTGCGTATGTGAGAAACCATTTTTTAAAATTAATCCAACACTGAATTTCTTTCTTCATTCAACAAATATTTAATTGCTTACCTAGAGTCAGATATTTTTCTATCATCTAGTGATAAAGATGTAGCAATTAACAAAGTAAGAATAGGGACTAAGCCTTCATTTTATGTATTTGTACTCACACTAAGCAAATATCCACATATATAATATGGATATGAAAATAAATGTTTTGATTAAAAAATAGGAGATAGAGTTCAGTGGGTGCTATTTTAAATATGTATAAGAATGTTCTAGCTGATAAAATAACATTTACTAAGAGACTGGAAGAAAATGAGAAAGTAAACTATGTGGACATACTCAAGATGAGCTTTCCAGTCAACGGAAATAGCGTATGCAAAGACCTTGCAGCAGAAACATGGACAACTAGTGGGCAGGACTCCCGGAAGCCTTGGGCACCGGCGGAAATGGCAGTAGTCCAAGAGACAGAACACGTCTGACCATACAGGTGGTAAATCATGAGACGCTTCATTACAGGGTCATAATTTTGGCATTTTTCCAAATCAGGTAAGACCCTGGAGACATTAAACATGAGAATTCTCTGACTTCTTTGTAGAAAAGAGAGTAAAAAAGAGAAGAAAGGAAGCATTGAGCAGGTGAGAGGTTTCTGAAAACCTCCAGAGGAGAGAATGGCGGCCTCAACAACTAAAAAAGCTTTAGATTCTGGACATACACTGGATATTTGACAGCACATACTTCTATATTTACTATTTTCAGACAATGTTCCAAGTGTTTTATACTTATCTACTTATTCCACTAACTTCCATCAATCTCAAAAGACACTGTACCTACGTTTATGTATGTGGAGAAACTGCGGGGGAAAGGGGGAAACACCTGCGCCTATTTAAAGAGCTTTGTGGTAAACCAGAAGCAAACAGCTCCACCTGCAAAGGCTGCCTTGGGCAGGTGTCCGAGGCCCCAGGAGCAAGAGCAGACAGGTTCTTTGGAGCCCGGGAGCTGAGTAGGGGCACTTCCGGCTGCCTGCAGCGTGTAGAGAGGCTTTAGGTACCTGTGGCTCCGGGATGTGATTCTGACGGTAGAAATCACCCTGAAAAGGACACGAGAAGACTTCGTTGATACTACTGCAGAAGGAGGATCGTACAATTATTCTTTTGTCACTGTTACCATTACATTCTGAAAGGCTGCCTGTCTTCGCAGAGCCTGAGAGGCACAGAACAAAAGGAGAAAGAAGTAGAGTGCCCGGGTCCTTACGCATTCTCTCACCCTGCTGACGCCGAATGGTGAGTCCTTAATGCTTCAAAGCTCCATGTGAACTTTGAAAGCTCGCATCGTAGAAAAGTCTCTTTCTTGTCTTTGTTGCTGTCACTTTTCTGGATATTTTTACTTTAATAAAGCTCTGGCAGTGCTAGCATGATGGCTCAGAAGACTGAGTTGTTATACTTTAGAAGAAACTGTCAGTCATGTGAATCTCGGACTCCCGCAGCGTCTTAGCTGCTTACACCTGCTTGGTCATTTGCATCTTGTCCTCAGGAGTGAAGTCCTCCTGGTCCCTCGTGTTTATTTCAGATTTATACTTAGTATTTTAAAATCAGTTTTCAAAATTCTTAAGAAAGCAGTTTACTAGACATATATATGCGTATATATACATGCATATATATGAATTATGTTTCAATTTATGTGATATATGCTTACAATATATAATTTTATATTTTGTGAGGTTACAGGCATACTTATCTTTGATGTCATATTTGTCTTATGCAAAGATTGAGAGTTTTTTTCAAAGCCATGCGGCACATAAAATGGAAAGTCACATTTCTGAATCTTGGTGTATGATTGTGATTCATGGTACTTGGGAAGATCAGAGTGGGGGCTGAAAAATAAAATGTAAATGATACAAAAGCACTAGGTCAGAATGTAGAACAGGGAACCTCGAGCATTAGTGCTTCAGATCAGCTGATACACAAATACCTGTGAAACCTCTGCTATAGGTAGAGAATTATATCAGGTGCTGTGCCGCGGCGGGTAAATAGTGTTCTAATAAATGTCTGCTGCTCAGCGGGAGTTTACATTACAGTTAGCATGATGAGAGTTATGCATAATACAAACAAAAGCAAAGTACAATGCATTCTTTGAGGATGAGCTAAGCGGTAAGACAATTTCAGTGAAGGGAAAAGTGACTGGTTATTGCAGGACCAGGGAAGGCTTTGAAAAGGAACTAGAATTTGTGCTGGAATATGAATACTGCACACATTTATATAGACAGAACTAGGCAGGGATGCATCCCTGTTTGGGCTTACATTGGTTCTCTGCCTTTAGCCCACAGTTCTACTTACGGTTTCCCCATATATTCTGGTCAATAACAGTTCTCTCCACAATCCTCAGGGACGTTCAGAGCCTCACCCTCAAGCTCAGATTCTAATTCCAGGGAGTTAGAATCAAGTATTTACTGGAAAGATCCTACTCTATTAGTTCTGAGCAAAATTATGACTGTTAAATTTGTTTTTCTCTGTTTCCAAGTATGTATTAGATACTCAGCAAATGTTTGGTTTATAGAAGAATAGATTCTCATTTCACTTGAGCTGCATAATTTGACCTATTGTACTGAACATAGAACTGGATATGTCATTAGACTTATTTCCCAGTGACCAGCCACTTGCTGGAACTAGAGTCCCTTTCTGTTCACCAGTCATAATGAATAGTTGCTGGTACTACGCTCACTTAAGCGTCCCCCTCCTCATCTAGGGTGGCCTACCATTTAAGTCCAGATGGCCACATGTACAAGGCTGTTGCAAGCCTGAGTTTGGATTTTCCTTGACAGGTATGCTTGAATATTAATTCCAGAAAGAGGGCACAGAAAGAGAGAGGAGAAAATATTTGAAGACACAACAGAAGAAAATTCCTCTGAGCTAAGTGATAGTACTTTGCCAGTAGTGTCTCTCTAAATATTTGAAATATACTTTGCTATAAGTAAGTTTTCCTATTCTCGTTTTAATAATTTTTCCTCCTGGATTTGAGTTTTAATGTACTTTTTTCTCCCAAGGATCGGTTGCCTCGTGTGTTTTGGAATTCTTAGTTATCCAAGTTGATCTGTACTGATCCATCTTGATAGAAGGTGTACATTTTCTTCATCTCCTGGTTCTGATTTTATAATACCACTATCTATCATTTCAGATTTTTTGTAAATATTCTTTTAAATTTTATTTTAATGATACCTTTTAGATATACATAGTGATAGCATTCATCATAGGGAATTTGTACCTGTACATGAAATATCTTGCTGCTTCTTTTTTCTCATTGCCTTCTCCTCCTTTCACCCCCTCTTACTTCCTTATTTACAAAAGCTTTGTTTGCATTTTTTCCTTCCATTGTTTTTTCTCTTGTCCCTCCATTCCGTTCCCCCTCCCCGTCGCTCGCTCCCTTTCCCATTTGAACAATTTCTTTCCTTTCCCAGTATTATACATTTTAGTCCTTATTTACACTTTCAGTTTCTCACACCAGAGAAACAATGCAGTATTTAACCATGTGTGTCCGATTTATTTAAAAGTATGGTCTCAAGATGTATCCATTTACCTAGAAATGTCTCAAGCTTATTGTTCTTTATGGCAGAGTAGTACTCCATTGTATACAAAAACTACATCTTCTTTATCATTTTCCGGTTGATGGGCATTTGGGCTGTTTCCAAAATTTAGCTATTACAGACTGCTGCTATAAACATGGGTGTGCATAGATTGCTGAGGTATGACGCTTTTAATTCCTTTGGAAAGATACCAAGAAGGAGAATATGTGGGTCAAATGGCACCTCTAGTCCTAGTTTTTTGAGGAATCTCCACACTGATTTCCACAGTGGTTGCACCAGGCTACACTCCTACCAACAGTTTGAGCTCTTCATGGGGAATAAAAAGCACTCTTCAGAGATCCTCTTCCTCATCTGGATGAGTTTGCAGTTTTACCAACTTCATTGTATTTTATTATCTTTTAAGTGGTTTCTATCAGTTTTATGCCTTCTACAAACTCAACGATGACCGCGTGGACTGATGGAATTCCTCCTGGCTTTCCAACATGGCTATGTCGTTTTTATTTATTATTCTTGTATTCCCATATCTAACTTTCATCGATGTGTATATGCATAGAAATGTGAACATATCGGGAAATAGCGATGCGTTTTTGTAAAGTGTCTGCTTGTGTAGCCAGATCGAGAAGCAGACCCTTGCCGGGTGCTGCAGAAACTGACTTCCTGTGCATTTCTTGACGTCAGCCTTGCCCTCAGGGATGCTCACTGTGTTGTCTTGACTTCTAGCATCATATTAATTTTGCCTGTTTCATTTTACAGAAGTCAGCTACCACAGCATATGCAGTTTGTGTCTCACCTTGGTTGTGCAGCTTCTCTCACTTTGTTTTGTGTAGCTGCACTCTATTTGTTCTCATTGCTCTGTAGAATTCCACTATATGACTGTTAGCCACATTACTTTCTGTCTTTGCTGGACGTTTGTCTAATGTGCTATTTGGGATTATTATGATTAGGGTTGCTATAAATATACTATTACACATGTAATATATGAACATAGGAATACATTTCAAATAAACACAGGACTAGGAATAGAATTGCTGGTTTTGATTTAGTTTTTTATTAAATATCTGTCTTCATTTTACTAGGTTTAAGAATGTACAAAAGCTAAATACTACAGTCTGCAGTGTTATATGTGAAAGGCTGATGTATGATTTTTCCTGATAAGAATCACTTATGTTCAGTGTCAATGCTATTGTTCACCTGTTTAAAATTTTTGATTGATCCAGAAGGAGAAAACTTTGAGTTCATCACTACTACAAACAACAGAATTTGTAAATACTGAAGATTTTATTTTATTCTCTTTATATTTTGCTTTAAACTTAAGAAAACCACATACAGAAAATATCCATTGTTAAACTTGGTTTTGTAGACTCTTGAATTTAACCATCTCTCAAAAGCTGTGCTTGAAAATAAAAAAAAACAAAAGAAGGAAAAAAAGGAACTCCACACACATTTTTTTTCTTTCTTATTGTTTTGATTCACATTTATTCAATTACGCATCTCTGAATAAACTTAGTCCTGCATCCACTAACCTTCTGAACTTAAATGATTTTTCTTTTTCTTTTCTTTTCTTTTTTTGGTGCTGGGGATTGAACTCAGGGCCTTGTGCTTGCGAGGCAAACATTCTAACCACTGAGCTAAATCCCCAGCCCCTGAATTTAAATGATTTGTACGCGATCTAATCCTATTTCTGGGTCCCAAGGCACTCTGGAGTCTAACTGTGCACGTCTCTCTCTTATTTCTGTACATCATGTCTCAGAGATAACCAATTGCATGGCCACCTTTGCTAATTAGAGCCACCAGGTCCCTGTGGCCTTCTGGCAGTGCCCTCTTTCCCTTGTATCATTTCAGTTTTGTGCAGCTGGTTTTTTCCATCCCTCTCCCCAAAGTGTCCTCTCTTTCAATTTCCTCTGCCCCTAAGGAGGCTGCCTCAACACTTGTTTATATATCAAAATAATTGAAGACTAAATTAATTCTCAGCTCCAATTTACCAAGTTCCTTTTCAATTCTTGTGATTTTTTTGTTTCCTTTTCAGACTTTGGACTTTTGCAACTAGTGAGGGCTTTGAAAATAGAAAGAAAAGAATGGATATCGATTGATCAGTTGATAGACTGTCTCCTCCAGGCTTAATCTATGATTTTATGATTGAATGACTTGCTACATTTTTTTTTCTCATGGGTTCCCAATATTTGATTATTATGTTACACAGAAAGAGACATTAAGCTTGTTTCTAAAGCCTGTATTCTTAATATTTCTGCTTCTTTCATGTAAGAGACTTAATGGAAAAACCAATATCAACCCTTAACTGAGTGTACTTTAACAGCAAAAAGACATAGTTCATATCTCTTTATATACAAAAACCCAATATATTGGCTAAGATTTAGCAGAAGTTTTATCCTTTCTTTATTTTTATGCATATATTCTTCATATATAAAAATGATACTTTGCATTTACTATATGGTAACATTACATATATATACAAAAATGAAAAATAAATATATATTTACAAAAAGGCAAAACTTTTACATACATTAATAATATATAGATATAAAATACATATGTTTTTCTCTATACATGTCTGTGTGTATGGGGTGAGAGAGAGAGGGAGGGAGATGATACTTCTATAAAATTTTAGGGCAAGATTTTGTTGACAGTTGTGGTCAATAATTTGTAAGATGGTCCCCAAGGATCCCTCCTTCCCCTTCTTGGTAGTCATGGTCTGTGTGAGCCTTTTCCATTGAGCATGGTCTAGCTTAATGATTTGATTTTCAGTAATAAAATATACAAAAGATAGTGAGATGTCTGAAGTGGTAACAGAAGATTTTAACATCCACATTTCTAGTAAATTCTCTCAATTGACTTTCTCCCTTGCTGGCTTCAACAAAGCAAGCTGTGCCCTGGAGAGGACCTAGGGAAAAAATGCTGAGGCAGCATGTGGCCAGCAGCCTCTAAGACCCGGGGCCATTGGTCGCACAGCTTTTGCAAGTGTGGCTTCTTCTGGCAACTACCCTCTGCTCCAAGTGGGTCCTTCGCCAGCTGAGCCTTCAGATGACACTGCAGTCCTCCCCAGGGCTTCCATCGTAGCCACTTACAGACCCAGAAATAGAAGACCTAGAGAAGTGCAAGAACTGTGAGAAAATCATGGTGGGTTGCTTTAAGCCATATAAATTTCTTGTACTTTTGTGTGTAGCTATAGATCACACTGTAAATTCACATTCGTGAAGTACATACTCAATAATCAACAATAGAATGGACAACTTAGATATATAATCTCTTTGGACTTAATAGTCATTCTGCAAGGAGAAGCTTTGGCTTGGATGAAGACATGACTCTAAATAGCAAAGATGGACGGGGGGAAGTGTTCAGAGAGAACAGCCCAATTCTCCCAAAGCTTCATAGAGAAAACAATGCAAACCCAGAAGACAGCCTGTGAAAAATAGAGTAAGAGGAAAGGAAGGGTTTGCATGGGTTAGGGATGAGATAGAGGATTGAGGTTTTGATAGAAAGGGTTCCAGGGTCCCCTTAATATAGTAGGAAATGAAATAATTCAAGGAAGAAATAAGCCATAATCTATTCAAATAATAGCAGGCAGGCAGAAAATGGCAAGCAGCAAGCAGGCAACCATAGAAGCATCTTTCTGCCTGGTTTATATTCTATCTAAACTACCGGGTTTGGAGCAGGTGCCAAACCGATCGGTAGAGTGATTTAGTAATCACTGACCTTAATCCTAGCATCTTTAATCCTAACATTGCACCTTGAATCAAACACACTTTCTAGATGCAACCACCTCTGAAAGAGCCCCACCTATAGACACATGAGGCTTTGGAGGGGACATCAAAACACAAGCCATAACATATTGATAGCATTTGTCTTGTTCATAATAGACAAGAATAGGGACACAGAGAGGGTGAGTGAATTTTGTTTAGAGATAACTAGGTAAGAAGTTGGAAGGGAGAACACAAAGAAGAAAAGAATTAAAATAATTGAACACCAAAAGGGTATAAAATGCTCGCTGGCGGAAGAATCAGTTCAGTTAGATGTATAAGTGAATTCATCAGAGGAGCAAATAGGAATGCGGACTCTGTAAATTACCTCTGTGTATGCTTAGTCACTTCCTGGGTCTCTGATTTCTCATCTTAAAACTGAGATTATAATGTGCGTTTCCATTTTAAATGTCCTAATATATGTGGCAATTCCTTACAGCCTGACTGCCATGGTAGTAGACGCTGAGTGATGTTTGTTGAATTAAAGCTGATCCAATATAATCTTTTGGGGTGAAAAATGAAAGTCATACACAAAAATATTTGGATTATTCTTTTCTTTAGATAGATTTCTCTAGTAAGGGAAGATATGATGATTCATTTTAGGTATCAATTTGACCAGATGAAGGAATAGGCAGCTGATAATTCAGTATTTCTATGTCTGTGGCCACTTCCAAACATTTCAGGACCCAGATGGGACCAAAAGGCATAGGGAGGATGAACTCTCTTTGGGCCTGGGACAGCCTCACCTACCCCTGAGCAGCAAACCTTCAGATCCTTCATCCTTGGACTCTATGGATAACCTCAGTGTTTATGTTGGTTTTTCGTCTCTACGAAAACATACTGGAGAATAACAATTTAAAGAAGAAAAATTAATTTGGCTCCAAGTTTCAGAGTCTTCAGTTCATGTTCACTTGGCTGCACTGTGTCTGGTCCTGTGATTGGGCCAGACATCGTGTGGAGAGCACATGGGAGTACAAAGTGGTATAGTAAAGCGGGTCAGTTCGTGGCACACAGAAAGCACAGAGGCAGGGGAGGGGCTGGGGCAAAGTATATCCTTCAGACACATGGCCCTGGGAACACAGCACTCCACAGGCACCACCTCCTTGAGCTTCCACCTAGTGCCTCTCCCAATAGCAACGGTTGAGGACTAAGCTTTCAACATGTAAGCATTTGGGAACCATTTAAGATCCAGTCCATACCAGTCCTCTTCACATCTGACCCCTGCCCTGGGTTCTCAAGCCTTGGCTTTGGACTGGAAGTTATACTTTTGGTTTCTCCAGCTTGCAAATGGTCCACTATGGGACTTCTTAGTTTCCATAATTGCTTGAGACAGTTTAGCTAATAAATCCCTTCTTCATCTATCTATCTATCATCTATCTATCTCTATCTATCTATCATCTACCTATCGTCTACTATGGTATTGTATTGTATTCCATTCCATTCCTCTGTCTCTGTGGAGAATCCTTACTGACACAGACCAGACACGTAGCAGCATGCTCGATGCTCACCCCACCCCTTTCAGCTTCCTATAAGTGCAAATAAACTACATGTTGTGAACACCTTACATGCATAAAAGGCCATGTGAATACTCCTTGCAGATAGGTAGTCAGTGGCAAATCATTATCTGTCACTTGCAGTTCAGTGACAAATTGCACAACAATATGCCTTCCCAGGGCAATCCTCACCCATGTGGAAGGAAAGCTGTCACATGATAGGAACAGAGTCCCTCAATGGTTATGTGGGGCTGAGCTCACTTTCAGATTATCTGTATTGGACTGAAGCATGGTGGCAAAGAAACTTGGGCTGTATTAATCCATCGAGAGTTTGAAACTGTAATAGCAGCTCGCACCATTATAAGAAGACATAAATGGAAGGAAATGGGAACATTATGTAAACAATGACTGAACTTATAGATGAGGTTTAAATTTTGACTCAGAGAACAGATAAATTACTTGATAATTCTTTGGATCCCTGTCAGTGGTCCGGTCCGTTTAAAAAAGTACTGCGTTTACAGCATAGTTTTGTGTGTGTAGTCATTATATATGAAAGGAGTTGCTGCATACTGACCAAATGGACCCCACTCTAATGGATTCCCAGAGGAGGCGAGATGCCTCTTGACTGGAGAGGGATTTATTTTGTAGTCAACGAAGTGCAAGAGTGTGTTTTCAGAGATATTTGCTTGGGAGTTCAAAATTCAAACTTGCAGCATTAGCTTAGCCACTCACTTGAGGTAATAAAAGTTGCTTCTGTTGGAAATATAATACTCAGAATGCCCATTGTGTATATTTTTCCAATTAATTTGACTTTAATTACTTTGCAGAGAATCTATAAAAGAGTCATCAAAATTTTCAAGTTGAGAACAAGCTGGTACATATTCTGTTTACTTTCCATCGAGCTATCTCCCCATGAAACATTTTAAAAAAAAAAACAATAGCCAATTTAATTTTCTTCTGTTGAGGTTTATAAAAAACCCAACAGAGGCTACTATCTCTAATTTTTAATAGAGATAGCTCTATTTAGAAATATAAATGCTGAGAAGGAGAATAGACTCAGGAATGCAGTTTTAAATCAAGGTGACCTTTCATATCCGTTTCTTCTAGTGCCTCTGTGTGTGTGTGTGTATGTGTGTGTGTGTGTGTGTGTGTGTGTGCACAAATTCATACATACACATTTGCAAGACTGCATTACTGTTCAGCCCAGGCAAGGGCTGTGACCTGGGCTGTATCCTGTCACTTCCTCCAATATCCTACCAGTATTAAAATAGGGAGAAGCTACTTGTAGATCTTATTTTAAACATGTCCAGTGTGGTCAATGGAAAAAAAAATATTTTTGGCATTTGGAGCTGTACAGCAGACAAGATGGGGAGCTAAAAGCTAAATAAAAAGTGAAACCTGAAATTAAAAACCTGTCAAAATTCATCAGTTCAGTATGGCTGAAGTATATTCTTACCTAGAGGGAGGCGATTGCCCTTGACAGTGGCTCAAATCTCTTTCCATCACTGCACTTTGATGCTATAAGATTCTGGGCTGGGAGATAATTGGCTGAATATTTTGCCTTTGATTTGAAATGTCTAATCCTCAACCCTTTCCTGGATGCTGTTGTTACAATGCTTATTTTCTAACCAGGGCTACTTACACCTACTTCATAACACTGTTGGGTACTTTCCTGTAGCCTGAATTAGTTTAATGTTTCTGACAATGAATTTCCAAGTAATTGAAATGGCTTCACTCCATGATATGTCTCTCAGGGCACTCTTGGAAATTAAATGTTACTTCTTAACAGTAAGTTATTTGCTTACTTCATCCTCATTTTATTAAATAATCATAAAAAACTTTCCAATTTAAATATGCGTGCTCTGTTATCTGAAAAGTCTGGCAACATGGAGAGACTGGATGAAAGTAAGCCAAGTACATGGTCTCTTTGCTCTTTCTCAGTGGATTTTCCATCTACCTTCGAGTACATCACAAGGCACGAACTTTATGGCTCTTACTGCTTCATGCCCAGTGGCACCTTAGTTTATTTGAAATAGACATAGCAGAAGTTGCTTCTATTTAGAGATGGCTTAAATGTTTTTGACAATATCAAAAATACCTAACCTACTTACAGCAAAGGAGTAAACTAAGTTTTTCTTTTGTTTTCAATGAGTTTTCCACAGATTTCTGAGGATTGTTTATAGCAGCAGGAAAAAGTGGGTGGGGGTGGAGGTCCCAAAATCCATACGGGTGATCTTATCATGATAATTAGACACTTCATATGGGTTTAGTTATCAAAATGTCTTGTCTCTCGTTGTGAGTGAGAGTGCTTCCCCTTCTCGAGGGGCTGTAGAATTTGGAATGGAGAATATTATCCTCATTTGAGATATTAAATGACTTGTTCCAGTTTAACAAAACAGAGTCCTGCTGAATTTCCAGAGCCTCATTGGGTACCAGAGAAGTCACGGGCTTCAAACATAGACACACTTGGACTCTGGGGGCCAGCTTTTACTAGCCACTTTCTACAAATTGGTAGCATCTGAGCTTCAAGTCCCTGAAAACCAAAACAATTTTGACCTTACAGGATTGTTATGGGTATAAAAATCACTTTCAAGGCACTCAAAATATGATTGGTAATAATAAAAAGCCATTATATTAACTCTCACATCAATATTTCCAGCATGCTGCTTGGTTCAATGCCTCCACTTGTGATCTAAGTCCAGAACTGTTGTTCAGAAAACCTTTAATTTTGTAGCTTTTATTTGACCGTTTCACGTGACAGATTTCCTTAGCAAAAGCACAATGTACAGGTCTCATAGCTTCACAACAACGACTATGTGTATTAGCTAATGGAAAAGAGGCAATTTGAATTCTTATCCCCATTTTCCCTCTAATTCTACTGTATGGTCCAAGACAAGTCAGGGTGTTTTACCATTTCTTTGAGGAGGAAGAGCAGAGGGCTTTATCTGAAAAGTCAAGGCTCTATCTGTGTAGTTATTTCCAAGTCACAAGTGAGAGTGAGTGCAATATTGTCCCTTAAGTATTTGGCATTCCTTGGAAGAAAACATGCTGTAATTGGACTTTAATAACTTGGATGAAAATGTATCCTAAAGCTGTAAAATGTTTCTCTACCACATTAGATCTAGGCAAGTTATTATGATTACCTCTTAAGAAGTGTTCGGATTAACGGATATGTGATTATAAAGTCCATTACTAAGACACAATCAGAAGAAGGATGCAAAAAGGTGCAGAAAGTACAGAAAAGTATGCTGGTGTCTCAATGCGTTTCACTTGTGAATATTTTAGGCAGAGAAGTTCTTTTATCACTTGAATTGCTGGACTCAGAAAGGGAATCCGTAGGCAAGAAAGCATGCCCTGAAGGATCTCCACCTCCTTGCTTCCCCTGTACCACACATTAGAAACCTGCTATAGCAGTGCATGAGGGACAGCGGTGACATGGGAATGACACGGCTTGGGTCAGGGCCCTCTATGGCATTCTACAACACCCTTTTGGCAGATGACTGAGTGCTTTCTCTGTTAGGTATTATAGACAGAAAAAACAAATGAAATAAGATTTTGAGCCTCTGTTGAAAAAGGCTGGTTTAGAAGACCGGATATTGTGTGCAAATATATTTATGTATCTCCTACAGTGTTCTGTGGCCGATTTCCTACAGTGGGTTATTCTGACTCAATTGTATTAACCTCACTCTCCGTCCCACTTCCCCCATTGCTGTTGATGGGTCCAGGGATGGAGTTGTTAGACTAAACCGATTTGGACAATTGAAATAGTAGAAGTGACATTTTAGAGCCTTCTGGGGAAAAAAAATAATTCTTGGTCTTCAGAGAACATCCTCATATCGGTGAGATGAACCAGCCTGAGAATGGTGGAAAGCTATAGTCACAGAGCATAAAAAGGGAAGGAAATTGTGTGCTGAAGGACATAAATAAATAAACAGCAGGTTGAATCAGACTGAGGCTTTCTCATTGTTCCTCTTGATCTCATGTTATGGGCAATAATACTTATTGCTTAGCCAACTGAAAACTAAATTTTCACTAACTTGCAGCCCAGATTATCATCATTAAACACCGGTTTAATTTAATGTTTCCCACATCTCATGACCATAAAAGAAGCCTCAGATTTTTATTTTAAACACAGTCTCTCTAGGAACCTTCCTCGAGATTCTGACCCATGGCAATTGTGAAGGGGCCCAATTTTTGATAAAAACCCTAGGTGTTTTGTATGTTCAGGTAAATTTCAGATAATTTCTCTTGTCATGGTAGAGACAAGAATGAAGTGCAGGTGTAGCAACAGGCTCAGCCCGGAGAAGATAGGATTATCTGCTGAGCAAAGGGGGCAGCTGAACTATACCTTGGATGATGAATGGGTGCCTGGAAGGTGGAAGTGGAAACAAGTTCCCAGTAGAGGGAATCTCAAAGAAATACCTATCTCTACAACCTCTATTTTCATCTATGAAGTGAGGACATTAGGAAAGAAGACCCTCTCCTTTGCTGTACCAAGTTTCCATGATAACTTTGGAAAGTGGGAAATTTCAGTGTTTTTTGTTTTTTTTTTTTGTTTGTTTGTTTGTTTTGCTTTTTGATCCACCTTAAACTATTCAATCAGTAACTCGTGGGATTTCCTTTATGACAACTTCTTTCAGTGAAAAAGTGGAAATATGTTGTAAGTGCTGTTTGATATAAGTCATTCAGGCAGGACACTGTATGTCTTGTTCACTTTGTATCTGTATTGCGTTCCAGAATACCTGGCTATACACATTCAGGTTGTTCATTGCATAGCTGAGTTGAATTAAATTTATTCAACTGTCCACTTTCATGCAAAGATTTTAAAGATTAATTCCATGTGTAAAATGAATGATACTTTAATTATAAAGATGCCATTTCAATAATATCAACATTTGGACTTTACCTTACTACTTCATGTTTTTAAGCCACCCATTGAAAAAGCACTTCTTAGGTATTTTCTAGGTGTTTGAGGCTATTCTGGGCACCGAGAAAAAGAATTACACAAAAGATCCATCCCTTATAACGTACATTCTTGTGTAATTCGCTAAGCTAAATTCAGGAATAATTATCCACGGTTAACAAACAAAATTGAATTTTATATCTTTACAAAGTTACTAATTTTTCCAGATTTTGACACAAAGCAGGTCCCACAGCTTCAAGCACAATGATTAACATACTATTTAGATACTTTATAAATCTACCTTCAAATGGGAATGTATTTTTCTTGCCACATGTCCAGTTCCTGGTGGGTCTGTGAAAATATATCTAAAACGTATACAATATTGTACATGTCTTGGGGCTGGGGATTTAGCTTAGTGGTTAAAGTGTTTGCCTGGCAAGCACAAGGACCTGAGTTTGATCCCCAGCACCAAAAAGAAAATTGTATTCCTCTTAAGAAAAACATTGTTTCCACATCTCTGTACTTCCCTATCTAGTATAGCTATCTACATACAAAAAAAGCATAAGCACTAACTTCCTAAAATTGTACTACCCATTAATTCCCATGATCTAGAGCAATGGTGAGACAGAACTAATAATATTCAATAAATATATGTTCAATAAATGAATTAAAGAATCATAAAAACCTTCATTACAGGCAATTTCCTACATATGTATTACAAATGTCTTTTTCTAAGGCAAACTCCGATTTGAAATAGTGCCTGTATTCTTGCTTCAAAGAGCTGGGAGTGGTTTTCCTGACCCCAGGGCCTCAGTGTCCTTTTCACACCACTGAAACAACTCATTTATTTGGAGATCACTTTCCAGGAGCACCCGTTCATTTAAACATAAGCCAAAACCAGAATCCAAGAATTCAGCTGTATTTAAGCACCCCAAAGTGATGCCTCTATTTCGTGTGTTCTTTGATGTACTAACACATTAAACTTTGCATTGTTTTTAGACTCTCCTTGAAAGCACCTGCACTCTACATAATGATGATAATAACAATTGCAACAATGGTAGAGAAGGCAGCCACCCCTTTGAGAACACTTATGTACAATACCGATTTCATCCTCCTACAAGCCCTACCAGATGAAATGTAGTCATCACACCCACTTTCCAGTGAGGAAACTGAGATTTAGAATGTTTTTTTTTTTTCATTGTCAGAAAGGTAATCAATGGAGAAACAAATATTTTAGTTTCTATATTTGTCTGACAGATTTAATCTTTGCCCTCGAATATCAGATTTCCTAACAATAGCTAATAAATGGATGGAGACTTAAAAAAGGCACATATCCACACACACAGGCACACGCATGTGTTACGTCCAGAAGTGGACCGTGAGCTGCTGTCCTGCTAGAAATGTAATTCCTGGTGATCGTAAACCCAGCTACAGTAAAGAATTAAAGAAACTGAGTTTAAATTAAGAGAAGACAATTTATTTAGGGGACAGTTTATTTAAAAGTGGTGAAAGGGGGGGAAAGGAGATGATAGACAGCTACTGGATGAGTAGGGAGTGTTGGAAAGCAAAATACTCGTGGGCCCTTCCTTCTAGCCCCTTTTTATTGAGGTTTGTCCCTTGGGTTGGCCCTTGGAATCTGATTGACTCTTGGGCTTGTCTGTCACCTCTGCCTTGATTTCCCTCAGCTCTGTGACCTTTGTCTTTTGGCAGAGGGCAAATTTATGTTAATCAGATCACCTGGGGCCTTCCAGAATTAGTTTCTTTGCCTTTATCTCTGTTGGAATGTAGCTGCCTTTATGTTTAATGTCTGAGGAGGACTTTACCCGATCTTTTCCCTACCTGTGGGAACCCCGTCCCTACATTTGGTATTCAGATGGCTTCTCCTATTAAGTTCCTGGCCAACGTACCAAAATGTTACGTCCGGAGGTGGACTGTGACCTGCTGTCCTGCTAGAAAATACATTTCCCGGCGATCGTAAACCCAGCTACAGTAAAGAATTAAAGAAGCCGAGTTTAAGTTAAGAGAAGACGATTTATTTAGAGGACAATGTATTTAAACATGGTGAAAAAGGGAGAAAAGGAGATGATAGATAGCTACTCTATGAGTAGGGAGCATTGGAAAGCGAAATACTCGTGGGCCCTTCCTTCTAGCCCCCTTTTATTGAGGTTTTTTCTTGGGTCAGCCCTTGGAACCTGATTGGCTCCTGGGCTTATCAGTTATCTCTGCCTTGATTTCTCATAGCTGTGTGACTTTTCTTTGAAATTACAGGTGGGTGGCTTAGGGCCAGGTAATGCACAGACCTAAGAATCAAAACGGGGAGTTTGTGTTCTTTATGTTAATCAGATTACCTGGGGACCTTCCCGGAACCAGTCTCTTTGCCTTTGTCTCTCTGACTGTTGGAATCTGGCTGCCTTTATGTCTCTAATTATTTGATTATAGCTGTCTGGCTTTCTGAGTCTAATGAGGCCTTTACCATATCTTTTCCCTATCTATGGGGACTCCTGTCCCTATACACAGAAGATCTACAAAACAAAAATGTGTAGCTGTTCTGAAATTTTATGATATAGACAACCCTCCATCTCTCAAAGGAGCACATTAATTAAAATATTTAAAGGTAATTCTGAGTAAATAAATAAAAGTAAAATTTCATTGATTCCTTTTGCCCAAGGATAAATGGAAGAGATAGTTGTACAGTATTTTTAAAATACATCTAAGTAAAATTATTAAAACTGAAAGTTGAGTACTTAATATAAACTATAGTATCTAGAAAACTCGCTTATATTGCATGACTAATGTGTAGCTGTAACTGATGTTGTGATTACTGCTATAATATTATGATGTATTGTATGGCCGTGATGGCAGTGTAGCACAATACACAAGATTTGGGAACTCTTATGGCAGAGATACATATATATAATAATATATATTATATATATACATTATCATATAATATATTATATTATATATGTTATCATATAATATATTATATATTATAATATACAATATATGATATATAAAATATATATTATGATATATAAAATATATATTATAATATATAAAACATATTATAATGTATAATATATAAAATATATCATAATATAATATATAAAGTATTTTATATTACCCATTATAGAATATATAGTATATTGTATGTTATATACGATATATTATATATTGTGTTTTATATATATGTATACAAAATTAGCTAACTGAGGGCACTGAAAATAATAAAGAACAGCTGATTCTGTCCTTACAGCTGAGCCAAATTCCATGCTGAGTGTCAGTGACTAAAAATACAATGGTTTTAAGAGCCAAATTCCTACATGTTACTTTTATTTCCACAGAGGCAGCATGAACTGGTAAGTGTTTCTGACTGAATGTTAGTGAGAAAAGTAGATGTTATTTTTTACCTTCATTCTGTTAACCACTCTGTGCGTGGACATAAATTGCCACACTGACAAAATCTCTGAAGTTCAACATATAAGAATAATCAAAATCAGTTTTGCCGCCATGGCAAATAACTGAGGAAAGTATTGAGAGAGAAATGCTGCTTCAGAAATTCCAGAAAATTATTCCTGGTGATTTACAGACACAAACTCAGCTGCTTTGAGCATCTTAACTTTTTTCCGTATCTTTTTTTCCTTCAGTGCTAGGGGTAGGACCTAGGACCTCGTGCCTGCCAGCCACTGACCTACCATCCCAGTCCTCTTTTATTTCCAAATAAATTTGTTTATGAAATTATATTGCTCACTATATTGGATAAACTAGGCAATTTACTATCTCCTCATGAATAAAACCCATTTGTTTCCTTGCAAAACACTCCTGGTTCCTTCGCTGGGTGTATTTTTCCCAATTCAGTGTGTTTGACTTCTGTCACTCTCCACTCTACGCCCTTCTCGAGAGGGGAGAGGTACCCTCTGTCTTGTGTCACTACAGAAAGGAAGGCGAACAGATGACAACCCAGGGTCTCACTTTTTGATACAACCACCACTAACTTCGGAGGAGAGTGACATTGATTTGTTCTCAACTATAGGCAAATATTTGCTGTTATTAAAAAAAAGGATTTTTCATTTTCAAACATATTTGCCTACTTCTTCAGTTTCTACTACAATATCTTGGGGCTTTTTGTAAGCCAGAACAAACTCAACCTTCTTCCCTCATCTTTTTATGTATCAGCTTTGTGTATGGAAGGAAGCAAATTCTAGATATTTTGTGATATTGCTGAAGTTTTGTCTCATTTGCCTCTCTGTCTTTCTCGCTCTTTTTTTTTTTTTTTTTTGACCAACATCTGTGCTCTGATGTAACCATAATTACAAACTGGGGAATTAGTGACAAAATGAGAGAAAAGAGACATATTAATGGGATAGAGATAGTTCTCATGGAAAATATGGTTTTGCACCCAAGAGAAATAAATGACTCCTCTCTCATACTGAGATAATACAGAGCAGTCCTAAGTGAAAATAAAAACTTCAGTCTTGATTTCAAATAACATTTTTTTTAAACATGGACAAAGAAATGGATTTTTATTTTGTCTCATATTTTTTGCCCTTCAGGTTCTTACCTAAAGTTCTGTTTTTTTTCAAAACTTTCCATTTTGTTAGCTTATTTTATCATGGTCTGTGACATTGTTTTGACATCATTGTGGTTGTTATTTTGAGGCTTTGTTCTGCTTTTTCCAGAGCTGAATTGGGGATTGTTCCATATTTAATGAGAAAGGTCCTACAAGTCCGAAGATATGTAGGTAGCTAGTCAGAGGTCTACCACTGCCTGCCACACATGACGTGTAGAAGTCCACATATGGCATTTAAAGAAGGTACTCTGAAAATAGTGTCCCGTAAACCAGAAGAGACTTTTCAGACAAAGATGATGTTTTTTTTGGAAAAAAAGTTATTTTTCTTGGTTGCTAAAGAATGAGTTTTTCCCAATTTGACAGCATCCTTCAGATATCCACTCAGTACTTTTCTCTCATTTGAAAACCTCAACAATAAGGTATTGATTCAGATTCTGCAGTTGTAGATTTCTGTAGTGTCCATATCTCCAAATGAGGTTCTTTACAGCAAAAGATAATGTGGCTCATCAATAATCATGGCTTTTTACAAGAATGTGTTCAAAGTTTCAATTAAATGAAATTATCATGTGCCAAGGCAAGTTCTTCAGAAACAGAACCTGAGATGAAGATTCACTTGCAAGCGATTCGTTAAAGGAATGTACCCAAAATAAATTGGTATGAGAGTGGGGGAATTAAGACAGGGAAGGGGAAGAAGCTAATTTAAGGTGTGACTTCAGGTAGAGTTTAATCTCCTGATACTGTGGGAAAGCGAAAATGTAGTTTACACCTCATAGTGTGCCAAAACCCAAAGCATAAGAGCTGGGCACTGTCGATTGTATAAAGACTGTCCTGTGGATATTAAGGTCCCAAGCTTGTGGAGAAACCAGGCGATAGTAGCCAAAGGACAAGTATTTATAAAGAACTGCAGGTAGAGGCTACTAGAAGGTAGGTGCACAAAATCTGGAGATAAACGCAGAGATATGATAAAAGGAATCCAACGTGAACTTGGAGGAACGTTGACTTTTATATCATATCTAATGTCTCATTAAATGTGTTTTCTATGTTGCTCATTCTGTGTCAAAACAGAATATACTGTGTACTGTGAATCTATTTCAGCACTGTTTGAAAAAGAAAATGTGAACTAAATATTTAATTTTAAATGTTGTAATAGCTATACTTAAAGTACTAAAAAGATGAAATTGATTTCAGTATTTTATTTTATGCGATATATCCAGACATGTAATTGATAAATTAATGAGATATTTGACATTCTGTTTTTGTATTTAGTTTTAAAATTCCAATTTTTACTTTGTATATATCATACATCTCAAATTAGTCTCATTTTAAGTGTTCGATAAGGTGCATGTGTTTTGGGGCCACTACACTGGGCAACACAGCTTTAGTTGATTTTTTCTGAGGTAATGTTCTGAACTTTTAACAAGAAGTATGGTCAGAAAAAATAATGTGTTCCACTTAAAACAAATCAGCTCTATACTATATACTCTAAGTGTGAAAGAATTCTTGAACCATCTTTCTTTCTGAGAAAATACTCCACCTCTGTCCACAAGGGGGCCTCCTATGGTTAGCTTTGTCCAGCGTGATTATTGGATTGGATATCATTCATTAGATTATGATGGACTCGACCCGGACTGGGCCAGTCCTGCTCACTCTGCGAAGCCATTCCCGTTGGCTTTCTCGATCCCAAGCCAGCACCTTCTACTGCTTGGCTTCATTACTGCTCTTGGTGCTAATGTAATATGGGTACAAATAATAATAATAAAAAATCTTTCATTTTTATTGAATTATTTGCAATGGAAAGAATCTTAACTAATAAGGATAACTGGTACCCAAGAGAAGAGAGAACGTGAATCTGAGTCCATGAAAAGCACAATGGATCTTGGCAGTGCTGGAATGGAAGGCCAACAGACCATAAAATGGCATTGATATTCACTGCTTATATACCTAGACAAACAAAATTCATTGATCAGAATTTAGGGGATGTAGATACAGCATGTGAAGATGTTATATCATGGTGTATAATCCCACTTTGAAAACCCCAGAAAGGTTAACAGATCAAGGAAACAGGATGGTAATCTTATTCGAAATCTGTGTTTATCCTTTTGTCCTGGAGTTTATTCTTAACATACCAGACACAATGATTCTTTTGAAATGCAAATCAAATCATAGTATTCTCCCTATAACATTCAACTGTTTCTTAAGTGAGATATTACTTACAGTAAACGTCAAAGTCACTACTATGGGATTTGGCATCTAAATAGATGTTGGACATTATCTGCTACTACTTTTCTTGCTAACTGTGCACAGGACCCTTGGTTTTGCTTCACCTGTGCCAAGTATTCACCCAATTCGGAGCCTTTGCATTGACTGAACCTTTTCCTGGACTGCCCTTTCCTGGCTTTCTTCATCATATTCATATTCTTCAAACATCTCCTCTCAGTTAGGTCTACCCTAACCATTCTCCTAAAATTGCAATTTCCCTTCTTGGCACCACTACTCAAACCCACTTACCCTACTCTACAGGGTTTTCAATAAATACAGCACACAATGCGTATTTGCACATTACATAATGCATATTTGAAATGTGCATTTATTATGTCTAGTTGTTTGTATATTTAAAAATTCTTCCACCAGTAAAATGTAAGCTCAGTGAGGTCAGGTATATACTGTTTTATTGATATATAGCACTAATGAATAAACTGATACTGTATATACTTGAGCCATGGCTTCTATATATGAGGAAATGAAGGTGAAATGGTTGGTTTTTCTGTCAAACAAAGCAGAGAGAAAGCATCGCCAACAAGCTTGCGCTACAAGAAATGTTTAAAGAGTCTTCATACCAAAGAAAAATTGTGCCACATGAAAATGTGGATGAGTAGAAAACAGTGGAGGCCTAGGGAAGACAAGTAACTATAAGTCTATTTTCTTGGGTGTAAATTTTCTTCAAGTAATATTTTAACATTTGAAGTAAAAGTTGCTACTTTATTGTGAGGCTTATAACATATATACTAACATAAAGTAACATAAATTCTGATAATAGCACAAAAGACTGCTGAGGAATAAGAAATGAGCTGTGGTAAATTTCTTACAATGAATATGAAGTGATATATAGTATTATTTGAATGCAGCATACAATAACATAAAGATGAATATTTTAAACAAAAAAGTAACCACTGAAAATTAAATCTATAATCAGGTTAATATAATAAATGAAGGGTGAGGATGAATTGAAATATCAAAATATAATCAGGTAACCCCCCAAATTCAGTAAGGGATGAGAAAAGGAATAAATTATTAATAGGATAATAAGAAAATAAATAGTTGGATAATAAATTTAAATGTAATGTTGCTATATCATCATTTAAATTAAATATGTTTGAATGTTTCATTCAGATGCTAAGATTGTCAATCTAGATTTTAAAAGACAACTATAATCTTGTCTAAAAGAAAACATTTTATACTGTGTGGAGCTGGTAAGAAATAGACACATAGATATACAGAACAGAATAGAAAGAACAAATACATATCAATAAAGTTGTGACAAAATCACCAATAAAATTTAAAGTGGAATAGGTGATTTTTTAAATGTGATATTGCAGAAATTAGCTATCCATGTGAAAAAAGTCAACCAAACATGAATTCTTATTCCAAACAATACATACAGACATGCATGTGCACACACAAAAAATAAATCGGAGGCCTAAATGGAAAAGCTAAATTATAAAATGTACAGGATACTTAGAAAAGAAAACCTTTGGAAAATTCTGATAAGCAAAGATTTCCTTAGTAAGAAATCAATAAAGATTAATTACAATAAATACAATTAATGAATTGGACCATATCCAAAGTGAAATCTTTTTTTTTTTGAAATATGCCAGTTAGAGACAATAAAGATATCAAATGAGAAAAATTAAAATATCTGTATTTGGCAAAGGATTTTGTATCCAAAATATAGCAAAGGATTGAACATTCAATAATATAACAGAAAAATAATATATGGTCAAAAATTTGAACTTCTGCTTCATTAAAGCACAGTATGAAGGGTTAAATGGACATAAAATATTGCAAGAGTTCAGAAAGCTGGATTCTCAGATTGTGGTGATATTGGAAGTTGAGGGACTCTTTAGTAGTAAGGAAACTGGAGCTCTGACCTTAGAAAAGCTACTGAGACTCCAGCCCCTTTCTCCTCCACTTTTTGTTTGCCAGCCACTATGGGCAGAAAAGTCCCCTCACACTGTGAGATTCTGAACTACCATAGGCACAAAAAAGCAGGGCCAAGTGGCTACAGATTAAAACTGTTGAAACCATGAGACAGAACAAATCTTTCCTCCTTGTAAGTTTATTATCTCATGCATTTTGTCACAGTAGTAGAAAGCTGACTATTACAAATGTGCTCAGCATCATTACTCATTATGAACATGCAAACTAAACTATAATGTTTTACTACTACATGCCCACTAAAATACCTAAAATTGAAAGACCCTATTGTATCGGCTAAAGGATATGGAGCAAGTATAACTGTCAAACATTGCTGGTAGAAATGTAAGATGGTACAGTAATTACCATCCCACTGAACAATTCTACTTCTAGATATTTACCAAGAATAAATGAAAACATAAGATAACAAGGTTTGCGCATGAATATTCATAGAAACTTTATTCACAATAGGCAAAAAGGGAAACAATTCAACAAATGTACATCAACAGGTGCAAACATAAGCAAGTTGTGCTCTGTTTGTATAATCAAATGCTGCCTGACAATAAAAAGGAATTAACTGCCAATATATAGAAAAACATGCATGAATCTCAAATGATCACACTTTCAAAGAAGCCAGACACTATAGTGTACATGATGAATAATATAATTTATATAAAATTCTATAGCAATCAAACCTAATTAATAAGCACTATAAAATATCAACACTCACCTGGGCTGGGAATTGTTTGTCAGGGGAAGGCACTAGAAGAGGGCATGAGGGAAGTTTTTGTGAAAGAGTGATGAAAATGTTCTTCATATTAATTGTGTTGGTGCTTAATTCTGCATATACATTTTGTCAAACCTAATTAAACTACACACATAAAATTGTATTTTATGTAAAATTTACTTCAATGAAATCAATTTAAAATATAAGGATAAAGTAGATATTTGGGAATGTTGAAAAGAGCTGGCTTTCTTTTGCTCAAATCAACTAAGCCTAGCTTGCATGGACTCCAGAGACCTGAGGATAGGAGATCACATAAATGAGATGCTAAGAAAATTAGAAAGCTGATTTCGTAGCATCTCTGTAAAGCCTTTGAACTACACTGTAGACAGTTTTGTAGCCCATGTGACAGATGGTTACCTAAGGCAAGAGAAAATTTTATTTCCTAATCAAGACAGTAGCTGGAACACCTTGGAGCATATTATAAGTCCAAGTAGGTCCAGCAGACTGATCAGAAAGAAAATAGACCAACTTTCCTATTATAGAGAAGGAAGATTATGGATGGAAACTGTAGTAATCTCTACATAATCTGTTATATCAATGGATTTTTGGTCACCCTCCATTCGAATCTGTGCAGGACCTCTGACTTGCTTTACTAACAAAGTATAGCAAAAACAGTTCTGGGCAATTTCCAAAGTTGGGTCTACAGAGTTAATCAGGTTTCACCTTCACTTCTGAATCTTCCTTCTTTGAAGACACACATTCTATAGAAGATACAACTCTTGAAAACCACCATGCTATTAGGAAGCTCAATCTATCAACAAAAAAAGTGAGGGGTCATATGAAGAGCATTGTGGCTGCACGTGTGAGAAGAGACTTTTGTCTCCCAGTCAGCCCAGATACTGCGGGATGTAGCCAAGCAAATGGTTCAAGCCAAAGCCATATGGAACAGAACTGCCAAGCTCTGCCAAGCTCTGCCACTCCTCACCCACAGTGATAGGAGAAAATAAAATGCTGTTGTAAATCACTATGTTTTAGAGTTCTTTGTTTGCAGCCATAACTATCTAACATCGAATTCCTTACTAGAGGTGAGGTGCTGCCACAACAAATTTCTAATATATGTGACACTGATATCAGGCTTTAGTGGAATTTAAATATCCAAGGGATAGCAAGAACCCTACAACCGGGTGCTAGAACGTCATGAAGAAACTGTAAATAAATACTGGGGGAAAGGCTATTCATGCCATGTGGTGGCAGAATATTTGGCAATGTTGTCATCTGTGCATCTATCTAAGGAGATTTCCAGGTTGAATATTGTGGCAGCTGACTTTTTCTAGCTGTGTTTGATATGTGTAGGCAAGAGATGAGCTACACAATAAACTGTTTAGTTTTCAAGTAGGATCTAAGGGGAAAGAATCCAAATCTGGACTCGACAGTTGGAAAATTAAACTCTTACAAACAACTTCCCCAAGAAACCAAGATTCTCAAAGTAGGTAATGACCTTAGGCAAGGAATAAATCCAGGACTCTGTAAGAAAAAGGTGGCCTCAGTGTCAAGAGGAAATCAGAAATGCAGGTAGCAGTTTGTTGCTAGGAGTTGAGAAGGACTTACTATCTTTTGGAGACTTAGCTAAGTCAAGGACTTCTAAGAATCTTAAGACATTGTATCACAGCAGCTCAAAGCAGAGTGTAATTTTTCTGGGAGATAGCTGAGGGTATAGCTTTTGTAGCATGAATATTGATATGATTCATAGAAAACCTATGGTTTTTTCAGTATAGTGATACAGTATTGATGGAAGCACTAGCAACTTGAACTAAAAGGGACCAAGAAAATTCAAAATGACTAGAAACTTCTGACCTATACACAGGAAACAGGCTGAGAAGACTGCTTGGGTAGATCATAGGCTGCTTTTCATATTTAAAAGAAAAAAATTATACAGGGGACAGAACCAACAGCTCAGAGGGCAAAACCAATACACACACATGCACACTTTTGAAGGAATAGAATCGAGTCTTAATCCAGGGATATTTTCTGCCCTCAGGATAGAGAAATTGGCGATATGTGCCCATGTAGATTTTAGAATTTGAACAAAACAGTGGCTGACATGAAGTTTTCTTGTACTTTTTTTTTTTAACTTCCTTTTTACATGGGTGTGTTCATCACAGATACTCTATTTCTATGTCTACTTCTGTGTCACACTCTGAAGTGTGTGGAGTCAATGTACAAGTCTTCAGGTGCGGTAAATGTATACTCACTGAGTTGACCCTTGAGAACAGTGTACAACAAGCCTCATCTATACTTGGGTCTGATTTAGAGGGCAATATCTTGGCCCTCAAGCCCAGATACTTGGCTTCCATGGGTTAGACAGTGAGTTTATTTTATATGTGACAAGAGTGTGAATTGCTATAAACCAGCAAGATTGTTATGGTTTGTGCCTAAATGTCCCCCAAAAGCCTCATGCAGTCATAGGTGGGCTTTTTCAGAGGTGGCCGAATCTAGAGTATGTGATGCTGGGATTAAGGTTATGTGATTACTAAATCAGTCTGCTGATGGGTTTGGTACCACCCTAATTCCTGCAGCCTGGATAAGATACAAGGGGCCGAAAGAAACTGCTTAGGTTCCTTTCGCTTGCCTTGTTGCTTTCTACCTGCTGTGAGCAGTTTCACCTCTGCAATGCTCCTCTGCAATACCACCCTGCCTTGGAGCCAGCCAATTGTGGACTGAAACCTCTACGAACTGTGAGCCAAATAAACCTTTCCCCCTTCAACTTCGAGTGATGGGTATTTTGTCCCAGCAAGTAGAAAAGTAACTAAAACAAGGACAGACTGCAGTTCTCTGTTACTTGGATCATCCCCAATCGATCCTACACACTGCTGATGTTCGTGCTTGTGTACTTTTTTCTTCAACAGAACTTAAACTACAGTGAAGCAAAATTGGCACCTAGGACACAAAATTCATGAAGGTGCTCACTCATGGTTTTGCCCTGGGCACCTTACTGGCCTGCCCCTAGTCCTGACCCTTCTCCGGACTCTAGTCTCAGCTGGTGACTTGCTTTAACAAGAGGACTGTGTTAAAGTGACATTGCTGGTTCGGGGCCTAGGCTTTGTGAGTACCTGGGAGCTGTTCCAGTTGTGTTCTTGGGAGCATTGGGCCTCCATGCAAGAGGCCCAGCCACGCTACTGTGGACAGCACATGAAGAGACAGAACGGGCTCTTCACATGGGGTAGGAGAGGCTCTGAAACCAGAGAACAGGGAAGGATGCCCAGTCATGCCACATCCCAGCTGAGCCCAGCTCCCAGCTGACCTGCCAGCTGAATGCAGTCACAGGGATGATCACTGGTGACACCAGCTGAGCCCAGCCCACAAATTAGAATCACAGGCAAATAAAATGGTAGCTGTTTTAAGCCACTAAGTTTTAGTGTGTTTGTTAGGGAGCAAAAGAGAACCAGAACAGAAACAACCCTTGTCTGCTTTGGATGCTCTGATGGCTTAAGCAGCTGATATAAATCGTCATGGGGATGGCAGAGAAAAGAATAACACAGAGCTAGCAGCTGGAGGATTGGAAACATCTATGAGATTTCTTTGCAGATTCCCAAAGGTGGGTGGGCTGAAGTCTTGGATATTCAATAGTAGATGGGGTCAAAAACTAGAAATACTGCCTTGTGTTGAGTCACTCTTTGGCACCAATCAGGTTTATCCTGGGGGGTTCCCATCTAATAGCACTATATACCTGTAAGTTGGTGTCGTTAACATAGTATAAAAGAAAAATAAAAACACAGCAGAGGTCTGATTGATTCATCTAGCAGAGATCACTCGGAGTGCTTCTCCTGTGCAAACAGACTCATCAGCAGACAGGCATGGGCCCAGGAGAGATTGAGTGCAATAAGCTAGGACACCGTTTCTTTGTATCAAATGTCTCAGCACATATGTGTAGCCGTAGCGCATAAGGCTCTAAGACCCTTGAGCCAACATAAGCACAACCTGGGCAGTCTGCAATAGCCAGGCTTTGGGGACTCACTTCTCTCCTGCTGTGATTATATGCCTGTTTCTAGAAGCACTGTGCAAATTATAGGACCTGGGGAGGCTAAACAGTAAG